>JACSYO010002138.1:643683-768683 GCA_016806645.1 Ophiodon elongatus | reverse complement strand
ATCTATTTTGCACACACGGGCCATATTGTGACATATTGACTTATGAGTATCATTTCATCGATTTTAAAGCACATTGCCCAGCATTTGATACCTGACAAATTAAAATTTACGGAGCATTTTATCTCAATTATTTTTTAACTTTAGCGCAAAAATTATCAGTCAGTATGTGCTTGTCATTAACTTAGGCAGGGTCATTATTTATCACGGTATCTCTATTCCATGGAAAGACAACACATTATATTGAATAATCACCCCGGCCCCGCAAGACCTCAGAAAGAATATAAAGATTCATCTCACAGTTCTGTGGTAGAATGTGGTCGTTCAGGAGACACGCTTTTAATCACACGACTGCCGGTAACAACGTGATATGATGACACATGTGTCAAAATGTGTCACCCATACGCAATAATGTGCACGTCACACACACGGAGCACGGTGTGTTTTCACTTCTTTTCTTTGTTGGTGTCGTACGCATCAGTCCCGGGCGAGAGAGCTCAGCGTTTAGGGTTCGCCGACATCGCGGAGCTGTCGTGGCGCATTTACTCAAAGCTTCCCGAGCTTATACGTGGCCGGGGAACGCGTCAGCCCCCCCCCCCCGAGTACAGCCTCCAAGCCTCCCAACCCCCCTCCGTTCTATAAATGTTTCATGGAGCCGTTATGTCATGTTCCTGTAGTTCCCCTGCAGCGGCTTTCGCGGGCGTCCTGAGTGATGCCGGTGATGAACTCCTCACAACATTACAAGAGCTTTTTCTCCTTTTTTTTTCCCTCCCCAAATCAAAATGCTGCAAAACAGAGCACGCACAGGAGGCGCTTGAGGAGAGAGAGTGCTGGGAAATATAGACTAGATTAAAATAGGTAAATGTGGCAGAAAGGGGAAAACAATGAGCGGGCGATCCAGTCGGATGGAAAATGTCAAGAGAAAGCTGACTGTTTGTTTTCTGCCCTGTACTCAAATGACAGCAGACATCAACCTCACACACACACACACACACACACACACACACACACCCCACACACACGCGCACACTTCTATTGTTGTGTTGAGTCCTTAATGGAGCTTCCAGTTTGGGTGCAGATAGACACACTTGCTCGCCGTTTCATAAGAACACACACACACACACACAGATTGACAGCCAGTCCCTAGGCCACTGCCGCTACGCATGATTGATGGCGACGTTCCGTGGAGAATGCACGAGACAGGGGGGCGGTGGCGATTCGGGAATGGGGAGCCGCAGCGTTTAGGTACGGAAACACTCCATTGGGCTGCGGAAGGGAGAGAACAAGAGCGTATGCGGCTGTCGTGGCTGTCAGTCAACCAGACAGACAGACAGAGGGGGGTGGGGGTGGGGGGGTGGGGGGAGTGGGGGGGGCGAGAGAGAGAAGTACCAAGGCTTTGATTAAACTTAAAATCCACAGCAAGGGATGGCTTCAGTTCACAGTAAACAATACAAAACACCCACTCCCTCCGAAAACTCCCACGCGTCCGCACACCTCCCTTCACCTCCGAAGCGAAGGAACAAAAATAAAGCATCAAAAGGAACTCGACAGCATTGTACCAAAAGAAAAAACACTGCGGGAAAGTAATTTTCTGCACATCACACCCCAAATTAAGCAACATACAGTACACAAAAAAACACAAAATGCACAAACACGGCGCTCATTGAGAGGACAAACTCTACAGCCACTCAACGGGCTTTACAATCACGCCGGAAATCCTGGGAAGAAGAATTTCCACATCAGAGGGGGAGGGGGGAGGTGGGGATGGGGGGTTCACACTTTTGCCGCCCAAACTGGCAGCGAGCCGATAGCGGCAATGTACGAGAGCCCGAAGGACTCCATCTCCCAGGAATCATGCGCACGCTGTCGCCGCGCTGCTCGCTCTGCAGACGGAGGGAACATGGTGTTCACAGACGGGGAAAGGCTTTTAGGAGAGGTCAGCCGGGTTCAGCCGGGTTCAGCCGGGTTCAGCCGGGTTCAGCCGTCCCTGGACGGAGCCTGCTGGGCTTGTCTTTGCATTTTCAGCCAAGAACTAAACATACCGATTCTGAAATCTATATTGTTCTCGTCAAAGTGCACGTAGTCGTTGCCTCTGTGTACGCGTCTGTTTGTTTTGTGTTCCCACCTTCATCCGTATACTTCGGGCATTCCACGTATTATGGATATTTAATAGGGAGACGAAGTCAAAACACTGCGGTTATCAGCCGTATGGGCCCGCGGGCAGAGTATATTTAATGTGTTGATTTGGCATAATCACCCAGTTGTGGTTCTATGAAATGTACTTGGCATAATGCAGAGCCTCCGCAGGTTCAAACGCAACTTTTGTTTCCCCGGTAATTATTTGTTGCTTGTATAATAAAAGGGTTTCGCAGTGAGAGACAGAGCTGTATCCCGGCTTTGTTGAAGGGAAAACGTGGCTTTAGAAAACGGACCCACCTGTTTGCATTATTACACATAATGACTTCCAAATGATTTGAAGACCGATAACATAATTCAAAGAGAAAGTGAGGAAACGCTGGGAATAATTATTTCCCCCTGTCCAGCCTTCGATCCCGCAGTATTGATCGTGCCGCGTGCCGTTGATGGAGCGAGACGCTGTAGTGTGTTCACGAGAGGACCAGCCAACCCAGCCTCTCGCTCTCTGCTCTTTATTTCTGTCCCCCTTGGTCAATGTGAATAATTGAGCCTTTTTCACAATGAAATATTGACAATAAAAGAGCGCGTCATATGCATTTAAGTGACCTCCCCGCCTCGCGTGATGTCAAAGTGTTATGAATCATGCACGACACTGAGAGAATGTTGTTCTCTTTCTGCCAGGTTAGGCAGCCAGAGCCACCGCTGTGTCCCGGTCCCACAGGAGAGGCCGCTGACCTTGTGTACGTTTGCAGTAAGCACTACTTTACACAAGGGCACGCCGAGGTCAATAGATAAAAAAAAGATAAATAAAGTATAGTAATTGCCCTTGTGCGGTCCTGCCAGTGTTGACTGTCACATTTACATTTGGTTGCCTTCGCAGAAGCCCCAGCGACTAGGGGTTGATGGGAGTTTTGGTTCGGCGGCTCTTTGTGGATGGAGTCGACGGCGGACTTGGTGCACTGTGTGGGAGGTTTTTAAAAACAGGCGCGTAGATTTGTGGCGTTTCCATCTTCGGCCCCGACTCGTTTATCGTACAGCTCACAAATCACCTGATTCCCCTTCTGTGGCTCTCCTCCATTGTTGTGGTTTCAAACCAAAGAATGGCCCAATGAGCGCATTTGTGTTCATTTGTGCAGACATCTTTCCTGTTACATTTACATGGCTACGATGAGTAATCATCAGGGCCGCACCAAATAATTAGAAGCTTCACAACATTGGCATTCTAATTAATATTATTATCCGTAACTTGCAGAAACATTGCTTGCGACAGTCCACCGGCATCCACCTTCCCTCCCCCCCCTCTCTCTCTCTCTCTCTCACACACACACACACACACACACAGCGCCGTGTCCTCGTCACTATAGGCATTACAGTCCTTAGTCCAAAAGTCAAATGTTATTGAATAATTTCCAAAATTCACCACGTTTTTAACTTCAGAAATATTTGCTTCAATTTGCATCTGTTGGCATTTAGCCTTTTTTTTTTTTTTTTTGAAAACAACATTTCCTCTGCAGTCAAAATCTGTATTAACCGTGTGATCTGGTAGCAATCTAGCAGCACCATAAATTACATAAATATAACCACAATAACAATAAAATCATTTCAATTATTTTTTATGATACGTTACAACAATGCAGCAAAGCATAATGAAGAGAAAAAGAGAGGGAACGACTGCATACGGCGACCAACATCGCAACAGGTGTCGCATAAATGAATATGGTTCTGTAATCGTGACGATGTGAGGACCGTCATCGTGACCAACGAATATCGACTGAGCGATAATCTCATCCTTCCCCCCCCCCAAACCTATAATTCATACGTTATTATTGTACCACTTCAACCCAGAAGTGGAAGAAAAAAGAAAAAAAAAGAGAGCGAAATGGGATCTGGCCCATGGCTGCATTGACGTGTGATGACACGGTAGCGTTGGGAAGTCATCAGAAACACCAGCGACTCCCCGTTACAGCCGCTCGCCGCCGTGTAAACGAGTGTTGGTGTCCTTCGCCGTAATGTCATTGGCGCTGAAGGCCGTCGCTCACATCACTCGGTGCTGACACAGATGGTTCGCTTGATCGCAGCTCTTTTGATTCTGTTGTTCTTACCCTGCTGCGTCCTGGGAATACATTGTGATCTCACGCCCCGGCGTGCGGCGCTCAGACAAGCCTCCGGACTCCAGTCACGTTGGGACCCAACAGATATCCGTGCGACACATCTATGATTGTTTCAAACCTGAACTCGCTCTCTCTCTCTCTTTCTCTTCAGATTATCGCCCACCTCCCATGATGCCTCCCAACCGAGGAGGCGGAGGGGGAGGAGGGGAAAGAGGAGGAGGGGAAAGAGGAGGAGGGGGAGTTCCAGTTGGCGGTGGAGGTTCCTCCTCCTCGTCTACCGGCCGCACCACCACCACCCGCTCCCCTCCCTACTACACCACCCCGCGGCCTCTCCTCACCACCTCCCCCGGCCAGCGCTTCCGAACCACCACCACGGTGCGCCCGCCCGTCCTGGCTCCTGCCGGCGGCTCGTCGTCGGACACCAACCAGATTCCCGACACCAACCAGAAGGCCGGGGGCCGCTCCCCTCCGGTGCAGCACGTCCCTCCGGCGGCCCCGCAGCCCCCCGTCCTGCCGCCCCAGGACTTCTGCAATCCGAGGCTGACGGCCGACATATCGTGGCCCCGGACGCAGCAGGGCCAGACGGCCAAGCAGCCCTGCCCTGTCGGGACGCTGGGTAAGGACACGGGCTGGGGGGGTGGGACATATAGAGCGGATCAGGACCAGCACATGGTTGGGTAGAGCGGGTGTGAGAACGCTCTACCCCGTGAAATAGTCTACTTGTTCATCTTTCCAAAAGCCCCGTGGCACAATGTTATCGAAATACAACTGTAACCAACCATGTTAGAGGTGTTTCATTGGCAAAGTGTGGGAACATTGGCAAATCCTTTTCTTAAGTGAAACTGCCATCAATACAGAGGCAAAAGCAGCAGAACACAGCATCCATTATGAGCTCAGTCTCAACCTGTGAAGAGTAAAGTTATTAAAGATGTAGCTGCCCCACTCCCCCCACGCTGCTGGCTAGTCAACAGTGCACCGCATTCGATGCGTGTGGAACCTTATCATGGAAAGCACCGAGCAACTATCTCTAATAATTCAATGTAGGCTGGTCAATTTATTTATTGTACACGTTAAAACAGAACGCAGCGCAATACTCATCACGTAAGTGTTTTCAATTCATCTTAATTGCTGTTGTCAAGCACTTTGGTCGACATGTGCTGTTTTTAAATGTCTGCCATGAATTAATTGACTTGTCAATTAAATATTTTAAGCGAAAGACAATTGATTTACGTGCTACACACAGACACACACACACACACAGACACACACATACACACACACACACACATACACACACACACACACACAGGGTTGGGAAGGGCTCTTTAAAAATGAAATCCGATAAAATTAACTAATAACCTGTTACAAAATGTAACCACTAACCAATTCAGAGTAATGTAATCTGATTACTTTCCCTTACTTTTGCATTTCCTCCATACCAAATATGCAAATAAAGACAAGAGAAAAGAAGCATGCTGGAATTTTTCCATTAATTTGGATGTAAAGCAGAAAAGGGGAACGACAAATGTATCGGCAATCTGATTACATTTCTGTAACTGTAAGTAATACAGTTATCTATTTCTAAAATGTATACATTACAGCATGTACAATAAGTGGATCAATTCCCCTACTTTAATCAATTAGCTCAAGATTAAATCACAAAGATGATTCTTAAATCCTTCTTTCATCACACACACACACACACACACTCTCACACTCACACTCACACACTCACACACACACACGCGCACACACTCTCACACTCACACACACTCACACACACACACACACTCTCACACACACTCACTCACTCACTCACACACACTCACACTCACACTCACACTCACACACACACACTCACACTCACACTCACACTCACACACACACACACACTCACACACACACACACACACACACACTGCTTCGTGGAGGCACCTCAAGAGTCCTGGTGTCTCTCTGGTGAATGTCAGCGCTGTCTCACCCTGTTTGTTTCGCTTGTCTTGAAGGCGTGGCCACGTACGTGTGCGTGGCCCATTTGGGCTACTGGGATCCCCAGGGCCCCGACCTCAGCAACTGCACGTCGCCATGGGTCAACCACATCATGCAGAAAGTAAGTCTGAACGCCGCCGCTGGCCCTCGCAGCTTCCACGCCGAGCCCCCTGGTCCTCGGGGCACGGGGGTGTTACGGATACATTCCCTCCCGGAGCGAGTTCTCACGCATGGAGACGCACCGGCTGCGGGGGAGGATCGCGGCTGTGTATCCCTCTTCATTTGTTAACCCTGACCCGTGTTCCGAGATCCGAGAGCTGTTCTTTTTTTATTTCTTTTTCTTCTACATAGCCGCCGGGGAGTGGAAACGTCCAATAAGGTCATTCACTCGCGCCTGTGCTCTCGTCAAAACACGCCAACACGC
The DNA here is from genome assembly GCA_016806645.1 of Ophiodon elongatus. Lineage (NCBI taxonomy): Eukaryota > Metazoa > Chordata > Actinopteri > Perciformes > Hexagrammidae > Ophiodon > Ophiodon elongatus. The sequence goes on along the minus strand of JACSYO010002138.1, from coordinate 762,026 downwards.
ATCATGAGATCGCATTGTATTTTGTAAGGGTAAACATTATTGTGTTCGCTTTCTTCCAGATACTTTTATTCTGGAAAAAAAGAACTTGCTGCCCAAGTTATAACTCCCCCACAGTTTTTTTCAATTTATGGCGTTGTGTCTGTTTTCACATGAGCCGCAAGGCTTTGAGGGTTTTCTTTACAAGACAGAAGAAGAATATATAGTCCCTGTGAAATCGGCAATGCAGCAGAGGTGCTAAAGTGGGAGTCGTCTCCATAAAGTATTCTTAAATGTTTTTATGATAAAGGTTATGAAAAAAGGGTGCTGGAAAACACAACACTGACTTCCGCTCTGCCCCCGCAAATAACCCAATCACTCTCCTCCTCCTCGTTCTCCTCTTGCCCGGTCCTTCTCCTTCTCTCACTCCATCTGTCCTCTACCTCTCTGCCCTTCATCTTTCGTGCTTTCACCCCCCCCCATCTGTCTTTTGCTGTACTCTTTCGTCCCCCTCGCTGTCCTCCTCTTCACTTTCCCCTTCACTTCTCACCTCGTCTGACTTTCTTTCTATGTTTTTTTTTGTTTTTGTTGTGTCTATTAAACCTCCATCCATCTCCCTCATCCTCTGACTGTCTTCGCCCCCCCCCCCCAAACCCCACCCCTCCTTCTCCCCCATCATCGTCCCCGTTTGGCTCCCAGCTCCGCTCGGGCGAGACGGCGGCCATCGTGGCCAGGGAGCTGGCGGAGCAGACCAAAGGGCTCCTGCGCCCCGGCGACGTGCCGTCCACGGTGCGGGCCATGGCCCAGCTGGTGGAGCTGCTGGACGTCCAGCTCAGGAACCTCACCCCCGGGGGGAAGGACAGCGCCGCCCGCAGCCTCACCAAGGTACGGACCTCGGGCAAAAATAAAAAACCCTTTGAAAAGTCGATGCACTGCGAGTGATTGAGTGATTGAGTGAGGGGGGGGGGATTTTATCTGCAGGCGCTGCTGCGTGGGCAAGGATGTGAGGTGGAATGAGAGAATACCAGCGAAAAGGGGACGGATGGAGGAAGTTAGCGGCGAGATGAATTCAGGCGGTGGAGGTTTTGTCTTATGCTCAATCTTCAGGGGTCAGAAAAAAAACTTTCATGGAAGTTTTCCCAGATGATAAACAGCTGCTTTTAAAGCACTATTTCCTCGTCTTCTGAGGGACTTCTTCTGAACAAGTGAGGAGTGATAGATAACTTGGCAACTCTGTTCAGATCAGGACCCGGAATTTAATAAATAAAAACTCGGACTGGCCGTGGGAGTTGCTCTCATTAAAACATACGGCGCTCGAGATGAAAACGGGCTTGGGGCGCACTTTGCGTGGCAGCTCATGGTTTAATGAACTTGGGGCCTTTCGAGCCCCGGCTACGGACACGCTGTCGCCCGAGCGGACTCGAGCGCTTCCTTCGGTCGAAGGATCTGTTTCGCTTACGCCGGTAGACAAGGCAGGAACTTAGCTCTGGGCTTCGTTCGTGGAGGCTTTCGATTAAAGCGAGTTAAATCAATGAGGGGCGGCTGACTGGATGGGCGGACTGTTTCTCGATCTCCCCTGCCGAGGTCAGCGGTGATGGGCGGGCTTTAGCAGCCAGATTGACAGCTGCTGCCACCTCTAATACTGTTACACTGGCTTTTTTTTTCTTTCCCTTTTTCAGCTTAGGAGTCTTGAGTCTCGCTGTCACACATTTCTCTCTCCCCCCCGCCCCCCCACACACACAAGTAAATCGCCAACATGTGTGACGCCAGTACATGTGTAAGTGGAATGAATTAATCTGCGTTTGGCTGTTGACCAAACGGCCTGTTAAAAAAAAAAAAGGGAGAAAGAAAAGAAAGTCCCCCATAGAAGAGGAAAAGCGTTCCTCTTGTTTTCAATAATGGCCCAATTATATGTACCTAATTGAGTAATTTGCCCGCTTATTATGCAAATTTTTGCGAAGGAAGTCGCATGCGACCAATCACGCACGAGTGGCGTGGTAATTAATGCCATCTATTAACTTGACAGTGGATGCAGAGAATGAGAAGGAAAAAGAAAAAGGAACGGAGAAATGCTGAGAGACGATCTGGAGGAAGACGGTTACAGGAGGATGAATGGAAACGGGGGGGGGACGGGGGGGGGTAACAATATGTACAAAAGTGTTTTTCTGTTATGTTAATTAAGTGGTTGTGCATGCGAGTATGTATATGCGTGTGTGTGTGTGTGTGTGTGTGTGTGTGTGTGTGTGTGTGTGTGTGTGTGTGACTGAGACGTGTTACATCGCTAACAGCTGAACTGTTTGAATTTGCAGCTTCAGAAGAGAGAAAGGTCCTGCAGGTTTTTCACACAGGTATTTTCCGCTTCCTGGTATCGTTGATTACTTTGCCACACCATAGACCATGTTTTTCTCTCTCTCTCTCTCTCTCTCTCTCTCTCCCCCTCTCTCCCCTCACACTCAGCATGTGCTACCATAAAGCAAGCTTGGGTCGGTGGTGCGTGTGATCACACGTTACGACGCTGCGGCGTGGAGTCGTCTCTCCGCCGCAGCGCTCGTCTCGTGGTCTGCAAACCCTTTGAGGAGGGCGTTCATTCACCGGCTATGCATTGAACCACAAGCGCTGCATCAGAATCACTGGTGCCACAACAACAGAGACAAACAAAGGTTGAGTCTCCTCAAAGGGTTTCACATTCTTTTGTTTTTAATATCCCTCCCTCACAGAATCAATGGCACTGATATGAGGCCATGATCGATATCAATAATAGCTCATTCTATTTTTGCAGTTCTGTCCGCGGAATTGTAAAACAGGCCCGCCTATCCATCTCCATTCAATGGAGCGAGAAACGAGCGAGCGTGATGGATACTACTGTTGCATATTGCTTGGTCACGGTGCCTTCAACAACAACAACAACAACAAAAGAATAATACCAGCTTGTGTTTTGAGGCTCACAGAGTTGATTTATCCCCCCCCACCGTGCCCCGTCCTCGTCCCCGTTGGTCTGCTGGTATTGATGTTTGTCCGTGTCGACGCCACGGGCTCACACATTGGACAGAAACATCATATGGGCATGTTTCTGGTCAGCAAAAAAATCTTAATTAAAAGAAAAAAAAAATCACGATTCAGAACATCAAGCGGACACCGCCTCCCTCATCCGTGTGCTGTCGACGGACTGCAGAGTCTCCCTGCATCCTCCCAACACACACACACACACACACACACACACACACACCCTTGATGGGCTAGCTCTTTTTCTCCTGATGCAGGCTTTTTTTTTCTTCTTGCTCTCCCCCCCGCTCTTCCCCCCTGAAAAGTCTTAACGTCAGCACCAGTCAGCAATGTCACATCACAGAACATGGGCTTAGGACTGTATGCCAGCCGACACGCGCTCAGGCGCGCACGCCACGAACATATCATCGACAATGATCTCGCGCCGCCGCTCGCCCATCTTTTATTTTTTTTGGGATGCAGCCTCTTTGATCCGATACCGTGGTGAATTTTCAAGGAGTGGCTGCAGGTTCAAATGGGTAAAGACAGTCGGCGCCACACACCTTGTGGTTCTTCTGCAGAGGGGGGGGGGGGGGTCTCGGGAGTGATCGATTCTATAATTAGCCTCAGTAATGTGAAACAAAATTATACCAACAGTCTCTTACTCTTGCCCAGATAGAAATGTGCGTGATTAGGGATGTGGCGTGGTGCTGCCCTCTCCTCGTTAATTATCTACTGCACTAATTGCCAAGTGAGGAGAGTGGGCAGGAGGTTTGGGTTCTTAATAGAGACAAAAAAATAATTGAATTCTCTCTTTCCTTCTCTCTCTCTCTCTCTCTCTCTCTCTCTCTCTCTCCCTCTCTCCCTCTCTCACACTTCATCTCGCCTCCTCTCTCGCTTCGTTTGGGGAGCTGGGGACTCGTTTCATGTATACTAAATTGGCAATTTATTCATGATGAAGTTGGTGGTGTGGAGAGGCTTTCATGCTGTAGGGTGGAATTGATGGAGGGAGGTGGAGTCTGCAAGGTAGACTGAGAAATAAAAACAAAAAAACAGAGATGGCGAAGGGGAGGCGGGGGGGGGGGGGGTAAACAAATTAAACAGAGAACGAGAGATTCACAGAAAGAGAAATGGAATGTGAGAGAGAGAGAGAGAGAAAACAATAAGGGGGGGCGGGGGATGGGGGGGGGGGGGGCGCAGCGAGGAGACAGTGATGCTCAATGACAATGTCTAATTTGCCCTCTATTTATGGACGGCGGGTCAGAACGTGGCGCGCTGTGAATTTAAAGCCTGATTTAGCTGCGAATTCATCCTGTCAGAAAAAGACAAACTCCCAACAACAACTGACAGATAAGCCCCGCTCCCTCTGATGGAAAACATTTTCAAAACATGCACTTTTCTCAGAGCTCAGCCAGGCGTCTAGGAAGAGAAAGAAAGAAGAAAAAACACAAGAATCCATTCTTTTCCTCTACTCTCGCCACACACACACACACACACACACACACACACACACACACTTTTTCTCATACTTCTTAACAGCCCAACTCTGTCAGTTTACCAAGTGTGTATGTTTACATACACGTGTGTGTGCACGTACTGTATGTCCGTGCGCACATGCGTGTGCTGTGCCCCCCCCCCCTCCCCCACTGTGTGGCTGGGAGTAGTAGAACGGCCCAGCTCGAGTCTGTCTTGCCACTGCTGTTTACGCTGGATTACCCCAACGCTTCAAAGCATTTCACTTCTGCCCCATTTACTGGCGCTCGTGTCTCTGTGTGTGTGTGTGTGTGTGTGTGTGTGTGTGTGTGTGTGTGTGTGTGTGTGTGTGTGTGTGTGTGTGTGTGTGTGTGTGTGGGCAAGTGTACATGCCTACCCTGTAATACATAGTCACACACACACACAAACGACACCCTTATCTGTCTCTGCAGAGTCTCTCCCCTCTTTGAAGACCTCTTAAAAAAAAACCTGTCTCTTTTTTTTACCCTCAAGTCCTCATACTTGATAGAAATGTCACCAACAGGCAACGGAGCTTAAACACACATATACACACACACGCACGCACACACGCACACACACGCACGCACACACGCACGCACACAAACACGTATACTCCATCTTTGAGTTTCTGATGTGGAGATGTCTGGACCTCAAGGAAATCACACCCCTTCTTCTACCTTACCTATCTCCCTCTCTCTTCCTCTCCAGATCCCAATCTCCGCGCCGGCGAATTAAATTTCAATGAAAAAAAATTATACGAAATTGAAAATGTGAGATAATCAAAAGTTCAATAAAAAGCAATGAAAAAAAGTTTAATGAGAGTCGAGAAGGGGGGGGTTTGGGTTATCTAAAACACATCAAAGTGAACGTAGGCGAGGAGAAAGCAGTGGCACCGCCATCGTATCAGCCGAGCCACACAGAGCATCCCTCTCCTCCCCCCTCTCTCCCTCTCTCCCTCCTTCCCTCTCTCTCTCCCTCTCTCTGTTTGCCTGCGCTGCTACTGTACAGCAAGTGGAGCAGAATGATTCGCTGCAATGCTTCTCCCGGCCCCCCTTGTGCACGCCCTCAAACACACACACACACACACACACACACACACACACACACACACACACATTTTAATGCCAACACACATACCAGCACACGAGCTCCCCATGCACATACGCAAACACTTGATGTATGGAATGTATATGTCACTGCATATGGGTTCATCCATGTACAGACACACACACACACACACACACACACACACACTCAGCCCATTCCCCACACTAGAAGCAGCTAACTATGAAGTTTTAGTTTCACACAACTTGGGAGTTTTGGCCATCATTTCTATCAGTGATGCAACACTTATTGTAAAGGTCAACAGCAGTATGTGTAAAAAAAAAAGCCATAGCTTTTGCACACTTTTGGGTGGAGCCACGCCCACATAAAAACAACCTGTATCACATAATGCAACCAAACTTTAGCCACATTCTTCTTTGATACAAGTTGCATGCTGTCTAAATACTTCAGGTTTATTGAATAAAAGACAAATTGCTTATTGCACATTTAATATGCATACTGAGTGTCTTCTTAAAGGCTCCATTTTTCGGCTCGGCAGCTTCTAAAAAAAACAAAATGTCTGGGTTCTTCACCCTGTTGGTCATGCATTCCACCACACTGCATCTTTTAGACATGGTTCTGTTTTTTGCTATAAGATGAAAGTGACAAAGATGCACCTTCACGCCATAGAGCGCTGCAGTAAAACACAAATTCTTTTTTTAAAAAGGGCGGTCTAAATGAGTGGCTAAATGAGACTCCTTATATATACTCTTCCCATTGTTTTCTAGTTGAGGGAACCAATGCGACGCTTTACGTCTGAGAGTTGGCCTACAAAAAATAGGTCATCCCTTCTGTGCTCAATACGAAGTCATTGGAGAGAGATAAATTGTTTCCCCCTACTGGCGTGGGCGGGACTTAAAGGCACTCTGTCTCAATGACAAGGTACGATAATGCTGACCTTAACCCACAGCGGTGTCACTCTTTATTACATTGCATTGCTGTACTGCTCTCAAAGTGCTAGGCCCTAAAGTGGTTCAGATAATATATATAAAATGTTGGTTTATTTCAGGGCTTCAACTAAAGATAATCTTTTTTTCATGTCATTTGCATGTTAAATGGGAGAAAATTGGCCATCATTGGAATTGTTCCTTGATACATAAAGTATTAATCTTTATAATACTGTTGACAGTGTTCTATCCACTGTAGGGATACAACTAATGATTATTTTCATTGTTAATTATCATAATAATTATTTTCCAGATTAATCGATAACTCATTTTGGTAGTAAAAGGTCAGAGAATATTGCAAAATGCAGTAAGAAGAGCATAAAATCTGGAACCCGAAGAATGTTTGGTAATTTTGCTTTAGAAAAAAAAATGGCTCATGGCTCAAATGATTAATTGATGAGCAGTGATTAGCAAAACTGAAGAAAAAAAAAAAGATTTTCCTTTAAAAGGAGCTGCTCGTCCTCTGCCACAGCCAGTGGAAACGACAGAGACAGAAACCGAGTTGCTAGGCGAATATATATACGCGCTGTGTGTGTGCATGTGTGCGCGTGTGTGTGCGTGCGTGTGTGTGTGTGCTTCATATCCACTCCTGCATATTCCAGTTGTTTGCTGAAGCAGTTGATTAATTAGTTTTTGTTTACACGTAGCCCTCCCAAACTCATCCGATGTGCATCCCAGCTAATTAGCTGCGAGCGCTAAAAAGAGGAACATGACATTATCATATTAGCTCGTTGACTGAGCAACCACTGCATGTGTGTGATATTTACTGTATCTACACGTGGATGTCACACGCCCCCAAAATAAACAGGTGGGATTAGCTCTGATTCCAGAGGACAGCCGCACGTTTTTTGTAGCACACGCCATTCACACTCATGAGTCACCATCGACAGTGTATCTAGGACGCTTTTTGTCTACCCGCTGCACACACACACACACACACACACACACACACACACACACACACACACACACACACACTCTTTACACCCCGACGAGCCCTGTTGCATCAAGTCTTCCCTCCTCCCTCCTCCCTCCCCGCTTCTCCCGCTTCTCCGTGACCTCTGAGCGGGAAAGGGGCAGGAGAGGGAGGTCAAATGGTTGGTTTGTGAACGCCAATAAACCGATGTCTCTCACTCTCACAATTCCCCACTGGACGACACCCGGCTTCAACTTGTATAATGGCACCTGCGTTCCTTTTTTTTGTCTTCTTCCCCACCTCCCCATCCCGTCCACCGCGGAAAGAGCGAGGCATAAGTGAGGGATGGAAATGCGTTCGTGTGGGGGGGACGGTGCTTTACAGTCGTGGAAAGAGAGAAAATAAAGAGACAGTCAGGCAGTGTGAGATGTGTGCGTTTGATAGCACCTGTATTCGCTTTTCTGCCCCCCCCCCCTCCCTTTCTCCTGTTCCCAGCGGATGCCTGTCACCACGGACTCACTGGACTGTTTTATCGCTCTCCCAAGGCTCTCCCCTCTTTCTTCTTCTTCTCCCCCTTTCTCCACTGGCTCTCTTTTCTCTCAGTTTCTTTATCTCTCCCAGGGTTCTTATAAGACGTGTGTGTGTGTGTGTGTGTGTGTATGTGTGTGTGTGTGTGTGTGTGTGTGTGTGTGTGTGTGTGTGTGTGTGTGTGTGTGTGTGTGTGTGTGGTGTTCATGTCTGAAAATGAGGAGGTGAATTCTTAAGAGCATAAAGGAATGTGAGCCGGAGACAAAATAAGTATTGTTACACGGAGAGCGATTCATCCACGCCAGCCAACTCTTCTCCGTTTGCTAATATTTTTGGATTCAAGACCGCTGTGCGCGGCTGGATACGACCCAGCAGACATTATCTGATAAAACACTAATTTCTTCTCAGGCCCTCAAGCACAAGTTTTTCCAACTCAAAGATAAGACCGTTTGCTTCAGAAAAAAAAAAGAAAAGAAAAAAAAGAGAGGCAGAAACGAACCAGGTTTGGGGGGGTGTAGACACATAGTGATTGCAATCAGCTAATTAGCTTAGCTTGATTTTTCGAGACCGGTCTGATTGCAGCTGCGGCGAGGCGTTCCAAGTAGATCGTTGGTTCACGTAGAACGAAAACTTTAGTTTTTTCCTCCCGGTAACTTTATTGTCCTGTTTGTGTCAGTCATAACGTCTCAGTCAAGTACTAAGTATTTAACTCACTTTTTGTCAAAATTGATTTCCAACAATATTAGTGACTTTGATGAAACACGTGAGGCAAACTAAGCTAACTAATTTCTACGTGTAACATCAACGTAATTGATGTATATTACTTCATCTTAACAAAGCTAGCTAGCTTCTAGCATGCAATTCAACTTCCATGTAATGCTAATAATGTAATAACGTCATGGCCGACACAAGATAACTATTGACTGGTGTCATAACATATGAATGAAGCACATCTTGGTTTGTTGTCTGTTATCAATTGTTGTGTGTTTGTAAAAGTACATACGGTGTTAATGGACTAATGTACGAATGTAAAACCACAAATGACACAAGAATTAGCGTTAGCTCACGAGTGTAGCCTCCACCTCAATGGCCATTGGGCGTTCCTCCAATGCTCTAACATTTTTTAAAACTGTACTTTTTATTTAACAGCTTCTGTTTTATTTAAATTTTTTTGCCATTGTCATATCTGCATGGGAATGCCACATTTTGCATCGCTGACATTATATTTTTGTGGTCGTCATAATTTATCAGCGTGATAAATGAAAAGCCACTGCATTCTCACTGTTGCTTCCCACTGACTGCTGCTTTCGGTCGTTGTGGTGTAACAATGTTGTTTGTACTGTGAATGGGTTTGCATTTATTTTTACATTAGCATCAATGACCGAAAGCGTTTAAAGCGTGAGCAGTGGCTTCCTCCGTGTGACCGCCGTGTTTTTCTGCTGCTGCCCCAGGCTATGGTGGAGACGGTGAATAATTTGCTGCAGCCGAGAGCCCAGGCGGCGTGGAGGGAACTGCCCACTAGCGGGCAGCTACATTCGGCCACTCTTCTCCTCGACACGGTGGAGACCGGGGCTTTTATGTTAGCTGACAACCTCCTCAAGACTGACACTGTGCAGGAGACCACTGACAACATCCGTGAGTACAATTTCCCTTTTTTTTTTTCTTTTTCTTTTTGGGTTCCTTCCCGTCCTCCAAACTCAGTTGGACCTTGGAACTGTCAAGGAGCCTGTTGAGATGCCCTCAAGCAAGACACTTAAACCTCCAATTTCTCCGGTGGCACTACACAGTGGCCAAGTGTCCAAAGGCTTTGGCTGGAATGGGCACATCTCAGGTGTTGAATTATAGCAAAGTATGGGTCTGTTGAAACAAAGGCTTATTTTTTTTAATGTTTTGTTGACTTTACCCGAATACAATGTAATATAAGAAAGCGTTTTTTACGATGTGTTCTCATTTCGGCAGAAATGTGGTTCTTAGATTTCAGTCTTTCTTTTTCACTTTTTTTTTCTCTTTTTTTCCCGTTTTAGTGATCCTATAATAACGTAAACCAGACCAGGCTGGTAAAGATCTAAGAATATGATGTAATATCAAAGTAAGAGGCAACGCTGACAGCAGACATTACTGAGCCGGCCTCCTCAGATCTATGTCTTACATTATAACACAAACCAGAAACAAAGTACACTATAAAACTTCACATTGCATCGAATAGTATCGCCATTCCTCATGTGTGCAATTACACACGCGTGTTCTGTACATGTGAATGGAGACGCGTGGTCATGAATGGAAGTGGGGCAGAATAATCCTATTGTTTTACAGCTTAGGTGGTTAAGAGAGAAACATATGCAAGATTAGCTCGTAGTGTGACCGCAGGAATCCGAGCAAACAGCACCAGGCCCCTACAATGACTGGATAAACACATCAACATGTTCATGGCATTAGGGGTTTGGATGTTTATCATATTATGTAGATTTGGGGTAAGAGAGTTCTTTTGACACACAAGTGTAATATATTCTAAATAAAATCCTTGGAATATAAGATGGCTCTCGGTAGAACCCCCTGTGTGGGTTCTAGATGAAACCCTTGGAATATAAAATGCTGTCTTGATAGAACCCCCTGGTTGGGTTCTAGATTAAACCCTTGGAATATAAGAGGGCTCTCAGTAGAACCTCCTGTGTGGGTTCTAGTTGAAACCCTTGGAATATAAAATGCTGTCTTGATAGAACCCCCTGGTTGGGTTCTAGATTAAACCCTTGGAATATAAGAGGGCTCTCGGTAGAACCCCCTGTGTCGGTTCCAGATTAAACCCTTGGAATATAAAAGGGTCGAACCCTCTAGATGAGTTTGTGTTAGCACCTTAGCTTCTGCATTGAAACTCCTGAGAGGGTTCTGGGTGGAACCATTACAACATATAATAGTTCTCCTTAGAAACTACCATGGGGGTTCTGGATGGAACCTTTCACAGGTGTTTTTAGGTATAACCCCTCTGAGAAGGTTCCAGATGGAACCTTTAGGTTCTACCAAGAACCAAAAAGGGTATACCCTATTTAGTTCTCGGTAGCACCTTTATTCTGAGTATATTGATAAGCCACTCTAATTTGTGTGCATGAATAAACACAACAGCAATCTGTTATCCCTTAATAAACATTAAAGGGACGTCTGCGATAACCATGTTTTAATGTATCTCAGTCTAAAATCTGAGAGTTTATGTTGATTATGGAAACAACATCCAGTTTTATATCACAGTTACAGTCACAGGCTATTTGTATGAATACAGTAATATACATAACCATAGGAATTTAGTTAATGTCACAACTCTTTTATTAAAACACAGGCTCTAGCCTGCTGCCATTGACAGGTAGTCTGTCCCCGACTGAGCAAAATTACTAATCTGTGCCAAAATATTATTGAAATTGAAAAAGTTAACAACTTATGTGCAAAAATGTCTTTTGGTAGCATTACAGACAACAGATTCAATGGACTAAATTAATTTTATTACGTCGAGCTGGCTTGTAAAGTTGTCAAAGAGAGGTCACAATAAAGAGGTCCACGTTGCTGTGTGAGAGGTTCTGAAGGGTAAAATCCACATGGACCCGTCCTCATCTGATAAAACGCAAAGTGAAAAAGAGGCAGGCATGAGTTGTTTGCCAGGCACAGTAATTATTATTTATTTATTTTTTCCCACATTTGCCTCCCTCAGCTTGTAGGCGGAATTGACAAAGCAGAACAAAGCTAGTTATTATGGCGTTGTGCACATCGCTTTCCCCCGTCCTCTCTCTTTCTCCTCCCTCCATCCCTCAACACCGATCCTCTCATCATCGTTTCAAAGAATGAGGCAGAAATGCCGGAGAACAAAAGCCCCCTTTGCTTTTCGTGCCTCTTAGTCGACGATATATATATATATATATATATATATATATCTGCAAGCCATCTTTTCATCCCATGACCAGTGAAGTTGCACTCGCTTGCGTTCCCCCTTCATCATCTTCCTGCTCACTCCCCTTCTGATTTGAGATTTCAAAACGTTCCCGCAACTTCATCTCCCCCATCACGGGTATTCGCTGAGCTCGTGCCTTTGCGACCCATTTAAGAGATTGAAAAGTCATGAAGGAGGAGCGGCAGGACGAAGGATGATGAGGAGGAGGAGAAGAAGAAGAAGGGCGGATGAGCGCGCGCTCGAGGGCGACGGCGGTGGTGGAATGTCGAATGATGCTTTGAGGTTGTTGCTGCCTTTTTTTGTTGCTCACTCTCGCATCAGTAACAAATGAAGTCACATCTATTTAAGTCACACGGCGGGGCGATAACATTAGAGTATTTTTTTATTTTGTATTATTTGTCTTATCGCCGACAGACAGATTGCACAGTCCTCACAACATGACTTTGTCTCGTTCTCCCTCGAGTTTGAGTGCAACGGTTCATTCCCAGCAACTGCCGTCCTACACAATTTCACCTTACATAATTTCAGACTTGAGCTCAATAACCCCCCCCCCCCCCCCCCCCCCACACCCCACACTCCCCAACCCCTCCCCTCCTGTGGTTACATAAACATCATCATCATCGAGATGTGGGCTATAGCACATCTCTGAGGAAGTTCAAAAAACAGGAAATCTTCTTTTTTTTGCGGAAAATTCCGTCCTCTCCTTTTTTTGTGCCGTTAATCTTCCCTCCCAGCTAATCCAGTGGGCAGATCCAGCGTGATTATCTCTCCCTTTTATTCACAACCGCCTCTCATCTCTCTCCTCCTCTCCTCCCCTCTCTCTCTCTCTCTCTCTCTTTCTCTCCCCCTCCCTCGCTACTCTCCTCCTTGCACTTTTTTAAGCCCCCACCCCCCATTTCCCAATTCTTTCAGAGCAGGCTGAGCGATGGGAATAAATTACCTCGAATGACACGTTTTAAAGGAGCCACTGCAGGTGATATTATCGTGTTAGATTTGTTTGTGTGACTGCGCGCCGCAGTATCCGGCAGAGGAATAAATAGTGGTATTATTAGAACCAAAACAATGATTTGAAGGGATAACACGGCGGTAACAGCGCGCACGTGTGATAACGATAATGAACGAGTGTGTTTCTTCCGAGGAGGAGGATTGTCATGACAAGGATGCTTTAATTAGATTAGACTCAGCGTGTTTTTGATGCCCCGCTGCCTGAGCGTGGGCGTGGATGGGTGTGTGTGTGTGTGTGTGTGTGTACATGCGTGTTTAGCTTGGCTCGTGCGCAAGTAAAGGACACTTAAGAGAGTGTTTCTCTTCCTCTCTGCCAGTATTTGCATATCAGTGTCTGTGTTTATGTCTGCGTGCCTCTCTCTGCATCCATTTCCTCCTCTCCCAGGCCTCAGCATCTCCTGCCTTTGTGCCTCATCTATTGTACCTAATTGGAGGAAACGGTCTTCTTTTTCTCCCAACGCCACTCTAGGCCTCTGCTCTCCGCCTCAAATCTGCTCTGTTTCCCCTCGCTCTTCTTCCTCACCTCCTCAACTTCCTTTTCCTTCCACTCCTCCCCCTCCCCCTCCTCCTCCCTCTCCTCCTCCTCCTCCTCCTCCTCCTCACCCTCCTCCTCATTCTCCTCCTCCTCCTCCACCGCTCTCATTTCCATCCGAGCACGTCCCCGCGTTGTTTATTCGATCAAGGAGCTGTTTTTACCCCGAAAGCGGTGTCTAAATCACCAAATCACTCACAAGCACAAGCGATACGACGGAGGTGTAATTAGTCCTTAATTAGAAACTCTATCTAATACATTACACCGCCGTGATCGGAAAACGTGCTAACGAACCTGGATGGAGAAATGTGATTCCCACGATGCGAGAGAGAGAGAGCGAGAGAGGGGGCTGGTTTAGCTACCTCGATGTGTTGGACCCAGTTGCCTGGAGACAAAAGTTATTTCACTTTGATGTGTGTCAGCTTTTTTTTCTTCTCCTCTTCTTTTTCTTTGTTCGGCTGTGAAGCACTTAGTGAGAAAACATGGTTATTACAAGAGGCTGCAAAACAAACCTGATGTATGCTGTGACTTGACATTGTGTGTGTGTGTGTGTGTGTGTGTGCGTGCGTGCGTGTGTGTGTGTGTGTGTGTGTGTGTGTGTGTGTGTGTGTGCGTGCGTGCGTGCGTGCGTGTGTGTGTGTGTGTGTGTGTGTGTGTGTGTTCCAGAGCTGGAAGTGGCCAGGCTAAGCACGGATGGGAACCTTGCCGACCTGACATTCCCTCAGTCAGAGCTACATGGAAACTCCATCCAGCTGTCAGCCAGCACTCTCAAGCAGCACGGCAGAAACGGTAGGAGAGAAATCTCACATTCTCTCTCGCTCCGATGTCTTTGACCCCCGCTCCCCCTACCCGCTCTTTCTCCCCACCCCGAGCCGACGATAATCGACCCGTCCTAAGCGTTCCCCTGTGTGTCCTCCCCCGCAGGTGAGATCCGGATGGCCTTCGTCCTGTACAGGAACCTGGGGGCCTACCTGTCCACGGAGAACGCCAGCGTCCGGCTGGGCGGCGAGGCGGTCTACCCCAATTACTCCGTCATCGTCAACTCCCCGGTCATCACGGCGTCCATCAACAAGGAGAGCAATAAGGTGTATCTGTCCGAGCCCGTGGTCTTCACGGTCAAACACCTGCAGGTGAGGAGGGTGCCCCGTTGACGACTTCTTTTGGCGATCGATGAAGGGATAACTTTCGGTGAGATAACGGGACCAAAGGGGAGGTGACAGGACGAGGCTGATAGTGTCTGTGTAGCGGAAGCCTTTAATAATACAAAAATAGAGAGCGCTGCACCGGGTCAGGAAACTCAATGTCGGTAATGTTGAAGTAAAAAATCAGTTGCTCTTTAAGGACAGGGCAAGCAGTCAAGTACTAATAAAGGACAAATAGTTTAAACGGCATCGCTAAGACTCTGGGCAGGCACAGTTTACGGGGATCCCTTGTGACTATTTTCACATTGGAGGGCTCATTAAGGCTGTTGTCAGTTTACACTATCCTTAATTTATTTACTTGATTGACATTACTCTCTATTTTGCCAATATATTTGTGAGCATTACAGCTTCAGCAAATGTTTTTTTTACAGTTTTTTTGTTTTTTTTCAGTTAATGAGCTCAATTTGTGATTTAATGTATATCTAGCAAGTTGACCTCAGTTGAGTGAAGATTTCCACCAGGTGTCTCTGCAACGACCACTGCAGTATTGTGTGATAGAATGAATTCAACCCACAATTGGTTACCCCCCCTCCCCCCACCCCATCTAGACACCAATGGGCTGAAAGACATTGTCAAAAACACACTTCATTTAAACTCAAGAAACAAGCGTCAATGAATGCAATCAGCTCAACGTCATCATACAAGACATTTAATACAATCGTGCCAAAAATCAAAACTCACCAAGCCGCCGGCCCGCGTGGCAGCGAAGTACTGTGGCAGTGTGTGTACGGCTAGTTCCGTTAGCTGTTAGCTGTTAGCAGTTAGCCAAACACACTGTCCAAAACACTAAAGGTAAGCAAACTGTTTCCCCCACTGCATCTCTGGGCACAGAATAGTGGGGGGTGGGGTGGGGGGGGTGGGGGGGGGTGGGGGGGGTGCACTCAGTTTGGTGTTATCACTAGCGACTCCTACCCTTCGGCAGAAGATGGCAGTATAAAACAGGGAATGTGTGAGTCACCGCAACCACGAGGGGTCTTTGGGCATGCAGCCGTAACTGGGCCACCCAAAATATTGTGCAGTTCGCCGCAGCAGAATGCGAGATCAGCCGTGGACAGACGCAGAGGCGCATACGCACGCACACGTAAACGCGACCAATCGCAAAATCCTCCTGGTGGATATCATAATAATTTCTTGGTCTTACGAGGCAGTTTCAGTACATGTTTGCATTCATATTTCTCACTGTCATGTCTTATAAGTGGTTTAAGTGGCCAGTACTCTCATACTCATGAGATTTTTTGAGCTTCTCATAGATTACTCAAATCCATTGGGATTTTTTTTTTATTTTTGTATGGATTAAGTTACACTTACAATCAGAGGGCCTTGGGTATTTGTCAGACTGCCCACCAATACCAAGGGCTTCACACAGAAGCTGGACTGTCACTGCTTTTTATTTGTACTTCAAATACTTTCTTCCTCTCCGCCATAGGCCTCCACCGGCACCCAAAAACTTTAAAAAAAACACACACAAACATGCCACACAGGGGAGCTGGTTGACTTGTTCTTTCACCAGAATGAACGCGGGGCACTGTGGCGTACTTTGATTCAATTTCACACATGCCGTTCTGGTTCTATAAATACTCACCAGAGCACCAAATGTGTGTTAATCCACAGCTGAGAATAGTTCCCGGCAAATGCACTATTTACTCCTGTCTGAGTAACGTTTGCTGAGATCTACAGCGCCCCAGCTGTTCTGGGATTAGGTTATGAGTCGGCTCGGGCTTAAGTGCCACAGACAGGTCGGGAGAGTCGCAAAGCACTGAGCAATGGACAAATGCGCTGTTGGGTCTGGACTTTAAGAACGACAATACTGAATAACCAAACCCTTTAATAGACTCGACTTGAGACTGACGGACTCACAAAAACTAGGACATTTCAATTGCTTTTTATGGCTGTGGGCATGACTTCCTCGGATATTTAATTATTATGCCTGTATCATGAAAGGTATCGGTCGTATGAAAAAACTTAAATTAAAAGAAAATGTTAAAACGCGGCGATCTGAAACTTGCACTTCTCTGAAATAAGACTTGTGAATTGCTTTGACACCACTTGACCCCCCCCCCCCCACCACTCCTCCTCCCTCCAAAATGACACAAGAGCAGCGTCGGTGTTCATCATCCACTGCAGACTGAATAAGGGCCCGGTCCCTCGTTGCTTCACGCGGCACGAGTTGCGGTGCTCGATGCCACACTTTTATGTTGCGTTGCTCATTCACCAAGCAAATGTTGATCCAGTTGGTGATCCAGCTTGTTGGCAGCAAAGAAATCCTCGCCATTTCACTTGCTCATTTTAAGAGTAACTTCACAAACCACACACACACACACACACACACACACAGCTCCATCAGTTTACACAACACAAGCGGCTCCTACACTTCAGAATCTCACACAGCAATCACGGCCGCGGTGCCGTCGCCTCCTGCCACGGCTCCGTGTTTATTTGTTGCTGCATTCTGTCCCTTCTGTTTGTTGCTTTGTTGTTGTGTGTGCTTGACTCCCCTCTCCGTGTTCCTTCCTCTCCATCCCTTTCTCCACCAATTCCTCCCACCACTTTCTCACTTTCCTTGGCTCTCCCGACGCTCCCATCTTCTCTACCTCCCACCTCCCCATGACTAAGTATCCGTTCTCTGCCTCCCTGCCTCCCCTCCCCCACCCCACTCCTCCTCCCTTTTGTCCCTCTCTCTCTCAATTTTTAATTTTCTCGCTTTCTCCCTCTCCCTCCTCCCTCCCCCCTCACCCCCAGCATTCGGAGGAGAACTTCAATCCCAACTGTTCGTTCTGGAGCTACTCCAAGCGCACCATGATGGGAATCTGGTCCACCCAGGACTGTCGTCTGCTGGGCACCAATCGCACACACACCACCTGCTCCTGCACACACCTCACCAGCTTCGCGGTGCTCATGGCCCACGTGGAGGTGAAGGTAGGCGTTCATTCTGCAGCGCCTTACAGGCCGTGGATGGGCAGGATCAAAGGGTCAGTTGTACATCATTCGATTAGTGGCGGCTGGCGAAAGGCTGGTCTAAAAAAAAAAAGAAAAGAGGGGGTCGGGAGGGAGGGGGAGGAAGGAAAAGAAGGAGACCACAACATCTGGAAAATAGATTAGACCTCTCCAGTACTGAGTAATCATACTTGGCAGGAGAAACTTTTTACAATTGATTCGTCAAGCCAGATGATGACATTGGGTCGACCAAAAAAATAAAAAAATGCACTTCAAACATTCATTCTCTGGAGGTTCCAAAACAGAAACGGGGGAGACAAAAGCAGCAGGTCCTATTTTATTGTGAAAATGACTGATCAGAAGGTGAAAGTGGGCCCATTTATTCTGATATCCATGAGCCGCTGTGGGCGGTGGATGAAAACCTTATTGTCCCGCTGCGTGTGGGATAAGCCCTTTTTTGTCTCCTCTCTTTTGTTGCGTTAGGTTCCTTCCTCACAAATCGGCTCTCGTAACTCTGGGTGTCGCGTGACACCCGATCGCTCCCTCCGGGGGGGGAGGGGGGACGACGCGTGTTACTTCTGAAGGGGGGGTCATGGTCAGAGCTAGCTCGGCAGCCCTTTTGTGGACACAGTGTGAGGGTTTGAGCAGTAGATCCATCACAGCGGTGCCGTGTTGAACATTGCTCCACCTGCCAGGTTGCCGGGGACACTGATGGATAGAGCCGGCACACCTGTGCAACGCGGCGTAGCGCTGTGGCCCTGAACGCTCGGCGACACTCAGCCACAGACCTCAGTCAGGGGGGGGGGTGGGGGGTGGGGATGGGGATGGTGGGAGTGTTGTCTGTTCCTACAGTATGTTTCAATGTTACAACAGCATGACTCACGTACGTTTCTAGCGAGCCGGAGCGAAACATGAAGACGCCGATGACGGTGCGCTGCAAGCGGCGGATCGAATGATCCAACACATAATCTCTTCTGTCTCCACAGAAAGCGGACAGCATGCACGACCTGCTCCTGGACGTCATCACGTGGGTGGGCATCCTGTTGTCACTGGTGTGCCTGCTCATCTGCATCTTCACCTTTTGCTTCTTCCGCGGGCTGCAGAGCGACCGCAACACCATCCACAAGAACCTCTGCATCAGCCTCTTCATCGCCGAGTCGCTGTTCCTGGTGGGGATCAACAGGGCCGATCAACCGGTAGGCGAACGTCATGTTATCCTTTTGACCGCGAGCTGTGGACAGTCCATCGTTATTGGAATAGGGTTGGAATGGATGAATACAAGCAAATATTTTGCACACAGGCTACATTTCAAAGTGTTTTTACTCATGCTGTGTTGGCGCGGGCTCAGCATAACCGTCCACTGGCCAATACCACCGGTCGTACTGCATCGTTGGCAGAGGAAACTGTTGCAGTTAATGGTTGACCACATCGCAGCTACATGAATAAGAAATGGCAGAAAAAACTGAAATTTCTCTCTGAGAGGCTGTTAAAAAAACAAAACATGTCTTTGCATTCAAACCAGCCTGGATTGTACAACTTTTGGGTGGGAGCAGAGTTTGCTAGCATTGTTTGCATTGTGGCATGCTCAGTTTTCCGTGACATCATGACTGTACTGAGCGTTAGAGCCCTCCTCAGATAAACCACTTCACTGTTTGAGGCTAATTCAGGAAGGATTGCCGACAAATGGCAGACAAGCAGACGACAGCATTGCAATAACGTCAGGGTTACGAGCACATTCAGGTTGTTGTTCTCCCTGAATGGCAAGTTGACCTAAATATGTAGGGTTGCCTGTTCTTTGGAGTCCCCAGTTGCAAAGGGATTTACAATGAAATGTGCATATTACAGAGACTCCCATGTTGGCTAGATAATGCATTAAGGCTTGTGTATTTGCTTTGTTGTAGCTTAGCTGATGTTTATGCTGTGCTCCCCCCTCAGGCTAAAGAAGCTGCAGTCTATCTCTTGCCAGGGAATCCTGTTGGTTGTGAGGGGGATGTTTGTCGAAAAATAGAGCGTTCACAAACAAAGCCCATATGAGGCAGGATAGTGAAGAGGAGCTCAACCTGCGTTTGACCGCTGATATTAGAGTTTCACACAAGAGCGTATGCACACATCACTGCTAAAACCGTAGAATTACCTAGTATGATAATAACGTGATAACATACTTTTAATGCGTTATAATCTGCTTATAGTACTGTAGTGATAGTAAACAGTAATACAGTAAAGTTATAAGCACTGATAAATATATATCATTAAAAAACAAAAATATATATCATTAAACCAATGCAAGAACACATGAAACATTTAAAAAATATTTTTACTCTAATTATTAATGTATTATTATGTATTATCCTTGCAAAAAACAATTGTTAGTGAGAAACCAGCAATTATAAAATGATAATTTATCTTTTAAGTCATTATGAAATGCTTTATAATGTGTTTTGATTATTGTTATAATGTATTGTAAATATTCAGGAGTGCTTATAACTATAATTACTCAGCACTATAAGCAGGTAATAATGCATTATTAGTATGTTTATAATGCATTGTAGACATGGAAAGTGTTCCAGAAATTTCACATGAATTCAATTCCTCAAAAACCTGAGCCTGCAAAAATACAGTACTGTGTCGTAAAGGACTCACGAGCCGGGGCCGGTTCAGATGATGCATGTTGACATTCAGACTAACCTTGGGGTTATTTCTGGGTCTCTGTGTCACTCTGAATTGGCTGTGTGTCATTGTGTGCATCAAAATGTCAAGGAAGTAATACAATGATCCTCATTCTTCTGAGTCAGCTATGCACTCAAGTAAAGCCTGTTCATGACTGCAGCATGCTCCACATCTCTATGCACAGAGCCGTACCGTCTTCAGAGGAGCAGGTTGCCCGGTTTAAGTGGACTCAATTTGACTCTAACAGTGGGGCCACTCTCTGCAGTCATTGAGGCCTGTGCAAAAGAAAAAAAAGAAGCTAAAATGACTTCACTAGCTCTAACCTAATTGCTCACTTTCTATGTTTCACTCCCGCTACCCAAGCCGTACCAGATTGGACTTTCTATTACGGTTAATGATGCATGAGCTCTGCCGCGCGTGTGCAATTGCGCTCAGCTTTTGCAGCTCAAAAATGCAGAGGATGAGGAGGAACAAAAACAAAATCTTCAGCTTTTGAAAGATCCAACCGATATCAAGCTCCGTCCCTAATGATGCACAGTGCGGTTTTGGCTCGACCCTCAGCATGCACATGGTCTGCGCTCCAGTATAATCCGCATTCAATGTTTTAAACCAGTGGTGGACTCGGGCTGTTTGAAGGGCAGGGGCGAAAAAAATATGAAATAAAAAAGGCCATCAGCTGCATTCGGTGGGGCACGAGCACACAGAATGTTTTCTAGCATGTAGGGCTGCCTTTATGGTACTGCATCACATTTTCTCTATTTGAGGGCACCTTTTAGTGCACGGCATCTTGTTTTCTCCACTGGAAGGGCACCCTAGAGGTCACTTTGTCATGTTTTATCAACTGTAGGGGCATCCAGGAGGGCACTTTGTCATGTTTTCTCCACTGGACAGGCAGCCTACAGGGCACTTTGTCATGTTTTCTCCACTGGACAGGCATCCTACAGGGCACTTTGTCATGTTTTCTCCACTGGACAGGTATCCTACAGGGCACTTTGTCATGTTTTCTCCACTGGACAGGCACCCTACAGGAAACTGTGTCATGTTTCTCCCAAAGGAAGGGCATCCAATATGATACTTTATAATGTTTTCTCCACTGGAAGGTGACCCTAGAGGGCACTTCATCATCTTCTATCTACAATAGGGGTGTCCAAGAGAACACTTTTGCTGTGTTTCTTTCAAACATGAGGGCACAAAGGGGAGTGGGGGGGGGGCAAACCTGAGCCTACCAGTGCTTCAAACCTCACTTGGATGAAAGCACTTACACAAAACTCAGATGAGTCAGATTCTGAGATGAGACATTGTCCTTTAATTCCACTGGGCAAGGTCACGCAACCATAGTCAACATATACAGTAGGAAACCTTGACGTGTGCCGTCGTGGTCTTACTGGACACAATGACGTTTTTTACATTGTTCACGTCTTAGTGCTAGGAAGCCTTTGTTTCATCTGTGAGCTGTGTGAATCATCACGGACTGTGAGTCTCTTAGGCAGGAAGTGCTCAGGGCCGTATCCTCTATACCCTCCGTCTGAAGCCGCAGAGCGGCCTTCAGGGGCCGCCCGCTGAGCGTCCAATGAGAAAACATCATTTTACTTGTTTTGACACTGAGTTTGGCTTAACTCTCCGTCTGTGTGTGTTAGTGTGTGTGTTTGCGTAGGAGGGATCATGCGGCTTCATATGTACACGCGCCGCCGTACTTGTGTGTGACGTTAATTACCGGTGACTATTTGTGACCCCCATTAACATCTTCGGCATTACTTAGCTCGCAGACGGTTAAGCCAGTAATTCCAACAGGGAAAGCGAAATGACTTTGCATGAGCAGCCTCTCATTTTTTCTTTACCTGCGTGTGTGTGTGTGTGTGTGTGTGCGTGCAGGCGCGAGCCTCTGTGTGTGTAAGTGACACTGTGATCATTAGAAATGGAAATGAGTGACTCCCTCGCCCCCTAAACTCATTGTCTCTCAGACATTAGGTAATTGTCTCTCGCTGCGAGCCCCTCACTCCTGAAAGTCTGTCTGTTGGCGCTCCCGTTCGGTGATTTAGGAGAGACTCAGTAGAACGTGAACGCGACGGGCCGCGTCTCACCGCTCGTTCTCTACCCGCCTGCTTTTCTTACGCGCCCCCCTCTCTTTTCTTCCCATGCGGTTTCAGGTTTGATTCCCTGCTTTCATTTCTTTTCCCCCACTGCTCATCTCTTTGCTGCTCTGTCTCTTTCTTTTTTTTTTTATACATTCAGGAAACTCTCTCACAGGGTTCTCTAACTATTTTAACATCCACCTCTCTCACTCGTTTACATTCCTTTCATCCGTCACTTTCCACTGGCCACTAACAATGTGATTTCAAAACCCACTTACTCACTTTCAGTGTGAACGTGTCACCCATGCTTGGTATAGGTGGGTACCAATGGTACAATCTTTTTTTTTATGTATATATATTGGACAATTATCTCACAGTATTATGATCATGTAGCTCACTTGAAACATACGGTTCAGCACTAATGATGGCATAAAATCCCCAAACTATCCAGTATTATGCAAACTGACGGCCTTTCCCGACAATGTGCCACATTGTGTGAGAGCTTGGTCTCTTTCACGCCGAGCCGCTAAATCATTTTTTCTGTAGTTCCACTCGTTTTGTTCATCGTTGGCATTGACAAATAAAAAAAAATAAATGACATTGTATTTTCAACAGTGTTGAAGTCCCTCCCCCCCTCCCCCCTTCTTCTCTCTCGGCCCATTTTGAAAGAAGTGCTTTGCCACTTCTGTTTGAAATGTGGACAATCAGCAGTGGCGGCGGCACCAACTTGTCACTTCTATTTCCTCATTTATCTTCTTAGATGACTCGTAGATGTAGACATGGAGTGAAATGTGATGGGGGGGCTCAACTAATACCGCTATCTAAAAAGCGATTTTGCGATTTTGACCGATTTCTGTCGCCTGTAACTGTTGTTATAGTGTGCGATGATTGTGAGTTCCCCTTTCTATTTGCCTTATCCCCTCCTTCTCCGGTCCGTCCCGGTATTAGCGACCCACTTGTTAATCCCTCACATTTCCTTCTTTTAACGTGATAAATTATTACTTTTTATCGCCCGCACTGTTTGTGTATATTTTTTCTTACTCATATTAAATACTTCCTGTGCATTTCTTGTGTGAAGTGTTGGTGTTTTTTTAAATCCCCTCCACCTACTCTCTCCCTCTCCCTCTCTCTCTCTCTCTCTCTCCCTCTCTCCCTCTCTCTATCTCTCTCTCTCCCTCACCCTCTCTCCCTCTCTCTCTCTCTCTCTCCCTCACCAGATTGCCTGTGCGGTCTTCGCGGCCCTGCTCCATTTCTTCTTCTTGGCAGCCTTCACCTGGATGTTCCTGGAAGGGGTGCAGCTCTACATCATGCTGGTGGAGGTGTTTGAGAGCGAACACTCCAGGACTAAGTACTTCTACCTGGCAGGCTACGGAGTGCCTGCTGTCATAGTGGCCGTCTCCGCGGCGGTGGACTACAGGAGCTACGGCACCGACCGAGTGTAAGGAGAGAGGGGAGCGTATAGCGTGAAGGGAGGAAGAGGGGGAGGGAGGGAGGCTGGAGTGCCTGCTGTCATTTTGGCTGCCACAGTGGACTCCGCGAGTCGTGGCAGTTCTGAGGAGTCAATACTGCGAGGCGGAGGAGAAGCGAGAGGGAGAGGGAGAGGGAGAGGGAGAAGGAGAGGGAGAGGGAGAGGGAGAGGGAGAGGGAGAGGGAGAGGGAGGGGAGAGGGAGGGGAGAGGGAGGGGAGAGGGAAGCATGCGGACAAGCGGGGGATGATGCGCCGCAGAGTGCCTGCGTGAGCACAGCAGTGACAATGTGTGAATGTGGAAGGATTTAAAGGGTGGGATGGAAGGGTGGGTGGGGGGGACAGCGGAGCAGATTGAGGGAGAAAAAAAGGAGTGAGAGTGTGAGAATAGAGGGACGGGGGAAAATAAAAGGGGAGTGATGGAATAGTCTGTCAGGGTGTGAGTACACATCCACGCTGACTCCCCCCACCCCACCCCCCCACCACCAGAGGAGGCGCAGAGAAAGTAAGAGGGCGGTGGGGGGGGGGGCATATACATTAAGAGTACAAACGGTTACGTATTCATGCATGCTTGACTTGACCCGAGACGCACGGCGGATCCAAGAGAAGTATGAAGCACATGCATAATGGTCCACCTATAAATACACGTAATATGCCTTTCACATGCGCCAACCGTCCACGCCACTGTTCGTGCCGGGGTCTCTTGGAGAAAAAAAAGAGAAGAGGAAAAAAAAAGTTTTATTCATGCAATGACTATGCATGTTATGAGCATTATGCACATATAATGCATGTGGGCGCACCGCACGCGTCCGCGACCTCTGGGACTGCATGAAATCATAAGGACTAATGGGGGACATTACCAATGTGGATGTACCTAAACATCTCCCCCCCCCTCGATGACTTATAAATGAGCTGCTCCGTATAGAAAAAGGAAGAAATAAAATAATGAACACTATAGGACTGTTAAATGATTCACGTGCTCTGTGAGGTCTTTTGTGTTTAAGACCTGGTGGCTCTCCGCTAAGCTACACATCAGATCTTAGAGGGGGGGTGGTTGTTAGCACTGTTTAACCGTCAAGCCGCGCCAATCCGTATGCCACTTAGATCAATATTTCATGGTGGCGCTGATCACTAAAACATGAGCGTCTGAATGCCAAGCTCGGGATGAATAATCAGACCGCGTGCCATTAGCTAACAGACTGGGAGACTTGCCTTGAGACGGTAGCTGTGGTTTGGTGTAAAAATATTATTATTTTTTTTTAAAAAGAAGCAAAATGGCATGATATGTTTTGTGAAAATAACGTAGTCACACTCAAATCAGTGGGAGTGAAAAAGGATATAAGGCCCAACATGAATTTTTTTTTAATAATAATTCACCCAAGCAATCCATTAATGTATTGGACGGAAAAGTCAAATCCGGATATAAGTTTTATGACTCACTCATCGGTCCAACCCCCACCACCCACTCCTCCCCCGTCACGTCTGACACGGCGCGACACGAGACAAAAACCTCTGGAAATATCATCTGCCATGCCTGCTGTGTCACCTTGTCACGCAGCGCGCCCCCCGCCCTCTCCCACTTATTAGCCAGTGGCGCTGAGTCTCATTCGCCTCCCATAATGAAGGTGGCAGTGACTTCGCAAAGGAGCCCTAATGGAGGATACAGTGACACGGCCGGGGACCCGTAATGGAGGGCTCTCTAATGTGCTGGAAATTGAAAGATTAATAATGCAAAAGCAGCTGGTCATGAATCAGTCGGCCATTTTTTGCTCCAGCGGCTTTTTTTTCTTCTTCTTCTTCTCTCTCCGCGCCTTTTCCCACTGCAACCCGTTGGGTCTGACCTCAGTGGAGGGCACTCGGGGGAGGAGGAGGGGGAGGAGGAAGGGGGGGAGGGGGGGTTTCTTCACTCCCCTGCTTACTGTGACTGACGAGTAAAGATGTTTGGGTGATGTGATTTAGCATAGAGCAGTATATCTTCTCCTACCAAATGCTAACCTTGTGGCCAGAGAATGAATGAATGTGTGTGTGTGGGTATGTGTGTTCATGCAAGCTGCCCCCCCCCCCCCCCCCCCCAATACACTCCCCCTTCCCTCTCTCCTTTAACCTCACCCTCAGCCCATTCCCAGACTCCATAAATAGCCCCGATGATGTGCAAGGGCTGCAACCATAACTCACTATTCAAATGAACGCCATCGCGTCATATTTTTGCGACCGCGGGGATGATGGCCGTGTCGTATACATATATATGTGCCCTAAGGGGGAGGGTGGGGGGAGTAAAGGTGAATTTATCACGGGCGCTCATCCTCCACCTGCCCCCCCTTCCCCCCTTTCTGTGTGTAATGTGTGTTTAGTCTGTTCACTTCATCCCACAACTCTCTTCTCACTTTTTCCTTTTGTCCTCCCTCCATCGTGATTTATTTGATAAATGGCGTAAAGTGATGTGCTACTTTTTTTTTCTCCCCTCACCTTGCCTCCTGTGTGCGTGTGTGTGTGTGTGCGGGTGTGTGTGTGTGTGTGTGTGTGTGTGTGTGTGTGTGTGTGTGTATGTGTGTGTGTGTGTAGGTGTATAGGTGTGTGTAACTATGATACATGCCCTGTCTTCCGATGGTAAATCCTTGCTACCCTACATCCATCTGGAGACCGGAGCATGTTTTTAATTCCCCCCCCCCCGTTTCTCGTGCAAGATGGCTCTCCCTCTCACTCTCTCTCTCTCTCTCTCTCTCTCTCTCTCCATCTCTCTGTCTCTCTAGGTGCTGGCTGCGATTGGACACATACTTTATCTGGAGCTTTATAGGCCCTGCTACGCTCATCATTATGGTGAGATACACACAAACACACACACACACACACACACACACACACACACACACACACACACACATGTGCGCTCCACATGCGCAGCAGTAGTAGACTGCCACATGTTCGCGCGGGAACATATAAGGCGTTCCTTAATCTCCCCGCGAGGTTCGCCAGAGCTCCTTGGCTGCCGTGTACTTGGAAGCGGAAGGAACGTCATATGTCAATTTTAATAAATCCCACTCGTGGATTAACTCTCGAGTGGGCACGCCTTCCAACGAGCTGGGAACCTTCGGAAGGAGATCAAACGCAAAAAAAAACGCAGATTACGATAACAACCCTCCAAGAGTCATGTTGCCACTTATTTGCTGATCCAGGCACTGTGCTTCCTCCCCCGGGCCTGGCTACTTTCTCACGAGGCAGCCCGTGACACAGCATGAGGAAGGAAGGAGCTCAGTTTGACCGTTTTTCCTTTCATATCAACGAGTTGGCAAACTGCTCTGAGGAGCGGGCGCGGCCCTCACCGCCCTGGACGAGCAAACACAGACAGACAAAAGAATATCTGAAAAGCAGCGTTTGGGGTAAAAGAGAAGAAAAGCAATGAGGACATGTTCCCAATTAGGTGAATGTCAGCATGCACGCCGATGCTCGGCACTCGTTTTGGAAATGTCAGGCAGGCCATCGCTGATCTAAGTGGGAGCGGTGCAGGTGGGGCCGCTCTGTTATGACTCCCAACGGCCATCGGTAACGCACACAGACATTGTCAGACCACCCTTATCTGTACGTTACCAGGCCGATAGAATACGCCGCGTCGGCGAGAATTTGATTTTCTGTTCCTCCATGGATGTAATGACTGCTGTACTTCCCCCCCTCACCCTCCCTCCTCCGCCCCGATGCTCGAGCTGCAGTATTTTGAGCACATAAAGGGCTGTTGATTGTGGGCTGATACTGTGTCCCCGAGCCAATTACTGCTGGAAGGGGGGAAATAAAATGATATGCGCTGTGTTGAATTGTTGTGGTGACATTGTATCTTTAATTAGGCCTGTTGCTGCAGAATATTAACTTGTGCACCCGTGTGTTTCAGCTGAATGTAATCTTCCTCGGCATCGCTCTTTATAAGATGTTCCATCACACGGCCATTCTCAAACCAGACTCTGGATGTCTGGACAACATCAAGTAAGTACATGTATGCATGCAGCTCTGCCGTCACGCCAGAGTGCGGTGATATTATTATTATCATGCATGCTTGTGTGTGTGTGTGTGTGTGTGTGTGTGTGTGTGTGTGTGTGTGTGTGTGTGTGTGTGTGTGTGGAAGTTAAAGGAATAATTCACCATTTTGGGAAATAGGCTTGTTTGCGTTCTTGCCGAAAGTTAAATCAGAAGATAGAGAGCACTCTCGTTTCTGACCGTTCAATGTACAGATATAGAGCCAGCAGTATGTTAGCTTAGCTTAGCACAAACACTGGAAACACTGGAGAGAAGGAGTGGACATATTGTCGCTGGTGATGTCACCCGTTGGTCCCGTTGTGGAATAACCAAGTTCTGAAGCCTCGTGTTTGGCGGTTTGGCCGACGCCATCTTGGTTTCTGGCTGTTGCCATCCAGTGAAGCAAGAGGGTGGAGCTAAGTCAAGCGCCCAGAAACTTTCATGAAGTTTAAACACGCTGTGAAAGAGTTAAAGTTGTAATAAGAAAACATGGACAACTCTCAGACCGGACAACACAGTGGTAGCGACCGGTCAATCATAAGGTAGCTCCGCCCTAAACGTACCCTGCTTTATGGTCTGTTTGACTCTAAATGAACCATAATTTACTAAATGAACATCATGCTGTATTGAAGAACTTGAAACTAGAGATTGAGACCATAAACTCATGTTTACAATGTTTAGTGAGGGAATAAATCAAGAGAGATGTAGAGTCATTTTCTCATAGACTTCTATACAATCTGACTTCTTTTTTTGCAACCAGAGGAGTCGCCCCCTATTGGCCATGAGAAAGAATGCAAGTTTAAGGCACTTCAGAATTGGCTTCACTTTTCAGACCTGATAGTTGCTAATAAAATCCCCCTGCCAGGACCGACCTTGAAAGCACACTAATTAACATGTTATATCCCGTTTCTTTGATCTGCACAAGTAACCAAAGAGTAAAAACAACAAGCGGTGGATTTACGGGACATTACGTGCCAGACTTAGCTGGGAGAGAAACAGCTCTTCCCTCAACCTCATGTAAAAAAGCTAATTATTGTTTTTACACTTCAGTTTTTGAACTAATCAAACAAACGAGATATAAGATGTTGGTAGTAAGCTGTTTCCAGTCTTTATGCTAAACCAAGCTTCTGGCTACAACTTCATATGTATATCACAGACTTAAGAGTGGCATCCATCTTCTCATCAAACTCTCAGCAAGAATGCAAGGAAGTGTATTCCCCAAGTGTCATACTGTTCCTTTAAATCTAATGTTTGGGTTTTTTTTGTATGTTAGCGGCAACATGAAGCAGACTTTTGTCTTCCATCAGTTCAAGATGCTCCTCATTGAATCCATCACGTTATTATTCCCAGTCATGTCATTACTCACAGTGCCCTCAGAGAACGTTGCTGAAATATGACTTCATTCCCACTGAACTCTTGTCTGCTAAGCTAACCAATCAGGACCGTGTTGTTTCTCGTTCCAGTCCAGCTCAAGACAAAAGGCCCCGGTCTAATTCAAACAGTGTGCCGGGGCTTTAGCGCGACGCCCGACTGAGGCCCCGCTCGGAATCTGTCATGTAAACCACGGAGCGGCTTACCCCGTTTGATTTATCATTTAGATATGACTGCCATATGTATATTTAATGACGGTAGTCTGGAGTTGGACTTCCAAGTGGGAAGCAAGTTTCATGAAACCATCTGATCTTCGCTTCTGTGCGAGTTCAGGGGGATCTAAATCATAAAAAAGGCCCCCGATGAAAAACGAAAAATCAAAGACTCAAGATCATGACGCATTTCATTCCCTCCCTTTTTAATGACTTTCGTTTGTCTTTTTGAGCACACGAAAGGCTGAGTAGATTCTAATCTATTTCACTACATTAGTCATGTCTTTATTGCGGTTCATTTACTTGTTAATCATCATCATCATCATCATCATCATGCCCCTTTTTGTCTTATTATTTTCTCTCTTCCTTTTGTTTCCTTCTGACTCCAAGCCACCACAAGTTGTCTTTGTTGTGGATTGGCTCCGGTAAGGCCTCCCTCCAATCAGGATGCCTTTTCCTCTTCTTGGAGAAACGTTTCATTGGTTTGCTTGTTGTCGTGTGTGTCCGT
This sequence comes from Ophiodon elongatus, assembly GCA_016806645.1. NCBI lineage: Eukaryota > Metazoa > Chordata > Actinopteri > Perciformes > Hexagrammidae > Ophiodon > Ophiodon elongatus. The sequence continues at coordinate 732,178 of JACSYO010002138.1, read as the reverse complement.
AGAACCTGCCCAGAGTCCGTAGCATTATCCCTAAATTAACCATTAACCTGCCTTGTGAAATGGATTACGTGTTTATGTGTGATTTGTGAGCCCCCCCTCTGACCCATAAACCCGACGCGCTATTGAAATATTATAATGACGCGAACCGAGGGGGGAAACGGAGCCGGGAGAGGCGACACGACTCCGGGGGGGGGGGAGGGCGCTGGAAGGAAGAGGCAGAACAGAGGGATGAAGGGGGGGGGGAGTGAGGGATGAGTGTACCCTTTATCAAAGAGGGTCGTCAGACGAGCTTTATTGGAGGTTCTGTCTCGCCTGAGCGGTGCCACAGAGGGCAACACCGAATCAATCACCGGCGGTCTCGCTCACTTACTCTCCTCCTCTTTCTCTCTTCCTTCCTGCTAACTCTTCTAATACCTCACCCTCTTCCCTCCTCTTGGCCCCCCACCCCTCCCTCCCTCCCTTTGTCTCCCAGCCCTCGCATGAGAGGTGATCGCTGTCCAGTCAGCCAATCAAATTAACAGCCACCATCGCGGCCTCGGCAGACCAGAAAACGGTGACCTTTAGCGGGGAAATGTCATTCATAATGGCTGTAATGTCCCTCTACTTACTGCCCAGTGGAGCCCACACACACACACACACACACACACACACACACACACACACGCTCAGACAGGGACTTACGATGCATACACATGCCTCGACACGACCACATTCCTCTGACATTTGGCCCTAATGACTCACTCCTGCATATCAGGCTTTATAAGAAGCGTTAGGTTCACCGCCTTGAAAACTTGAATTAAAGTCCGTTCCATTAAAGTGTTACAGTCGCAGTTGCACTAACGGACTCCAGCACCCACTTCTGCCTGTAAAAAAAAGACGCCTGTCGACCCCTTCCGAAGTGACGGAGCTCGGCTGTAACTTTGGAAGAGGTCCCGCGCGATCGACCCTCTGAGCTTGCGGCTGGCTGACGTCAGCTGGCTTCTGACCCTCGCCTCCCTCTCTTGAGACGGTATCGAGTGCGCTTCCTCTCTCTCTGTTCTCTCTCTCTTGCCCTTTTTTTCGTAAGAGCAGGATTCTTTTTGGGCAAAACCTCCCGCTGTGTTTCTCCATCCCACTCCCGCGGTGTTGTGACTCCGAGTGAACCCTCGCTAACCCACTTTCTCCCGCCTCGTGATCCCACGAGCATTAAACTTGGCTGAACGGCTTTTCCGCTCCATGAAAAGCCTCACATGTTACAAATTGCAATATATACTTAACATATTATCCGACGGAGCAGATGTCGAGATTGTAGGACATGTTTCAACTGAAAGGCACGGCATTTCTCCCTCTCAAGTCGTGTCCCCTCTTCCTCCAGGTCCTGGGTGATCGGGGCCATAGCCCTGCTGTGTCTGCTGGGCCTGACCTGGGCCTTCGGCCTGATGTACATCAACGAGAGCACCGTCATCATGGCCTACCTCTTCACCATCTTCAACTCCCTGCAGGGCATGTTCATCTTCATCTTCCACTGCATTCTGCAGAAGAAGGTGAGCGAGAGACAAAGCTGACACACGCTATAGCATTGATCAGCGGGGGGGGCGCCGCCGAACACCAGGGGAGCTGTCACGGGTTTGATCGGTAACCCCCACCGGCTGCTCGATTCTCTCATGTTTTCACACCGACTGCCTCACTTTCTGTCTCTCGTTAAACTGTCTGTCTGGCCTCCTGACAACAGGTAACAGACGCAAACAGTGTTTCTGTCGTCCTCCAACAGGAAGTGACAAATTCCGAGATCAGGCCTGAAATTAGGACACCGTATTAGGACCATTGTTGGTAAAAAAAAAAAAAAAAGAAGGAAAAGTAGTAATTACAGAGTTAAGGGAAGGGGATAATATTCAGAGATTAAAGTCTTAAATTTACGAGAAATAAACTCAAAAACTTGCAGGATTATAAAGTCATGAATGACATCACTGCTTGTGTTGTGAAGCACAGATTATGGTCAATTATGTTGTTAGAGTTTGCTGCAGAGAGAGAGAGAGAGAGAGAGAGAGAGAGAGAGAGAGAGAGAGAGAGAGAGAGGGGGAATGCCTCGCGTAGCCGGCTGCTCCTGTGACCTGACCTGTCGTTCAACTTTGCAAAGCCAAGCGATGCGGGTTCTGTTTTTCATTACTTTTTCATTATTTTTTTTGCGCTCCGAGTTTTCTTTTGTTCTCGTAAATTTACGACTTTATAATCTCTCAAATTTGTGAGGTTTTTATTTTGTCGTAAATTTGACGCTTTCATCCTGGAGAATATCCAGAATATAATTCATGATTTTAGTTTTTTGTTCCGCCGCATGCAATAGCTCGTTCAGAACCTGGACACAGGCAGAGGAAACACACTCCTCGGACGATTTCCATGTTTTAACCTCACTCACATCGACACGCAGCTCCCCCCTCGAGAATCCCCCCCCCCACACACTCTTTTTTAATTTTGAAAAAGATGATCCCCTTTATATATGTTCAGCGTTTGGTTGACCTCAAAGAGTTGTGAGCACATGTGTATCACTTTTGTTATACATGTATTTGAGTTACATGTGGCTTTCCAAGGGAAGCCTATACACACCCTGGGATAATTCTGGGAGTCTCCCACACACCGTCAGTGAGTACAGAAGAGGAGTAGGACACGGAAAGAAAATTCATCAGATGCTTAATACTCTTGGCTGGCTGCAGCCCCGCCGAGAGTTTTTAGTCTTTAAGTGTACAACCAGTAAACAAGTGCACTTGTGTGTGTGTGTATGTGTGTGTGTGTGTGTGCAGTGCACTTAAGTATGTGTTAGGCCATGGGATCAGGTGTCCTGAGAGAGATGTCCTCAGAACAGTGCTGAGGTTTTCTTTGGCCGCGATCCAACACCGTTTTTCTCCCGAGACGCACGGAGCAGCTCAGCACACAGCTGTTCAAACAGAGCGCGCGGCGAACACACGCCCGCCCCGCCACTCCGCCGAGCTTGTTAAAAAGCAATCACGGCCCTGTTTGTTCGAAACTTGATTGGGATCTAAATGCAGATGTTCAGTGTGTACGCGCCGCATCAGGTGTCTCCCTCTGGGCGGGGGACGCGTCCATTTCAGATGGATTTGTGGCAGTAATAACATTTGGGGTGGATGTTGATGTGGGTGTGGGGGTGGGGGGAGGGGAGGAGTTTATGAAGTTAATCTGTTAATGTCCACTTTGTTTTTTCATGGAGTTAGTGTTTGCACAAGGAATTTGAGTACATTAAGTTAAAGGGGGTCGCTATATCAGGTTAAGCCCTTCCAGACTTTTCTGGTGCGTCATCTTAGAAATATGCTTCAACAAATGAGAGTTACAACATTGGAACATCGGTCACTTCCTGTGCTTTTTGAATACATATGTGTCGTGTGTCCGTCCGTAACTCTCCCCACCTCTCGCCTTCCCCTGCCCTCCCCGACCCCCCCACACACACAGGTGCGCAAAGAGTACGGCAAATGCCTGCGCACCCACTGCTGCAGCGGCAAGAGCGTGGAGACGTCCATCTCCTCCTCCAGCAAGACCACCACGTCGCGGACGCCGGGCCGCTACTCCACGGGCTCACAGGTGAGCTTACCTGCCTGCACACCCGGACGCTACAGCACAGCAGACTCTCAGGTGAGGCCGGAGAGCGCCATGTGGGGGGGGGAGGGGCTGGGGGTGGAGCTTCTAATGTGGAAACTATGTGAGAAAAAAAAACGACACGTGTGCAGAGTTTAAAGGAACAGTGTGTAAGATGTAGTGCCATTTAGTGGCGAGGTTGCAGATAGCGAGCAACAACACGATCCTCAGCTCCCCCTACAAATATTTTATTGCACGTTCAGTAACGAGGGCGGTTTGCCATCAACTGGAGTGTCCTTCACGTCACCTGGTTCACCTCCCCACAGCAGCCTCTCTGCTCGCTGTGTGTGTGTGTGTGTGTGTGTGTGTGTGTGTGTGTGTGTGTGTGTGTGTGTGTGTCTGTGTGTGTGTGTGTGTGAAGTTGGAGGAGACAGAGCCCGACAGAGAGAGCAGAGCAGATGGGAGCTGTACTGTGATGATAAATGACACCAAAACATTTAAAAAGTACTAATAAAAAGCACCAGTAACGTCGGGGCTGATCTTTAATAACTCAGGTACCGGGGCCCGTTTAGTGCTGGGTTTCAGAACGCATCACTACCTTCAGATGACGTCAAACTCTCGCCAAGATGGCGGTGCAAGATGGCAGACTCCGCGGAAGACGACCTGCTCCCTGCGTAGATACAAATGCCTTTTTCTAAGTGAACTAAAACACACAATCGGTTCTTAGTTCTAGGCGATTATACACTGATTAAAACATAGTTATTGATATTGTGTTCCATTTCTCCCAAATAAATCCCCCTAAGTGTTACACACTGTTCCTTTAAAAAAGTGGAAAGTGAGATAGCCCAAACCCTGACTTACACCTTCGCATATTGATGCTGACAGATGGAGTATAAGTCGCATTGACGGGTGATTATTCCCCCCACCCCCCCCTCACCTGTTTCTCTCTTGCTGGCCGTCTCTTTGCTTTCTCCCCTCACTGCCTCTCTACCTGCCCTCCTTTCTGCACATCACACCTTCATATATTATGTTTCTGACCATGTTTCTTACCCCTCTTGCGTCCTCCCTCCCCTGACTTTGCTCCCACTCCTTCCTTCCTTCCTTTTTCTACTCCTTCTCCCTCTCATTATTGCTACTCCTCTGTCTTTTGTCCACTCTCCCCCCCCCCTCTCTCGCTTCCTTTCTCCCACCTATAGAGTCGGATCAGGCGGATGTGGAACGACACCGTGAGGAAGCAGGAGTCCTCCTTCATCACCGGAGACATCAACAGCTCCGCCACGCTCAACAGAGGTAACCGCGGGATACCCCAGCATTCGCATCCTCGTCACTGTCACCATATCTGCTTTATTTAATGGTGGGGACGCTGCTGCAGCACCGTCATTTAGTAAAGTGGCAGGAGTCCTTTACTCCTGATAATGTAGCTGTGTTCTTGTAGAGAGGAAGATTAGCAGCATATCACTTAATACTTAATTAATTTTTTTGGTGCTGCATGCTTCAAAGGGTTGACTTTTCCGGAGTTAGGGGTCATCTTTTGAAGCATTTGTGGGTGATAATTCCTTAAAGTTAGAGTAGAAATAAAGCTTTATTATTCGCCAAACGTTTCGCTTCGGGTTGCCAATTCTCAAATGTTCCGTCTTCCCCACAGTTGCAGAAATGTGCAGAAAAGTATTGCGTGATCATCTCGTTATCTGAAGGCAGCTGTTAGCTACAGAGCTCTTTAAGTGTGCATTGGGCTCAGCTCGCTGTATTTCCACTGTATTCTGAGCTGCCCCTCAAGAGAAAGTCGCTGGAAGAATGGATTCCATCAGCATAGCTGTCTGGGGGCGAGGGTAACGAGGACACAGACACCTAGACATTTTTGACACGCGCGCGCGCACACACGCGCACACACACACACACACACATGCATACACTACCATTTGTTAGTCTCCAAGTCGAGGTGTGGCCCTCGCTTCCTTCGGGCCACTAATAAGCTGTTAGCATGACAGATTGATGCTCGAGCAGACACGGTGTGTGTCAGCGGCTGAATTATCACACACTTAGCGAGGCAGGGCTTAAGACACCCCACCCTCCCAACCCCCCCCTCACACTTTAAAGTATGGTGCAGAGAGCTACTTAGCCAGTAGATTTCAAATGGCTATGTACTGTGGCTTAGTAGTGAATAAGGATGGGATGGAATGAATTGGATGGGCTGATGGGAGATTGACTCTTTGAAATTGGGAGAGAACTTTAAAGTTCAGTTAGAGACAAAAGTACCACTATATATTAGACTTAGAATAATTACTTCATTTTAGTTGTATGGGGGTGCAAATTAGAACCGTACATATAAAGTATATAAGTACATTTATATTTATTTATTTACGTATTTATTTGTTAATTAATGTATTTATTTATTTATCTATTTATTTATCCATTTATTATTTTACTTTTTTATTTATCTATTAATTTAGCTCTCTATTTATTATTTTATTTATTTCATTATTTATGTACTTATTTATTTTTAACCAGATGATTAAATCTGATGGCACTTTCTCCATCCGTTCTAATTTATTCTCCACGGAGCTCTGTTTCGTCAGGCAAGTTCAGGGCTGCCGGCCAACGTCTCGTTTCCGAAATAGCAATGAATTTCTACTAATACGAACCAAAACTGTGGCATCCGAAAAACATTCCCACGGAGGAGTCGGAGAACTTAAAGGTTGGGGCGTTTCCCTTTGAGCTAAACACCGCGGCACTCTGCCGTCTGACAGACGCGCTCAGGAGCGGTGTGGCGGCGTGTCGTCTGACGCGACCACGAGGATGGATGCACAGGGCCGTCGCGGCACATCATTCGTCTTCTGCTCGTCTGCAGCGTCCTCGTGTGTACATGATCTGTCTCCCACCTGGGGAAGGAAATGCACCAAGACCTTCTTTCTGTGGCCCCTCTGTCCATTAACTATCCTGTAGTCACGCTGCTGACTGCTCAAGCCTATTGAACTGCAGCACAGTCTTCTCCAAGCCACGCTGCTCTCTCTCTCTCTCTCTCTCTCTCTCTCTCTCTCTCTCTCTCTCTCTCTCTCTCTCTCTCTCGGCCTGCTATGCGGCGGCTGCGAGAACGACTTGTCGGGCTTTTTTCTTGCCTTTCACACTCAAACTGTGTTTGCTTGTTTGATTTACTTGTCCTCTTCTCTCCCTCCTTCTTCCACACACTCACCTTTCCATCTCCCTCTCTCTCTCTCTCTCTCTCTCTCTCTCTCTTTCCTCACCCCCTCTCGCTTACCTCCACTCTGCAACGTCTACGCGCTCTCTCCTTCAACCTCTCCACTCTCCCCTCTTTTTTTTTCTTTTTTCGTTCTTTTCCTCGAGTGCTTCTCTCTTTCTCTCTTGACTTGGCTGTCGCTGTTCTTCTCTCTCTCTCTCTCTCTGTCTCTCTCTCTTCCTCCTCTCTCCACTCCGCCTGTCGCTCTTCCTCTCCCTTTTCTCTATCTGCCTGTACCAGGAGCCATGGCTAATCATCTTATAACTAATGCTCTCCTTCGTCCCCATGGTACTAACAATCCTTATAACACTCTCCTGGGGGACTCGGCAGTCTATAACAACCCAGCCGTGGGCATGTACAACACCCAAGGTGTGCCTGATGTTCCTACTATACACATACATCTTTTTTTCTCTTTTTTTTTGTGCACTACATTGCTTTTGCATGGTTATTTCATCGTTAAACGCTTTGCTCCTGTGATACACTTTTGGCCGCCTATCTGATCTTGCCTCATTGTGGCTCCCAAGTGGAGGCGATCAATCACACGGCAACAATCTCAATCATAAAAGGACACCCGCCGGGGGCAGCTCTCGCGGCGCACCATCGTAGGAGACGGGGGGGGGAAAGAATGCCAAGCAATGATTTATCGAAACGTGCATAACGTGCCGATTTATCGCGCGCCACGGACGCACGCCGCATGTGCCGCTGGTTGGCGGTTTTATAAGCTACTTGGGAGCCATGATGTGTTTGTATTATTTTGTGTTAATGGTCAATTTCATGCAGCATGCGCTTGGTTTCCCAATGTCATTTTCTGTGTGTGGGTTGGGACTTGCATTGCTTGGCTTAGTGCACGTCTACTCTATACGCAGCATACTGTGTTTTGAATGTTTTTTTATGTTTTCTCTGTATTAAATAACTAATGAACCATATAATAGCAAGTTACCAATGAGGCCTCGGAAAGCAGACTTTGATATTGAGTAGCAGACAGGGTTTCTTTGTTCAGACATTTTCCATCATGCCTTCCAATTACCGTCCAACTGTTGATTCGGTTGCTGTTAAAAGTTGTCTCTCTTCGTGTTTGAACTCACGTCTGTTTGTTTTCTCTCTTCTCCCTCATGCTGCCCATTAGCACCGTACCGAGACACAAGTATGGGCTAAATTATTATATTATTAGATTTGTCACAGAAATGCAATTTTCTTGAGGACAATATATGCATAGTATTGTTTTTAAAAAGAAGAAAAAAAAGCATTACAATTGAATCTCATTTAATATTGCTAATCAAATGTGCAAATGGTTATAACTGAGATGCAATAGGTTTGCTCTCAAAATTATTGACTGAGTGTTAACATTTTAAATGTCATTCCAAAACATACTTAGTTTGCCGTGACATTCTCACTCTTTTTGTACGTGTCGCCGTCGTGCTGGCAGTAATTGAGAAAATAAAAAGTACTTCAGAGGCTTCTCATAAATGAATTATGGACGCTCGAAGCATTTCTCCCTCCAAGAAAATTACCCTTGCTACTTTTTAATCCTCACTTCACAGCACACACTATGATATCAAACAATAATTAAAATCTCTCTTCTGAGGATTCCAATTAGTTTATTTGAGAAATCCAAATAATTAATCCTAATAAATAACGTTTTACTATTTGTTCCTCAGAGGGTATCCTGAACAACGCGAGAGACTCCAGTGTGATGGATACGCTCCCTCTCAATGGCAACCACGCCAACAACTACAGCATGGCCAGCAGCGAGTACTTGAGCGACTGCGTCCAGATTCTGGACCGTAGCGGCGGCTACGGCACCCACAGCAACCACAAGGAGACCACCCTGGAGAAGAAGATCCTCAAGGAGCTGACCTCCAATTACATCCCGTCATACCTCAACAACCACGAGAGGGGCACCACCGAGCGCAACCACAACCTGATGAACAAGCTGGTGAACAGCAGCATGGCCAACGGAGGTAACTGCTTTGGTTTCAGTTTGTTCAGGTTGAGACAGGGACACCACTTTGTAAAGTGCACAACTAAGCTGGGTGCGTAAAACACTTTTGTGCCTCAACATTCTCCGAAATCAGGAGAAGGCTACTAACTTTGCGTTGTGTGTGCTTTGTATGCATTTTACTGGCAACAGTTACACTATTTATAGACACATACATGTGTTGCAAAACGTGATTTTTAAGCTATGAACTAACTGACATGACTGATCTAATCAGCCAGCATAACTGAAAATACCTGTGTGGGTGTTCAGTGGCTTTAAAACTGCAATAACTGATTTAGTTTAGTTTTTCGGGCCACTTGGGTGCAGCTGAAACACCCTGTGAACACAACACTAACGTATCGTTACCTTTTAGGTTTATTTTATTTTTAACGTCGCCTATTTACAATCCAGCAGACACTGAGAAACACTAACATTTATTTGGAGTTGTGTTTCTAGCCAAATGCAAGTCCAATATTCACTCTCCTTTTAGCTGATCTCCGCCAACTCCAAAAGGAAATATCTGTCTCTTAAGCTTCCAAATGCTCCACTGTGTTCACCAGCTACAGTCGCTAAATTAGCCCGTCTGCCGTTCGGTGCTGAGCAGGGAGTCTACAGTGGTTTTGTAACAGCTGCTCGCTGCTACCGAAGACAATGTTGATGAGAGCGGCGAGCTCAGCCAAAATGACTATAAAGTTGTGGGCCGGGCGCTGAATCCCTCCGTAAAGCTGAGGGGAAGATTTTCTGTGGGTTCGTACGAGCAACCCCTTTCCCGTTAGACATCCGCTTTTAATATGAAAATGTACATTTTTTTCTCTAGTTAACACTGAAATCTTTACCGTGAAGTGTTGGATCCACCACCATGTCACCGTACTAGCCATACCACTGCTCCTTGTTTAAACATGCTGCAACTATTTGTCCTGCCTGGTTCATTTTCAGGGAGCCTGGCGGGAGGCAGCAGCAGCAGCAGCAGCAGTGGAGTTGGTGGGTGCGTGGGCAGCGGTAAAGAGGACAACGGGCCCATGGTGCTGGACAACCCCGCGGCCTTCCCCCACGAGGAGAACCTGGGTTTGGAGATCATCAGGGAGGAGTCCAACGCCCCGCTCCTGCCGCCGCGGCCCCCTCCGCCCGACAGCCACCCGCCGCCTCCGCCGCCGCCGCACAGCTTCTCCCGTCCGCGGCGCATCCCCCAAGAGACCAGCGAGAGCTTCTTCCCCCTGCTGACCAACGAGCACACCGACGAGCACACGCATTCGCCCAACCACAGAGACTCGCTGTACACCAGCATGCCGGTGCTGACGGAGCTTCCGGACGGGCAGGTGAACGGCTTAACGGACGGGGAGGAGGACAGCTCCGGCGAGCTGCAGCCCTGTAAGAGCGCCACCGCTCCGGAGCTGGACGACGTCTATTACAAGAGCATGCCAAACCTGGGCTCCAGGAATCACCTCCACGAGCTGCAGAGCTACTACCACATGGGCCGCGGTGGCAGCGATGGATACATGGTGTCCGGCAACAAGGACGAATCCGACTCGTCGCCCGAGGAGCCGCCAATAGACCCTTCCCACCTGGTCACCAGTCTATAGAGCCGATCGAGAGACTTCTATCCCTCCCCAGCCCATTCTCACACTTCCAACCTTCCAACGAAAAACATTCTGTGTTGTTGACCGACAGACTGAGCTGGCCCACCCCTGGATCGATATACTGTGTGTGACATTAACTGTGGCTCATGACAATTGGGTTGGGAATTCGCCGGTCTGATGAAAGCGGGGACTGAATGTATTGTCACAAATGGTGCCGAGCGAAAGGGCGGTTCTGAAGAGACTTTTTTTTGGGAACATCAAACAGAAACGGAACTTTAAACCCTGGAACCGCAGCGGAGTGGGAGGGATTCTGTAATTTCACCCTACCTGTTACTTTGATATGGAATCTTGGATTGACCGTAGCCCTACAAGTTCCCAAATATGGACCTCTAGCAGATCATAGCGTATAGTCTCCACTACCACCACAACAGGGGGGCGTGGCCCCCCAGCCCTGGTTTAAAAGGAGCTGCCTGTCTGTTTGTCTGTTCGTCTGTCTCTCCGTCTCACTCTTGAAGACACGTGCTGGGATGATGTTTCCACCTCAGAGCAGGGTATTGAACTCCGGTGTTCGCAACATAAACTGGCCTTGAAGAGGCCCCGCCCCACTACCTGCCAATCAAGTGGAGGATGTACGATATATATGCCCTCACGACTGATCATCCCCAGAACTATTTTATTGGGCAACCGAACTGTAACCATATCACGCCGATGTTCTGAATTCCCCTTCACGTTCGTATCTGCTAAACTGGAGTTGTGTCTGGGCTGGTGTAACATTCCTGCAAGTTGTAGTGACTGCAGCTACTGTGTACTTCACTGAAAACAAAGAAGGAAGATAATATTACAACAGACTGGATTAAAAAAAAAAAAAAAAAGGAAAAAAAGAATGGGTTCCGTTTCTTCTCCTTTCTTCTGTAAAAGTTTTCAGTTATCAAAGGATTATAAAGAATTCACAAACTGTTTCTATGTATTGTACAGAATACAGATACAGATACAAATGTTGCGTATGACCAAGTCTTTTATTTTTTTGAATTTCTTTTTAAGTTGCAAACCTATTGTCCGCTGGAAGCTGTTCGAAAAATGTCTTGATGAGTTCTGGTCACGTGTATATGGCGGAACGAGAGAGGAACAATTTGTCGTTCTTTCGTAAATGCAGAGACAGTTAAGCATTCCTTAATTAATACGCATATACCCCACGCACACTTCATTCTGGTCCTTTTATAGCAACACCACTGTCACTTACATTTAGCAAATCAGCTATTATGATATACTTTACCACTGTGTAGATGGGAAACTAAAGGGGCAATGAAGTGGCTAAGTTATGAAAGAGGCGGTTGCTATGGAAATGCCGCCATTTAGTCTTTGCTGGAAGTGGGTCTCATCTCATTTGTTCTTGAATAAAGCGTTTCCTTCCTTTAGGCACAAGCCTGGGTGAAGTTTTTTATCTTTTTTACCAGAGAGAGAGCAGATATTTGGAGCAACACAAGAATGGTTTATGAAGCATATCCTCTCTATTGCCAAATGTTCTACCAATTGATATTACCTTGCTGTGCTGGTTGAGATTGTACAGAAGAAGGATGCTGAGAATAAAGAAATGTCATTCCCGAAACTAAAAAGGAAGAAAATGTCCGATATTTGAAAGAATGCCATAAATACACCGTATATATGTGAACTGAAGATGTGAAAACTCTGCACTCGGTAGCACTGTCCAATGTGGAAAGCCAATGTTTACTTATTTAGGAGAAGAAGAAAAAAAATCATAAGTGTATGAAGTGTAGCTTGCACATGTATCCCACAAGCCTCCTCCATGTCCCCGAGAGAAATTATTTATTTATCTGTTTATTGGTTTGAAGGCGGCAAAACAGGCTTGGAAGAAAGAACGCTGGCTTTAGGCAGGAGTAAATAAAATGGCACTGGGTTTGTTTTATGGTTCTTTTTCTTTTAAATTATTATGATCATGATTATAATTACAATATTATTGCTAATTATTTATTCTTTTTGTATGGGTTCCAAGTTGAATGATCTCATAACTAATATTTGTTGTAACAGTGAAAGTTGTTTGCCAACAAATAAATTACTGACATAGCTTTGCGGTTTTCCCGCCTCTTGAGTGTTTATCAGTCATTACATTGAAATTGAATGCAAACATTCAAACACGAGTTAAACCCAACAGTGTTTTCATTTCAGATATTCATTTCTACTGCAGTCATTTTGGAAGATGAGGCAATGTTTGTATGTCGACACTTTGCTACATTTTGGTTTCAATCAGGGATAAGAATCCTGGCTGTATGGGAAGGCAAACATTTATAGATTAACATTAAGCAATGAATTTCTGGCAAGTGTATATGCCACAGTTCTCCATTGCATTAAAGGGCCAGTTCACCAACAAATACAACAATACATATTGTTCCATCTAACTGTAGTGCGATTCATCTGTCCAGATTGTTCTGTTGTGAGTCGCCTAGTTTGGGAGATATCGGCCGTAGAGATGTCTGTCTTCTCTCAAATATAATGGGACTATGTGGCGCTCAGCGTAGAGCGCTCAAAGCACCAAAGGAACTATGGTTGAAAGAAAATAGTTCCTACATGTGCCATACGGCCCCATTTTATTGGAGAGAAGGCAGACATCTCCATTGCAGATATCCCCAAAACTAAGCAACTCACACCAAAACAATCTACATTGATGGACAGCACTACAGGTAAGAAAATACATATTTTTGATTTTGGCATGTCCCTTTAAGACTAACTCTCCAATCCATTTACATTTTGAATATGTATGGTGAACTGACCCCCAAGGATCAGTTGATGAGTATAATTACTTTCACACGAACCACCTGTGAAGAGGTTTTCTGTGGTCACTTGAGGGTTCGGTTGAGAGCAGGTTGTGGTAACAGGCGTATGTTTGTGTCAGAGGTCAAAAACCTTCTGTAACATCTTTCATCTGAAGCAATGTGCCTTGCAGAATGTAATTCATACCTCGATGCCACAACAGTCGGATACTAGATGAAAACGACACGTGTTTGTTCGCCTGTGCATTGTGTATATTATGGTACAGGTATGATCTCTGGGTCTATTTCTCCAGTCCCCTCAAGAATAATGAAAGTCACCAAAAGGTATAGCATTCTAGTTTGGGCTTCTGGATAGTGCAGTAACGAGGATCAAATCCACAGCTCTGCTCTTGGTTTGGTAAATAATACGTTTAAATTATGACACTTCTTAAAAGAGAGGCAACCGTGACGAACCCACGCGATGTAGTGCCCCAGGGACGAGATTGTGTAGTCTAAAAGGAAGTTCTGCTTATGTATATGCCATTTTCCCTCTGTCTCTGGAAGGAATGACTGCAGCAACATCAACAGGCAGGGTAGTTTAGGTTTCCTCCCCAAGCTTCTGCAAAATGACCCAAAGATCGCTTTGTATCGCCGAGTGTGGTCCATGTGCGGGGACAATCCAATAATCCGGAAGGACAGACTGTCCTCTTCTCTCGGGAACGATCCGCCTTGGAAAGGAAGGCGCGGCCTCAGTCGCGGCCTCAGTCGCGGTTGTATGCATCTCCTTTCTTTCCTCCCTCCAGTGCAGAGAGGAGGTGGGCTATTGACGATGCCGTTGTTCGACATATATGGAACCATGCGCCGTGCAGACGCGTAGCAGGTTGGACTCCGAAATGGAACCTGGCCTCTGAGTGTGGGAGGTGGAGACATTGGGCAACACATCCTCATTCCAACCTGTCACACACTGACGCTTTGTCCGACCCCTTGGCGTCACTTTCTAACCCATCGGGTAGCCAAATGTAAACACGTAGTTTAACGCTGTGAATTTAAAAATACAAAAGTCCTTGCTGAGGTTTAGGCAACAATACCATTTAGTACCACTTTAGAAAAACATCATGGTTTGGTTTAAAATTAGTATGTAAACTAAGTAAAACGTAAACAACGTAACATGATTACAGAAGAATTGTCACAAACATCACAAACTTAACTGAATAATTACAGGCTGCCTTGTGGTATCAGATGCAAAGGGGCCAGACAAAGCATCGGTATCTGTCGCCCTGGGAATGACAACCGGCTGGTGATGCTCCGGTTTTTTTCAAGGGTTTCCTCGACTCTGGGTTATCATATTCTACTCTCAAGCAAATGCTGGCTAAAAATGTAATTGCGAGAACTGCAAAATATCACTGGTATGAGGCTGCTCTCTTGATGTTCCAAAAGAAATGTAGGCCATGCAGGCGTCTGCCTTAAAGTGCAGGGCGTGGTCCTGCAATCAAATCCTGCAGTCAGTCCTGCCAGCGCTCTGAAAGTGTGTGCTCGTATATTAAAAGACAAACCCGCCAGAAATCAGACTTCATTCATCTTTTTCATCACTCCTCACTGGATGCTATGCAACAGGTCTTTGTATCGCCCATGAGCTGTTAGGGCTCATTCGGTCCCCATGGCATCATGGGCATTATATATAGACTCGCAGAGACGTGTGCCTCTTCCACTCGGTCTGTCGACTCAACATTTACACAGAACTACCTGCTTAATGTACTGTGGCGGTAGGGACCTCCTTTGGGGAGCAGGGGCTTGGCGTTGCCCAGCACTAACCATTCTTAATGATTCCCTGGGTGGACTGTGGTAATTCCCACATGACGGATGACGGGTTTCCCCTTTCCATTCGTTTTTTTTCCCTCTTGAAGGGAGGACCGAGCAGCCTTTGCACTGCTTTCACTTGGTCGTAGTGCCTGGCGAGATTGACAAACACCTTGGTAGCATCTGATGCATTTGGTTTAAGCGGCGGTACTCGTGTGTGTACTTGCGGGCCTAAAGGCCTTTGAACATTTTATTGTGAGAGGAAGGAACGGAGGGTGTGGATCTGGTGAGCGCTGCTTCTGTTGAGTTTGAGCGGCGTGATCAAAAGTTTGCTGTCTTGGTCTCCGTGCCGTTGCTCCATAAACAGAGGCGCGACTCAACCCGTTTCCAGCGACGTGATTGGTCGATGGCTTCATTCGCGGCACGAAAAGCTCCGAAAAAATCGTCCTTGTTCCACTTTTTCGCAGCGTTGTGTTTCACGTTCTGTGTAAAAAAAGTATTTATGGGAAAAAACAACAGCTCGAAAAAATATATTGACAAGCGAATGAATCGCACACCAAAAAATGGACCTAAGGGTGCGTGTGTAGTAGTGGATTTGTAAATATTGGAGTCCTGCGTGCATGTTTGCACATTGGTCTTTTCTTCGGAGAGCAAACTGGATTTACTTTTAAACTAACTGGAGCCACCTGACACTCCCCCTGTCCCTGCTTCACTCCCTCTCTCTCCCTTTCCCCGCCACGCCGCCAGCAGCAGGCTGATTGAACCAGCGTCGCCTATGTGGGTCATATCTCTGCTGGAGTGCTCTGATCGGTTAGTGCTGCCTGGCTGTGTTATCTTCCCCGCTCTCTCTGTTTCCCTCCTTCAAGGGAAGGCATTCAGTGTGTCTTACAAGGTGACACGTCTCTCAGACTCGGCTCACGAAACCAAGAGGCAGGAGACTGCTGCAAGGATGAGCAGGGGCTGTGAATTAAAGGGGGAAATCAATCTGTTTATTGTGTATGATTAATTAATGACTGTGGCAAGCAAGCTGGGGGAATCTAAATGTGGCACCCACAATGCAAGGACTACAAAAAAGCCAAACGGAGCAAAGTGCGCACGACAGCGAATTCTTCCTGGAAAGCTGCTCGTCGCTTAAAATAGTCCTCGGAGGAATGTTCAGAAACGTTCTCGCAGATCATTTAGACGAGGCTGAGAAACAGCAATAGGAACTCAAGCAAGCCAGGATGTCACAGAGCACAACTAGAAGACATATATTAATGTTTAGGCTGCACAGCGGTGTAGTGGCTAGCACTGTCACCTCACAGCAAGAGGGACCTGGGTTCGATCCCCGATCCCTGGTGGTCCTACTGTGTGGAGTTTGCATGTTGTCCCCGTGTCAGCGTGGGTTCCCTCTGGGTTCTCCGGCTTCCTCCCACAGCCCAAAGACATGCAGCTCAGGTTAATTGGAGGCTCTAAAATGCCCGTAGGTGTGAGTGTGAATGGTTGTCTGTCTCTAAATGTGCCCTGAGATAAACTGGCAACCTGTCCAGGGTAAGCGGTTTGGATAATGGAATGGAATATTAATGTTTAAAAATTCAGTAAGTGAGGTAGACCCCAAAATGCATTGGTTTTGTGTCCTGTGACAAATCTTTTTCGTGTTGCTTGGGAATTTGTTTTCAACACTTGGGTTAGGTTTTGTAAAAACATCATGGTTGGGCTTAAATTAACTATGTATAGTTAAGTTTAAAAACTGTCATGAATGTTAGGGTTTCGGCAACAAAACCACAACCATGAAACCTCAATGCGGCGTCGCACACCGTTCTCGTGGTTGAAAGTCCCGTGTTACCTCCCCTCCCGCCCACCATGAGCGGCCTTTTTCGGATATTAAATACTCACTTTCTCCGTCTGTGGCTCGGTCACGTGGATGCATTTAATTTGTGTGTCCGCCACAAAATGAAAGGATCCCAACTGACTTTCGACTTAACATTATTTTCGTCCCCAGCGACGACACATGTCCACGCGCACGAAACCAATACGTTGCATTTTCGTGGCTATTTCCCGGCTTGCGATGAGAGGCTGCTCATATCCTACTCAAGCTTTCGCTTTGTTTATGGACGCAAAGGTTGATTAATTGGCTCTGAAGCCGATCAGTGTGCTCGCTCCTCTCTCCCGGCGAGTCGGCCCCTGAAAATGCAAATGCAACCTGCCGCGCCGGTGCAATCCGGCGTCGCCGATGAATGCGAATGAATGGCACGGCATCAAGCAGCCCCCATTGTGAAACGGATATTACATTGTGGTCTCCGTTAATTAAGGCAACTATGACATTTAAGGCCGAGTTTGAATTTGATTAAATGCGGAAAATCAGCCCATCCATATACGGTATGACATTTCAAGATTTCCATCCCATTTCCCTTCTTCTGCACCGTTAAGCATTATGAAGCTCAGGAGGCATATTGTCCCGTTGTGGCGGTCCAGTTTGGGTACTGATGGAAGACAATGGAATGGAACACATGACCTCACATTCTAGAATCCCTGTCATTGGAATTTATTTATTGAATCACTACACAGGATTTTAATTGTACCGTCAGGGAATTCCATCCATTGCCACGCGGCCGTTGCTCAGTTGACTAGAAAGCTTGCCGCGAGAGGAGGCTAATTAGTCTTTCTCCAGGACATCACATTAGCTTCTAGCCTCAGCCTGACCTCCGGAGACGCATCAAAACGGACATGGCTCCCTCCCTCCGCTGTATGTGTGCGCCGGCTCATCGTCTCTCCGCCTCAATTTATCCCTGAGAGTGCTCATTGGGGGGCGAGGGGTGGTAGAAGAAAAAAAAAAAACATTCAACAGGTACATGCAGGACACCCTGAATAAGTCACTAATTGGCAAAAAAAAGAGGGCCGTAGAAGAAGAGTGACAGAAAGGTGAGATGTAGAGTGGGAAAAACGGGGGAAGAGACTGGCCATCCATCGAATTCTTTTTTTTTTTTTGAGGTCACACACACACACACACACACACACACGCACACACACACACACGCACACACACACACACACACACACACACACACACACACACACACACACACACACACACCCCCATGCATGTTTAATTGGCTTTGGGATGGCATGGTGTTCCTGCTGCCTCTGCTGTGAGTCAGCCTCCCCGTGCCTTTTCTGGAGCGCTCGCCTATTTCCACGGCGGCTCAGCGATGGCGATGCTATTTTAGGAACGCATTAGGAGCCCCGGAAAACACTGACATTTAGACGATCGCCGAGATGGCTTGGGAGATGGGGGGGTGGGGGGGAGCGGGGAGGGCTAGTCACTAGTGTACGTGACAGATAGACACAGGGGTTATTGCCAGTGTGCTTTTTTTTTTGCGGGGAGGCAGTACAGTAGGCCAGACCAATGTCAAATTACTTCCTGACATGGATTCATTTGCTCCTCTCAAAGCGGAGCGAGCTTCCCCAGCAAAAGGAACTGATTACATCGTCCCGAATGTGCGAAATCGCACTTAATTCTAACGACACAGCGGAGCCAATAGGTTGGGATGAGGAAACACCAATTCCAATTAATAATATGTGGCAGTCGCACAGGAGGAGAGCCAAAGGAGAGTTTTTGTGACGACGCATCACCTTCCCTTTGAATATCTATTTTTGGGGAGCCGCTGTCATTTAGTTGAACATTTGATCCCATTGTTAAGCCTAGAGTGACTTGACAATGGAGGCGTGTTCTATCCGGCCAATACAAACAATACACCGAGCAGACCGTTTCCCTTTTACATCTACTGGATGCTAAGCGGACCCAGTGTGTCTGCCTCCACTGTGCCTTTTCCACCTCGCTCTTGATCTCTACCACCGCGGTAATGAAATGAAATTACACATAATTGGTATGATTTTAAACACCAATGCTCGGTAATTGCATGCATCACTAAGCTGTAATAAGAATTGTAGCCGATGACATGAACGTTAAGGTCTGGTCCAAAGTTAATTCATTAGAACTTTAGTGATTTTATTTTATTTTTCTTCCCCCAGCTGACAGAAAAGCAAAAATCCTCTGAGGCAAAAAGAAAGGAAACTGTGTGTCTGTCCACGTGTTCTCTGTTGTAGTGCAGAGACTGTTGGAACAGCACACACTGGAACAGAGATAACCTCCACTTTTATTTCCTCACCTCGCTTCTCTTTATCTTCCCCCGTCTTCATGTGGAGAATCTTTGACGCCTCGCTCACTCCGTCTTCAGCGTCCCGGTTCCACCGTTAATTCGCCTTTGACTCGGTTTTCGTTTGCTGCAGCTCGCGTGCGCCAATCTGAAATACGCACGCAACAATCGTTTGTCACTTAGCTGTCAGTTTGTTGGTTTCGCTGCGCCAGGCACAGAAATATATAAAGGAAAGAAACGCAAGATGAGCCGTAAAAAGGGTGCAAGTAATTAAATAATAATAATTATAAATAATGAATACTTTTAGAAGGTGTTTTTAGAATGTGATGGAGAATCGGCATACCTATGATTTTTAATTCAGCAGGTTTTGAAATATCCAGTAAGAACCCTCACGCTCTGTTCGCCCTGATGTATTAAATTAGGTGAAGCAGCGATGTGACTCTGCATCTTGTTTTAATGCACTTTTTGAAAGTAGGGCAGATCTGCAATAGAGCAGCTTCTTACTGTGACAGATGCTTTTTTGGGGGAGGGGGGTGAGGGTGGGGAGCGGGGTTTCAATGTAAAAACAGTGATGGGAAAATAACACCACTGTGGAAAATGGACGCAAATTTAAAGGTGGAAACAAAGAAAACGAAGAATGAGAAGAGATAAAGCTAACTAGCAAACAGAGCGGTGTGAATGACACGCAGACCGGGATGGAAGAGAGGAAGAGCAACCTCCGTGCTTTATCTCCACATGCTGTCGCACCACAGTCCAAACGGGTGTCGTCGTCCCCCCCCCGACCCCCCCCTGTTGACCAGGTCTCCCCTTTTTGGTTCTGATTGGGACTGGTAATGAGGCACAGCTGCCTTGCAGGCAGACAGGGCCCTGATTGCTGCCGCGAAATGTAGCGAAGACGTCTGGGTTGCAACGTGTGTGTGTGTGTGTGTGTGAGTGTGTGTGTGTGTGTGTGTGTGTGTGTGTGTGTGTGTGTGAGTGAACGGGGGACTTTTGCTAATGAAAAGATCCCAATCTTGGTTGTTATGATTCAGAACGTTATTCTCAGCTCTATAGAAAATACCTTTTTTTTGGGGGGTGAAGGCTGTAAGCAGGGCTGTTTTTTCTGGCTCGTGGTTTTGTAAAAATAAACATGGAACGTTGCACGGCTGCGAAGCTGAAAGTGGGGAAACAGCTGTAGTTGGGTGTCGACAGTTATTCTTCTGAATGGTATACATAGAATGATATGTGACTCAGATAAATAAAATATCACTTGACTTTATTGTTGCTAGGCAACCGACGAATGAGCGCTCACGTTAGCTTGACCCAAACCATGAACAGTATCCCACCTCAATATTTGATAGTACACTTTAAATTAATGAAAACAACTTACCAGAAATCTCAAATAACCGCACTGATTTCCCTTCAGGCCTTCTGTTTTGTGCTCAGCTCACGGTAACTACGGTTGGTCTAGTCATAGCTCCGGGTAGCAAAAAGTGCTAATGATGATGATGGGAACCCTCTCGCTCTAAGATATATTTATTTATTTTTTCAACGCAAGGCGTTCAGGGCATTCCAGCAGAAGGCGCATGGAGCGGAACGACGCGTTGCACTCTCATCGAAAACAACCAAGTTCACATGTTGCTTTGATCGATTCATCCAAGGTGCTTGGTAAAGGGTTGCGCTACTGTCGCGCCTGCCGTTACTAAGCAACCAAAACCTGTGCTCTGCGATGATGATGATGAAGATGATGATGACGGTGCTGTAATTTAGCAGTAAGTCTCACTGACGAAACTAAACGACGGTAAATGGATCCCTCAGTTACATCTCTTTACTGCTTGATTTGACCTTGACAATTTGTCCTTGACTTTTTCTGAACAGACGGTGTGACGTCGTTCGACGGCAAGGGTGAAGCAAGTAAAACATTCCATTTGACAGATAGCAAAGCTCTGATTAATCCTGAACTAAAATGATTAACTTCTCCTTGAACTAAGTTCAACAAATTTTAGGTAGACAGATAGATAGATAGATACTTCTTTAATCCTGCAAGGGAATTTTTTTTCCGCTACAGCAGCAGCATTTGTACATTCAGGTAAGAAAAATATATAAAAAAATAGAATAGAATAATAAGAAAATAAGACAAATGCACAATATATACAACAAATAGAATAGAATATGAATATTAAATTAAAATAACCTTTAATTAATCTTGGGGCATAGCCGTCGCAAACCGAAAAAGTAGGTCCTTGGGAACTCTAGCCGTCGCTCTCACTACATTAAATACAAAAAAGACACGACATTTGAGCGACCCCTAAAAAGTTGCCCCAGGCTGCTGTGAGGCCCGTTCTCGGACCAGGGCCAGAGCGTGTATGAAAGCTGTCGGTCTGACTGTCCTTCATTCCGCTCTGCTGGCGTGACGAAGTTATTACTTCTCACCATCATGCAGTTTTTTGTCAGCACGAGTCAACACGGCGGAGATCACGAGAGGCAAACAGAAAACAATGACTAGAGTGATGCGGTTTCCGATGAAGCGAACGGAGGACGAGACTGATTGTTTTTGTTTGTTTGTTTTTTTCCTGCTTGGCCCCTCCTCCTCACAGCTGTCAGCTTGACTGTCTGGGGGTGGCAGTTTACCTCAGTATATTTGGATTCTCAGGCTGTTGTTGTTTGGATATGAATCACGGATCCTTTTTTTTTTTTTTCTTCAGGAGATGCTGGGCGCCAGTTGCTATGGCTACAGCCCATCGTGGCTCAGAGAGATGCCGTTCCAGTTGGCCCTTGACATCCTCCACTCTTCAGCGCCACGTGAATCGACCTCGTATTAAGTTGAGTGTGTATTGTGAGGGATTGAAGGTTCAAGCCCAAGGTTGATTAAGTCACATTTTCAAGGTTTTCCTTTTTATTGATCTATTTATTTTTCTGTTAGAAGAGTTAAGTTGAACGCATACTTGAAAATCATTTAAGTCGGGGCATGCTGGCGTGTATATATATATATACGTATATTTATATATATATGCAGCACCAGGGCTCTGAATCTCAAACTCCAGTCAGGAGATTTATGTGAGCTATAGTTAGCTCACATAAATCAGTGAATGCAAGAATACGGAGCACCTACACAAGGATCCTGGAAACAAAGTGTTTGGCTTTTGGGTGCACTGCTGCTGGAGTAAGTGGGCTGAATTTTGGGTGCAAACATTTACAGGCTCATATCTCCATCGTGCATGTACCTGCATTATTTGCATAGATCATAGATATTTGCATAGAGCCGGTGGGTGGGTCCGGGGTTGGTAGAGTAGACTATTGACATTAACCGGTGAGGGGTTTTGTGCGAGAAGTGGCTGTGCAAATGTTGGGAGTTTGCAGAAGAAATTGGAGAAGCATCATCAAACATTCAATTTGATGATATTTTCTGCTAGCATGATTACCTGCCATAATGGATGTGCCTGATTGAAAGACTGTTAATTAATTTCCACGGCCCAAAGACTTAAACATTACACAGGCGCATGCTGTGTGCGAAAGAAGAAAAAAAAGATGTGTTGTAAGTTTCGATTGGCTGTTCTTCCTGAACTGCCTCCGTGGGAGCGAGATGCCCCCGAGCCCTCCCTCAGCGAACAGGACAACACATTTGTCAGCTAACCGGAGCAGCTCATCTAAATTTAAAATGTAATTTAAGAACCATTCAAATGTATAAGGTGCAATGCACCTCGCAATATTAACAATTTACCAACACGCTCTCAGCGTGAATGCCGGGTCACCTGGGAAGATAAAGTGTGTGTGTGTGTGTGGGGGTTATATTGTGTATGTCACTACATTCATTTTGCCATGTGTTTTGATGAGCTGCGGCCCTTTTTTTTTTCTTCTTTTTTTTGCACTTGTTCAACATCATCCTACCGAGATGTGGCCCGACTCAAGCCCCCGATACTGCTATGTGTTGGGAGATACGCAACCCTGAAAGGCAGGAAAAGGATTAAAAAGCTGGCTGTTTGCTGCAACATCCAAGGACTCTTCATTATGTATCTCCTGCCTCTTTTCAAATCACTGATGCAAGAAGTACGCTCTCATATGACAGAGAGAGAGAGAGAGAGAGAGAGAGAGAGACTATATGTGTGTGTTGTGTGTGCAGGAATGAAGATCCTTGTACTGTTATGTTCAAACAAAGGTTTCCACGGCAACCGCATGCACCATTAGTCCCCTTATCAAAACTAAGGGATGAAGCGCCTCGATTACCCCTCATTCGGATGCGCACACACACACACACACACACACACACACACACACACGCGCACACACACAGACTGTTAACCCTCAGATCTACAAGCGTATCTCAAGCTTTGATTGAGGATCGCTTTGTACAAATGCTACTGCTGTATGTCGAGGGACGGCATGAGGGGGGTTTTGATCTCTTGGCTGTTTGACTGAGAAGAGACTCTCAAGGACGGGCGACGGGGGTTGTTTTATTGGAAAACAATGTTGCGAGGAGACGGCTTCTGTTAAACTCCAGGACCACATATAAACGCTTTTCTTGAAGTTTCATTTGGAAAAAAATGTTCAGGAGTCCGGCTTCTAACATCCTGTGGGAGGGAGGGAGAAGAAGGTGAAACGAAGCTGTATGGGTGGAGGAACTTACCCTTTGCTAGGTCCCGCCCCTTGATTGCAGAGTGGCCAGTCACAGCGTAGCATCAGCCAGCTCTGACCAGAGTCCGACAACGATCCGGCTCTGCTCCACAGACTCTCGTGCAGTCGTTCCAGATTTTCTTCATCATCCATCTGGTTTAGTGGATTCGGAGCTCGTCGTGGTTAAACGTTGTTTGATAGTGATACTCGTTACCCGGCGTGGTTGGAAAGAGATATACGTTATGAACCCGTCGGGCTAACATTAAGCAGAGCACCTCAGCACATCATTAACTCGTGTTAGCACTTCTATGCTACGCTAGCTACTGGAGGTATATTGAATGTTTATACAAGTGCTGCTTTTGCTTTTTATTGATTGTGACAGTGAATACAGACCTACCCGGGTCTGTATTCACAGGAACGGTGTTATTGCTTAATTTCATTGTCTACTGTCTTGGTCGCCAGGTCATGTCCTGGTTCACTTTTACACTGTGATCTTTAGCGTCCATCTTTATCTTTTCACCAGTTGCTGTTGCTGAATCCGTTTGACATCCTGGATGTCTTCAAACATTTTGTAAAACCTTCTGAAATCACTTTTCAGTTTTTCAAAAAATTTGATATAAATGCAGGGTGTGCAGTTTGTGACAGTGTGGGCTCCATGGTAGCCCTAACAGCTTGACGACGGAGCAGCAGGAGGTGGGGCTTAGCCACGGGTCAATTCTGTTTACGGTGAGAATATTATTGTTGAATATTTCAAATGAAAAGCTCTGGCAACAGGCCCAAGGTATGCGCATTGTTTTTACAGCTTACTGCAGTGCCTATGCCAGTTTCCCAAGATTGTATCTTTGTTACTTAAGAAGCTTACAATCAGGAAGTACACAAAAACTTAGAGAAGCATTAACTGGATTTTAATTTGTATATTCGACAGTCATTTATCTAGCGTAAGCTAAGCCACTAAAATAATGAAATATTTAATTATTCCCTTTTAATTAACTTGCTTAATCTCTAAATATATATTAAACTTTGGATTTTGGATCTGTTTCCGTTACTTACCCATTTTGTTTCTGTGTTTCTGGGGTGTAAACAATCAATTACAAACCCTGTCAACAAGCTCAATTTCCCAACCAAACTCAAATGTATAATTAATAGCTGAGCTCAGACTTCTGTTTTCAATGTGACACACAAGTCAAGCTTATCTTTTGCAAAAATACAAGAATGAAAGAAAACAGTTAAACCCCAGCAAGGAAAAATAAGCAGCAGGGGAAACATGGGGGTCAACGTTTTTGCCTTCAGGTCTGCAAACTCCCACCGGCACATCGGAGACACACACACACACACACACACACACACACACACACACACACACACACACAGGCACACATAGTCCTTCATCCATGCCTGCTGATCCAATCATATAGGGCCTGGCGCAGGACGACAATCTGGGGATTGCACCGTCATCAGAACAAATCCAGCCCAAAGGATCCGAGCTCTCATCTGGACGGACAGCCGTCTCAGCTCATCAGGTCAGGGGCAGCAGACTGCTGGGCTGTGTACCGATATCCGGAATTCAGACGGCTGGGCTGAATACCAATATCATCCTGTTGTATCCATCTGAGGAGACTGGGCTGAATACCAATGAGAAGGAAACAGGTGCTTCCACATAGATGTGACCTGTTTATGTCTTCAATAGATGTCAAAATAAGAAGTTAAATACCGACAATACAAAGTCGCTTTGTAATTTCTTTGTTGTCATAGCTGTGTCATATGATTGGATGAACATACACGGTCACAATTTAATGTATTTCCTTTTCTAATTGCTTTTTACTACCTATGGTTCATATTGCTAACTGACAGGGGGTGTCTCTTTTAATTGCCTCCTCTGAGGCTTGTTCCTTTCTTAGCCACACTAGCGGTGTGGCTCGGGGGACCTGTCAGTCTGTCTACGTATGTAACGAGTAGACACATTTCCTGTGAACACGGAAGTTTATTTTGAAAAGACCCTATGGATGTCACAAGCAGAAACTATGTTTCCTGTGAACACATTTATTTTGAAAAGACACTAGGGCTGTAACGAGCCGAAACTGAAACACCGTCCCCCAAAACTGACGCTAGAGGGGAACCTAGAGCAACATAGTTTGAAGCGTCAGTATTTGACGAGTTGGGAGTGAGAGCGTGTTGCCACCAGCAGGTTGACAGTTTTGGTTCATGCTGAAATATTTTGAGGGTATTGAATGGGTTGCTGTGAAATCTGGCACAAACATTCATGTTGCCCTCAGGATGAATTGTAATAACTTTGATATTGCTCCTAATGATGTCCATGGAGGGGATCTCTCTTTGAACTGCATTCCCTGAGGTTACTTCCCTTCTTTTTTTCCTCATGCACAATTGTTTTTTTTCTTGGGAGGCTGTTCTTGGGAGAACATATTAAGCTATTCAAATGAACCTGGCTGGACTGTCAGATGGTGATAGATAATTACAAAAAAATACAAAGCAACCACACTGAAGCAGTGTCTATAGTGTAGCAACCATTCCCTCTGAATGGGCAACCCTGTCTCCTGCAATGTTACGTTCTCATTCAACTGAAATGCACTCGCAAGCACGTTTCAAGGGGAAACGTACTTTCTCTTGGATTATGGTCGCAGTTTTAAACGTGTGGTTAACGTTGTAATTGAGACAAAACAAAACAAGAAGCGCTACAAAACTATTTGGTTAGGTTTACGAAACCTCCTCGGACCGTGACCTCTAGCATTAACTGGAGCGGTTTGCAACCGAGTGTGAAGCGGCGGGGATGAGAGTTAGCACCTCCAAATCTGAGGCCACGGTGCTCTGCCGGAAACTGGTGGATTGCTCCCTCAAGGTGGGGACAGAGTGCCTACCGCAAGCGAAGGAGTTCAAGTATCTCGGGGTCTTGTTCACGAGCAAGGGTAAGATGGAGCGGGAGATTAACAGGCGGATCGGTGCGGCTGCAGCAGTAAAACAGGCACTGCAGCGGACCGTCTTGGTGAAGAGGGAGCTGAGCTGGGCGGTCTACGTTCCGACCCTCACCTATGGTCACAAACTCTGGGTCGTGACCAAAAGAACGAGGTTTCGCCTACAAGCGGCAGAAATGAGTTTCCTCCGTAGGGTGGCCGGGCTCAGCCTTAGAGATAGGGTAAGGAGCTCGGACATCAGGAGGGAACTTGGAGTTGAGGCGCTACTTCTTTGTATCGAAAGGAGTCAGCTGAGGTGGTTCGGGCATCTAATCAGGATGCCTCCTGGACGCCTCCCACCGGAGGTTTTCCTGGCACGCCCAACTGGTAGGAGGCCCCGGGGAAGACCCAGAACAGGCTGGATGGATTATATCTCCCAGCTGGCCTGGGAACGCCTCGGGATCCCCCAGAACGAGCTGGAAAATGTTGCGGGGGAGAGGGGAGCCTGGGTCGGCCTGCTGCCACCGCGACCCGACCCCAGATAAGCGGAAGACAATGGATAGATGGATGGATGGATGGATGCTTCGAAACATCATTGTTTGGCTTAAAATTGCGAAAATTAAAAAAAAGCAAAAATAGAAGTACACGGTTTGGTTCAGGCAGCAAAAGTACTCGTTTCGGTTTAGGTGGCAAAAGCACTCAGTTCGAGACAAACAACGGTCTCCTGGGTGAATAGACCTGTGTTTTTTGACCCTCTCCACCACTCTGACCTTCTTAAGCGGACTCATTTGAAACTAATTTGCGATATGTCAAAAGGAAACGGAATCCAGGACAAAATAGGTTTCCCTCTAAACATAATTCACATTGCAGTTTCATTGTATGGGAAGGTCATTTCTAGTAGACAGGGCAGGAAAATCACATTTTCTGCTTTTGTCTGTTGAAAAACGGTGTTGGCGGAAAATGGCCTTGAAGGAAGAGCTTACAAAAGCTGCCATCGCAGCGCGGTGACCAATCTGTGTGACAAGTTGACCGGATGGCATCGTTGACCTTCCTTTGAAGATCGTCTTTTTTGAGACCACATATACCACTCAGGTGGTATAAGGACACAAAGACTGCAAAACCTCACAGGTGTGTGTGCCAGAAGTGAAGCCTCCTAAATGTATTGAAACTTCAAGCTAAATTTACCGCCAACTTTTGAGACAGCGGCAGCCGTCATTTATACAGTAGTACACTGCACGAAGGCATCGAAACACGCATTTGTAAACTGTCTCTGCAACTCACAGGTATAAAACACTGATATGCAGCCACAACACCGACACACACACACACACACACAAATAGCCTCGCAAACACATCTCACCATGGAATCTACGGATTGATTGATGGCTTACAGATCTGCTGCGCTAAGCTTCAAATATTTATCATGCACTCTTGTGGCCTCTCATCTTCTGCCACATGTTCATCGACCCAGTGCCCCTGCTGTCATTTCCGTGTGTGTGAGTGGCGGTGGCGGGTGCCAGTGCGTTTTACCCATGTTGTGGGGACATAAATCTGTTTACAGAGTCACTTTGTGGGGATTTGCCTTTCTTTGTGGGGACAAAACTCAAGTCACCGTCATGTAAATCGTTACTTTTCAGGGTGAACACTTGGTTTAAGGTTAAGGTTTAGGTGTATGTTTAGATTAGGATAAGGCTAAGGGTAAGGCTGGTAGCGGTTATGGTTAGGGTAAGTCTCCAGGAAATGAATGAAAGTCAATGGAACGTCCCCAAAAGTCACGAAAACACGAGCGTGTGTTTTTGTGTCAACTTTTGTCATCATGTTCTTATGGATGTTAGGGTGGACGCCGAAGTTGCTGCTTTGCTGTATGTGTAAAATCCTTTTATTAAAGCTTCATGTAGCATTTTACCATCAATAAGTGATTGATTTTGAGGGGGGACATAAACAAATGAGATCATCAATGAGAAGGATGAGAAGCTCATAGCGTCCTCTGGGAGTGGATTTAATAGGAAACTGATTGTTTTACAGTATGTCGTGGATTACATTAGGAAAACATAAACTCATTTTGCTTTGTAATTAATGCGGAATGCCATTATGAGCCTTGTAGTTTCATCATAATTCAAATTCATATTCACTCCGATGGCGGCCTGGGGACAAGAAACAGCTGACAAAATAATAACCGTTCCACTTTTGACCTGTAATCAACTGTGTGGGAATGAAACCGTTCAATGTATTTCACACTCCTTTCATCCCCTCACTGTGCTTTCATCCAACTCTCTGACCTCGTTATGCTACACATATACGAGAGCATGTATGATAACATGTGCCGTACGTGTGCGTTTTGCTGCAGTGCCAGCTTTAGGGGTTGCATGCTGGTGGAGGCCTGTGGGTCCAACATCTGCTCGCTGCTGGTGGGAGAAAAAAAAAGTCTCCAACCCACTTGTCTCATCTTCCAGCCACTCGTAACACAGCATCTCCTCTTCTCATCTCCGTCTTCTTTTTAATCCCACATCTCCTCCTCCTTGCTTCATCTAACTCTGGTCCTCATATTCTCTCTCTCCTCCTCTTTATCCCCTCTTGAGCTCCCAAACTGCTATTTTTTTTATTTTTAATGAATCCATCAAGGGAAAAAAAAGAGATTGGAACATGGCATTAGAATCATAATTGAAATTTTTTTAAATAAATGGCACTCCAATAATATTACCATAGGAAGCCCCGGGAAACAGTTTTCCATTTTTTT
Source organism: Ophiodon elongatus (assembly GCA_016806645.1). Classification (NCBI taxonomy): domain Eukaryota; kingdom Metazoa; phylum Chordata; class Actinopteri; order Perciformes; family Hexagrammidae; genus Ophiodon; species Ophiodon elongatus. The sequence continues at coordinate 702,896 of JACSYO010002138.1, read as the reverse complement.
GACGTGGTCATAAGGCATAAAACCTTGAATGTTATTGATAAGGAACGCCACTCAGATCAGTAAATATCGCAAGGAATGAGGAAAAGGAAAATTGCAAGCTCGAGTAACAAATATATATATATATATATAATAGCAAAACTCTTCAGATTGTAAATGATCTTCCCCGCCTTTGCATTTTCTATCTTTTTGCAAGCAGAACAGACAAAAAACAAGTGGTCTGTGCTAAATGGATGTACTAATATAGAAAGTAAATACCGCACACCATGGAAGCAAAAGGAATTGACATAGCCTTTGTTGACATAGCCGGCCCGGCCGTGTGTGCTTTTAGTGCATGTTAGTGCACGTGAGTGTGCCCCACAGTTAAAGTCATGGCCCGATCTGTACTACTCTCGTATGGCGGTTGCAGCTGATAAATGTCCAACCGTAGCACTTACCCTCCGGTTGCCCCTGGTAAACACTGTTAGCTCTACCAGCACTGTTGCCATAGTTTGCGCTGTTAGTGCCGTTAGCCGCGAGCCGCCGGCTCAGCCGTCGCAATGTTGACAGCCTTTGAGAGTCAATAGCAATGCTCCCCATCTCGTATTGAGCACCTTTGAACAAAACATCTTTGGAAAGTGGTTGGAAAAATCCATGGACTTTTTTGGAAACCGCAACGAGTTCGGCTGTAGCTTTTAGCCGAAGCGAGTGTCAACCCAAATCAATACCCCAATGTTCATCTGGCCGCTTGTCTGGAGTCTTTCTGCCTCCTCATATCTGAAAACGTGTCAGTCATTCGTCTTTTATCTCATTTTACCTGCATCGTCTCATTCCGACACATTTTCTGTCTCACTGACCTAAACCCACTGGATCAAAATGTTCCACTTTATATTTGGCTATTTCCACATGAATTATATGACCTTGGATGGCAGAGCCTCCACATGCCAAGCTTAAACTGGCACGGTTGACTTGTCACTGGTGCCACATGCCTGAAGTGATAATTTTTCGAAAATAACTGGTCAGGTCTGAGCAATTAATCAGTCGTACTCCTTTATGCAATGCAAATGTCTGTCGGTAACGTTCATAATGGATCCTGGCCAGAAAGAGTCACATTCGTTTTGGACAGTATGAAGTGTATATTCTTTATATCCTGCTCAAATCTAGTTAGAACTTTAATTTCAAAAGGCTTCATTTAGGAGTATAGCAAACAATACATTTACAATGTGAACCCGAGCAGCTGGAGTCAATCAAAGCAAGCATTGCTAAGTTTTTGCAGTCCAGGTGGCCAGCACAATGCAAAAGGCATTTAAATTCAGACTTTTTCCAACACCACACACCGTTGTCTACCCACATATTCAATTTATATCACACTTTAAGTTGGAGAGTCCACCAACACACACAAAACAACACCTCAGGCTTGAAAGAGTCACGCCTACAGACACCATGAATCCCAGCAGGCACATGTGCATGTAAAAAGAACATTTAACTTCTAGGATGAAGCGAGATGAGCTACTGCCAACTAACGTTCTCATGAGAAATACCAGAGACGGGTTTATTGATTTTATTTTCCAAAATCGATGATGCTCTGATTTACTTGTACCAAAACAACAAGTCCTCCAAATTAAATGCCAAAATACTTTGTTGTCTGAATACCACATTCTAAGACAGCGTCCTATTCAAAACTATGCAAGTTGGGGTGTGAAAGACATTTTCCAGCTGCTTCTTATCTTGGAAACCATTGGCTATCGCTCTGACAACCGATAAGCCTCTGGGGGCAAGGACCTATGTTTCGCACATGGGAAAACTTTGCCTTTAGGGATTTCTGCCAGAAAGACTATATTTTAACCCAAACCATGATCTTTTCCTAACCCTAATCAAGTAGGTTTGCTGTAAACCTAAGGAGATTTCTGGCAGAAAGCACTGAAGGCAAACTTCTCCCATGTGCCTATTTTTCTGGGGTTCCGTGCAGCCAGCGGATATCCAGCTAAGACGTCTTCTTTCATGCGTTGCTCTTTGTTTATAGACTAATTAGCAACTTCAGATGTGCAACTGAGGTGGGAGTTGAGACACGACTTGTAAGCCTAGATTGTAAACCAATACAAAGCTAAATCATAGCCCGACGATAGCCGGTGGGCTCCGAGATTGCATTTCGACCAATGCGTTCTGCCTCGTTCGCTCTCCACACGGACTGTTTACTCAGCCCATTCTCATTCCCAGGGCGCCAAATACCGCCACGTCGACACGCCCCTCGGCATCTGATATCGACGCACAAGGCACCCTTGAGACGCACCAGGCACCCTTGAGACGCACCAGGCTTTCAAGTAACTACGATGTAACCCATTCACGTCATTAATAGATGCTCAAAGAAAATGCTGAGGCGATGATGTTGTATAACGACCGTAAAAAAATACCAGCCAAGGGGGGAGGGAGGGGACAAGCAAACACAGGACTTTCAACAAGGAGACCGGTGTTCGTGTCCCAAAGTTACATTAATGATGTTTGTGACGTGCTTCGCTTACTTACGTTACGTCGTTTGAGCTTTACTTAGTTAACGTAATTATTTTAAGCCCAACCAAGATGTTTTTTCCTAAATCTAACTAAGTGGGTTTGTTGTTTTCACATTAACCACTTGTTATCAGTAGTGGAGAGCCACATTTTGACCCGCTGGGCTAGCCAGAGTGCTAGAAAGTGACCAAGCGTCAGCATGTCACGAGTTGGTATGAGAACGTGTATTCAACCAAAGCCTGCTCCAACGAGATTGGTCAAACGGAAACCAGTGCGCTTCCGATACCAAAATATTTTCTCGTGGCCTACATCTTCTACATATTAATGCAGAATGTGTTTATAGGGATTACTCCTGAAGTAATGTGTATGGTAAAAAGGCTTTTTGGACAAGTTTGCATCACATCATTCTGCAATACATAGTCTGGTCACTAAACTAATGAGGTGTTTTGGGACCTGTATGCACAAAAAAATTGAGAAATGCTGCACACCAAAAGCTTCCTTAGAATTGGTGTTGATTATAATGACTTGAAGACACTTGAAGTCCCTGTGCTGTTTAATGTAATATCTAAATTTAGAGGTGCAAAATGCTGCATACACAATGTACCATTGTAAAGAGCACACACACACATTCAGTGAAATTGCATATTACCTGCATGGCTATGCACACATCTCTCAATCTCTACCTCTTTCCTCCTGCTCCATATTTCTATTCATCCCTCTTCAGCACCCACACAGAACTACACTGTCCCTCCTATCCTGACTTATCTGTACTACCACGTAAATGTACTGCATGGTTAAAGGGAGGAGGGATGAGGGAACATACAGAGAGAGAGAGAGAGAGAGAATGCAGGTAAGACGGTCTGAACGCCTACAGAACATGCGTACATAAAGGAGGCAGTACAGGCTGAGATATTGACACCCACATCCCATCTGTCACATGAGAACCTGACACTGATAATGTCAATTCTCTCTTTACATGACACTTTTCTTAATCCTTCGCAAGAAAAGTTTGGTTACACCATGACCAGTGCGACACAGACACACAAACAGACCCGCCAACAGGAATTTTAATGATGAGAGCGCTGCCTTGCAATAAAGCAAACACAATGCATTATTTTGTGTTTTGTGTGTGCCACAGCCCAGCTCTCAAGCTAAACTTATAATAATAATAATCTTTATTAATCCGGCACATTTCATATAGACCATGTAGCTCAAAGTGCTGTACATTTAAAAATAAATACAAATATTAAATGATTAAATATAGAAATGGAAGGATGCATTTTGCAATTACATTTTAAGTGTAAAAAATGATATACAATTAATGGAAATGTTTAGACTTGAAATATATAAAAGGTCATTTGAAAGACAGATGTGGGACTCTGTGGAACGCACTTAAAGTGCTATTAAAAAACATAATTTCAACAGAGGCTGCATCTGCAACGCTCACAACTAAAGTGATTTATGAACCGAAAAAGTAAGTCAAAATAAGTCAAATGAATGGAAGGAAGGAAGGAACGTAGTGTAGAGTCGGTAGTGTGGAGATTGGATGTTGTGTTGTTAAAAAACCAAGCAGAAGAAACCAAAAGCCAACAAAGGGCGGCTGCTGCTCAGGTCTTTACGCACGGCCCACAACCGGGCCCACAACCGGGCCCACAACCGGGCCCAGGTGTGTCCCGTGCCGCTGATTACACTCAATCAGGTCTGGAGCCCTGGACACGGAAGAAAAAACACAAAAAAAGTGTCTAACTCAGTGAATGTTCACGAACACTTGGCCAATGGAGAGGATTTTGATTCTAAATCCGGTGCTCTGACACGTGGCTGTGCTGACAGAAGGTCACAACACTTTTTGTGCTGTGAACTTCACGATGCGTGTAAACTTATGGCCATAAAGGTACATTTTTCCGCATGGGTCCCCCGTCAGCCGTTCTGTTCTTTCTCTCTGGTTTCGTGTGTTCGTCACTGCTGAGGATAATCTTCACGGTCAGTGTCACCGCCCCCAGAATCTCCCAGAAGAACATGGTGAACATGGATTGAATCCCAGTGTAGTTAAAAGCAGCAAGCACACAAGGTGAGGTGACTAATACAAAATAAATTAAAAAAAAAACAGGCAGTTGATGAATCTTTCCGGACAGCCAATAGGACGACAAACCCCTTCTAAAATGTGCTATATATATATTATAAATAACTAAGATGCATTAAAACACGCCAAGAAACATACACCAAAAAAAACGTACCAAAAACAATACATTATATGGACCACATTTTATTACAAGATTATTTCTGTGTTGACTGACTTTGGATGTTTATGACAATTAAACATTGGTTTTAATCAAACTGTCTGTTTCTTTTATCTGCTGTAAGCATAGTCAGCAGCACTGTACAGCCACAGCCCAGCTCACCACGAACCTCTCCCCTAGAACACAGAAAGTGTGCCCCCCCCCACCCAGACCATGCACAAAGACCCTTTCACAGCCAACGTCATCAGAAATATGCACGCGCGTGTTGGCAACGGGAGTGGCCGGCTTTAAACATCGAGTTCAAACTGTTACCGGCTCCGAGATGTCTGGTTGTTCCATGTTCGGTTGTCAGAATCAATTATTCCAACAGCGGATTCAAGTTCTACAGAATTGAGACTGTTTCAGAGCAACAGGTGTTTCAGTTTAACGAGGGACCGTGTCAACTGGTGACTTTCAGCCCAATGCGTCCGTGGTTGCTCGTGTAACACAACGCAAATCTTTGGGGTGTAGATAATAAACACAGATGGGTGTGTATTTAAAACTGATGGAGCTTTTACGAGGAAATCGAAATGCTCTGTTTGTTTAATCAACAACCGCCGTTGCTACGAGGAACCACAATGCATTTGGCTGAGTCGCCACTTAACGTGGTCATTCCTTAAACCGTAAACAGCGGCGTCTATGGCTGCAAGCTATTAATGGCTGTAATGTATAGGAATCTGCTTGAATATGCCACTCGTGGTGGGCGGGTGGAGACGTGAATGGATCAAACAAACACAGGACTTGCAACCAGGAGGTTGGTGTTCGAGACCAGTTTCCCCAAAGTGTTGTTGTTTTTTCTTATTTTGACGTTACACGAGTGATTTTTGTGTGTTACGTTGTTTCTGTAAGTACTTTACTTTTAGTTTACAGACTTATTTTAAGCCCAAACATGATGTTTTCCCCCCAAACATGATGTTTTCCCTAAACCTAACAAAGTGGTTTTGTTGCCTCAACCTAAGTTTACGTACTTATTTTAAGCACCAACCATGCTGTGGAAGTTTCGTGCTGTCCGTACACCTTCCCATGACTTTACCCGTGCATAGCTGGACCAGCTGTCGCAGTCCCGCCGTACTTTCGTCGCCAAACTGTGTGCGCACACTCACGTACGTCATCATCATCATCGTTCACAAACTGTGAAAGTTTCCATTCCCTAAATATGTACGTTAGTATGTTTTCTTTTTGTCACAAATGCTGCATCTTGGATCTTTTTTCTTTTTTTTAAAGGCGGCTCATTACAACTCAACAAGAAACAGCGTCTTTCTGAAAGCTACCTCTGTGAGTACCCCCTGTGGAATGTGGAGGCAGTGTAACTGGACTGGGGGAGAGGAATAGTGGGAGTGGAGGGATGCAGGAAAAGGGACTGAGAGAGAGAGAGAGAGAGAGAGAGAGAGAGAGAGAGAGAGAGAGAGAGAGAGAGGCAGCACCCATGCTGCACCTCATTAAAGTTCTGAAAGAGAGGGTTCAAAGGAAAGGGGAAAACAAAAAAGAAAATCAGTTTGTTGGTTTGTTTTTTTTGACAAATTGTGTATCTGCTAAAGTCCTTATACGTCTGAAGGCTTGTTTGTTTCCCAAGTAGATGGAGCTCTTTCCTGGAGCTCAGGTTTCTCCAACCGAATCATATTGTTGACTTGCTTGTGCTCAGGTTATTGCATTTGAATAGGATTTGCATAATGTAACACACACACGCACACACACACATTGTGTCCTGTGCAATAAGTGAACGTTGAGATGTTGCAGTGTTTCGTCATTTGTCTTCCTCCTGTACGTGAACAGAAGACGCGACGTCTCCCGCGTGTTCGAGGCGACGCTTTATGAACTTTGTGACGGCTGATGTTCAAGAAATAAAAAACTTGGAATGCGCTCTGTTTGTCAAGAGCCACTCCTTCCCCTCAAAACCAAGAGACAATCAGAAACATATTTGCATCACCGAGTGCCTACTGGAATCTTTTCTCCCTCCCTTTCTCTCTCTTCTGTTTTTTTTTTTTTTTTAAATCAACATAATCCGGTGCCGTGTTTGTGCACTTGTGTGCGTTTGCGTGTTCGAGTCAACATGCACGAGTGTGTGTATTCACTCGTACATTAAGTGGGATTCGCCGTGTGCCGTTTCCCCTGACAAATCCCCCAGGTTGACAGTTTTATTACGCTCTTTCTCCGTCTCACACACACACACACACACACACACACACACACACACACACACACACACACACACAGTTGCATGCATTCGCAAAATGTGCTCAAATACACACAGCATGGCAATAGTTGACTCACTGATCCTCCGCGCTCTTTTGTTCCTGATACACCTGCTCAATTTACCACCTCCCACGAGCACACGCACACACGTACCAACACACACACACACACACACACACTGGTAAATACTCGCAGCGCCTCAAAACAGCTCAAGCAACTCAAAACTTGGTTCCCATGAGAGCAGCAGTGAGGGAGAGAAATAGAAAGTGAGATTGAATGAAAGTGAGATGAAAATGGGATAAAAAAAATAAAAATCCTTTGCTCCACTGTGTTTCTCTTTTTTTTTTCTTTTTTTATCTCCTCCTCACTATTCCCATCTAGCGTACTTTTTTTCCCCCGGTCTCACATCTTGTCTATTTTATTCCTGAACATCCTGGTTCCAGCTCTTTTTCACCTCCTGCTCATCTTCCATACGTTGGTGTTGTGGAATATTAATACTCTCTTCCATGATGTTTACTCCCGGATCTTGATGAGTCGAGCCAAATCCATCCACTTCTCCCTCCATTTCTCAGGGTAATGGGACAAACGTGAACACGAGGGAGAGAGCCACGCTACATCCATTTTACATCTGCCACCGTGGGCTGCTGCTTTCTAATACGTACCGTGTGTGTGTGTGTGTGTGTGTGTGTGTGTGTGTGTGTGTGTGTGTGTGTGTGTAGCCACTCCGGCGCACATGCTAGCCCGCCCGTCCGCTTCGCTGGCTGCCAAAGCTCTCTGAGCACAGACGTTTTCCCATGCCAGAACAGTTTGTCCCAGTTTCCCACTGAGAAACTCTTATAGTCTTTTTTTGGGAAATGTGTGTGGGCACGTGCAGGCATTTTAAATGTATATATATATATATATATATATATATATATATATATATACATATATATATATATATATATATATATATATATATATATATATATATATATGTATGTATATAAATATATAATACATATATATATATATATATATATATGCTTTGGCGTTGGTGGAAGGCTTGTGATTGTGATAGGCTTCAATCCATACAAATCCCATCCTCTGACACATTCACTTCCATTCCTCACTTGTTCTATTCCCAACATACCATCCTAACCTAACACCTGTAAGCAGTGTCATTAATGTAATCAACTCCTCAGTAACACAGCTGTGTACGGCTTTGCTGTTTTATTCACAGTGAAAGCTATTTTCCATTTAATTAAAACCTACTTGACTATATTTTTCAAGGAAAATAAATTTGACTTGGCTCAGGGTCCTTACTGCCAAGGTTTGCAGTGAATTCAACGTTATTTGAATTCCAGAAGAAGAAGAAGAGAATATCGAAAGTGAACTCAATCCGGTCTGGCGGCCTCGGGGGTTTAAGGCGCTGATCGTGTCACCGCGACATCCGTCGGTATCAAAATGCTAAAAAATGTATACAAAACACCTGTCCATGAACTCAACGAGCAATCTGTTGAAGCGCCCCGTCAGAAAAGAGCGGCAAACGGGTGGCAGAGGACAGAATTCCGACAGGTAGAGCAGCGGCAGCACGGGGACCGCTGCCCGTGTCTACGTCGTCTGTCAAATTCTGAACAAGATACCGGTGACAGGTGATCGGCGTGCCTTTTGGAGGGTAAGATAAGCGATTCAGAAAATAAAGAAACAGTACAATGGCAGACGCGAGGGGGGATAAAAGCCTCCTTCTGCATCCAAAAACTTCTCAAGTCTCTCGGGACTTCCTGCAGCTAAAACTCCTGGCACTCCCGGGCAGTTCTCATGAGGTCCGCCCACAGAATGGCAGCGCCGCGCTGACTGTCCCCGGTCTGCCGGGCGGTGCCGATGGTTGCCTTTACATCTATTTTCATCGGGTGTCCATCTGTCGGCGTTGACTAATTTGATAGTGAATGAGATGCGATAAATAGAAATAGAGGGCATTAGGGGCCTGAGTGAGTGATTGATTTCACTCAGGCTCGTATCGATGAATAATACATTTTCCCCATGCGCCTGGTTTGAATGCAGGGAAAGCGCCGACTCCGCACGGAAAGATCCGGGACGTCGGGGAGAGAGAGGACGAGGGCTTCAGGTGAGGCGTCTTGCGCCCATTTTGAATGTTAGCGGCCGACTGATTGGGGCCCCTGCTGTTCTGATGCCTCAGGCGGAACAAACTGCTCCGGCCCCGGTTGTGAAGGGAAAAGAAGTACAGTTCAGTTATGTAACCTACCTAACTTGCAGTGGGTGAACTACGTATATGACGTACCATTACGCCACACGGGGACACAAACAGCGGTCTCCTGGGTGATGGTCCTGTGTTTGTTTGACCCCTCCGGCACCCTGACCGTCACCCCATGTGGACTTTGTTTTGTTTTCAGTTTGAGCAACTAACTGTGCTTATTGACGGCTTTTGATAATAAGCGAAGAAAACCAAACGCAGCAAACCTCCCATTTTGCCTTTGCAGTGACATCAGATCTGATTTGGTTTGAAGCATACAGGGAGTTTAACAATGTAATCTATTTCCAAGCACTTCTTCAAAATGGCAACAGTCAAGAGGACAATCAGCAACTTGTCTGTAGCTTTCAGAAGACTGAACTCACTAAGCCTCATATTTGTTTGTTTTTGGTTTTTCCCATGTAATTCTATTGACTGTGCTCGCGAGCTAAATGCTAATCATTCGCTCCCAAACTGTTTATTCTGCTCACATCTTCTTTGCCGCACATCTACCTTTCACACATTGGTTATTATTGATCGCTGTTACAATTCAACACATCCTCCTTATACAACGGTTCGTATGATATCTTGCAGAAAGCTGCTCCTCATTTTTCAACGCGTTTGCCTCCGAACGCGCGTCTATTTCAGATCGTAACCCGAATGCGGTCTTTTCAAAATAAACCTCCGTCGTCAAAGGAAACAACTTGGCTAGGTCTAGGCAACAAAATGCACCATTTAAAGGTTAAAATAACGATGGAAGTACGGACGTTACGTGACATAAATCAACGTTGACTTCTCGTTTCACACGCGGCCCGAACAGCGCTCCCTCGGGCGAAAGACCGTTTTTATTTGTCAGAAAGGCATTTAAGAACTCTATATTCCTTTTTCATTGGTTTAATGTTTTTTTTACAGATAGTCGGAACTATTTAGACATTGTGGCCACGTCATCGTGTATCTCATCTCACGTACAGTACATGATTACATATTATACAAATGTATCCGTATCGTAAATCTTCCTGACATTTAAAAAAAAAAAGAATCTCTTTGTTGTTCTGACTGTTAAATGGAGCAACACGGCAGAATTCCCTGAAAGCGGAGGCAAAAAAAGAAGAAGGAAAAAAAGAGTGTCGCTGCAGTCGCCCCCGAAATGGAAAAGAAGCCATGACTGCAGACGAAGCTGCGTCATTAAAACTATCCTCATATACCAGAAAGCCTTGTCAACAAGCCGACACTCCTCGACAAAGACACGGCACTCAAAGCGTTTCTCACACCTTTAGTGTGTGCTGCACTTTCCCAAACTCTAAAACTAGTTGTGAAAGTGAGAATGAAAATGTCACAAAGTGACAAAAATACACACAGAGACATGATAAAATAAAAAGAAACTTAAAACAAAACTCGGCAGACTGATGCTGTTATTAGGCTGACTATGTGCGCCAAAAATAATATTCTTCTGTTTTCTACGAGCCACCTTGTGGGGTATCTGACGGTTACCGTGGCGATGAACTTGAACGACCCTATCAAAAGGAGCCCTAACCTTAGTCAGCCGAGCCCAGCTGGCACAGAATTACAATATCAGCGGCCCCAATCCCCTTTCCCTGGCACACACACACACACACACACACACACACACACACACACACACACACACACAAACACATGTGCCCTCAAAAGACACAAACAGATAAATTGCATATGCAGGAAGGGAGAGAGAGAGAGAGAGAGAAAAATGCTATGTGTGTTTATTCATCCCCCATACTGCTGCGGCATAAAGAAATCACTCCCCAACATCCCTGCACCTGACCTTCAGTGTTATTAAGGAGCCTTCTTTATTCCTGACACTCTCACAGCTCCTCCCTGAAGAAAGCAATTCATCCATTTTCCAATAACTTACCACCCGAGGCAATTATGTCTGTTTTTCCTGCCACCTCTCTGCTTCTCAATAAAGTGCTCATAAATGGGGAAGGCAAAGATGTGAATCAAGGAAGTGATTTTGAAAAGATTGCCGGGTGTGTGAGGAAATGAGACAGTGAGAGGGTGTGTGTGCGTGTGTGTGTGTGTGTGAGAGAGAGAGATGGCTGCGTTAAAAGATTCGTAAAGATAGCAAAAGTGAAAGTGATATTAAAAAGCAGGCGTTGAAAAGGAGGGAGTGGAGGTCGGGGTGGCAGGAGTTGTGAACGCGATGCGTTGGAGGGAACAGGCGCCGTGTTCGGCTCCGCTCGATCACAGATGGCTTTGGAAACGCGGGCAGTCACGGAAAACGTTTGACGGGATAAATGAGATGGTAGGTTAATTGCCTCTCACACTTCTATTGGCCTACCTTGATGGTTATCTTTTTGTTTTTTTCCGGACTTTTCCAACAACAATACAACATCAAGCAACATACTTTATAACATGCTGTAGCGCAGAGAAATAAGTACGTGATGATGTATTGGTCCACTCGCAACTAATTCAGTTTTATTGGCCATCATTGACTCAAAATGCCGTTAATAAAACAGGTATTACAGTAAATAATGCTTTTTTCTTTTTCTTTACTATTTCTGATTTCACAAACCTAAGAGACAACAATGAGCTTGAAGGCCTTCACACACCGGGGGCGTAACAAATTAAAGTCCCGAAAATGCGAAATACTCGCTTGCGAATGTTTCGCATCATAACTATTCATACTTGCAGCGACACAAATGTGCGAAAGTTCCAATACTTTTTGAACAAAAAGGTTTACATAGTTTTGCTCAACGACCAGGACCCAGAGCTGCATCTCTGTCTGAGGTTAACTGTCGTATAGCTGAAGCTACTGTAAGCTATTTTATTGCGTTTCTTTTTAGAAACAAAAGGTCCGAGTGAATTTGAGTTCCTTCTGGTCAACGGTGACACAGAGTAAATGTCAAGAGCTTTTATTGTGAAAGGTATAAGAACAGAAGGAGTGGATCTGGTCTGCGCTCTCTTTGTCGAGGGTTGAAAGGAGTAATAAAGTTTTTTCTTTTTGGTTCAGACCACGGAGTTTCCATGTTGTGGAGCACTAGTGTAAAAATGACGTCGCTTTTTTTCTCTCGCTGCGTAATATTTTTGCTCTATGTGAAAGTAATTGCGAAAATAAGAGTTAATCGCACACAAAAAAAAGGGCCTTTAATCCATCAATTTACACATCATGATAAACTAAAGATGCATTACCTGAAGGCCACCGTAGCTCTCAACACGCTCGGGAGGGAAGGGGTGAACACTTGGGGGTCTTCAGTTTGATGCAATCTGAAAACTCACCACTAAATCCCACACACACTGCTCCTTTAAATCGTTCCCACTGCAAAGAACCCCAAAAGTGTTAGAAACAAGGTACTGGGGCTGATTTGCAGCATCCGGAAAACCGTAAAAACTCCTGTCCAGCACCACCTTCGTCTCTGGTAACAGCTGCTATGTGTTGCGACAGAGACTCAGTGGGAGACCTGCAGCCTCAAAGCCTCAAAGCTGACCGCGGAGACGTCCGTGCTTCACGTGGCCACGGTTAATTCCATTCAGTACAATTCAATACATCTTTTATGTCCCTTCGAGGGCAATATGTATAGAAGACTAAGTGTGCCACTGAAATGACTATAGACTTTTTCAGTGCTTGAATTATAATTGATTAATTAGTTGATTCAGTGATTAATCACAGTTGCATTTGAGTTGTGCACTTAAAAAACAATTAGTAAAAACAAAACAAAAAGTTTTAAAACTATCTTTACATGTGGCAATTAATAATTCCACTTCATTATTCTGTCTTTAAATTATAAATAAATTATGGAATTTTAGATGGGTTTTTAAAAGGGCTCTAAATTTTACATTTTGTTGTCCCTTTTACTAATGTATTAAAATAATACCGCATGCTTTAAAGTTTAAAGTGGGATTTGGTGGCATCTACAGTTGTTAGGTTGCAGTGTGCAACCCGTGGAAACTTCACTGTGCCAAGTGGACTCCGTCTGTAGATATGAATGTCTTATTCGAAGGTGACGATTCATATTTTCAAGTGATTAATGCAAAATACATAATTCCATTTATGCCAATAGATCCCAATAAATGGTACACACTGTTCCCTTAAAGATGTGAAGTTGATGTGACACACTTACAAAAGGACGTCCAGCCAAGGTCACATTCATTAACTATTGTTACCCATTCCATTGACTCCGTCCATATTGTGAAGACTGCCACGCGCTGTCAAAAAATGCTTAGGAATCATTTAGAATGCTGATGAAAGACTTTCTCAGAGAAACGAAAACACAGCCAAACAACATCAACCTCATCTATAAAACCTCCATTCAAATATTCCAAAAATAAACCAGAAAAATCCTCATATCACGGTCATAATCCATTGAGCGTCACAGACTTGGCCTTTGCATCGCAAAATTTGGAGACTTTAGATGCTAACTTTTTCATCAAGCATGCATGAGGAGGAGTAATTAATACAAAGAAATATTGATTTTGGGTGACGTATTCCTCTAATATTAATCACTGTGTCATCTCTACAATTATTTTCTCATTAGTGTGCTACTCCCACGGCTCCCCCCACTGCGCACGTCTCACAGTTGGTTTTGCCTCCTTTCCCCGGGGTGACTTGTTTACAGGTGGAGTTCTCCAGACTAATAATACCCACAACTGAACATCACTGCTGCCGACACCACACGCCTCAGCCAGGGTTTAGATGGAGAGAGAGACAGACAGAGAGAGAGAGAGAGAGAGAGAGAGAGAGAGAGAGAGAGAGAGAGAGAGAGCTCTCAACATGTCGATGGTGCAAACTACAGCTAGAGTGCTAGACAGAGCTAACGGTGTTAACCTGAGGTGGGTGCTACGCTTCCACGACAGCGCTGTTGGAGGGGATGGCGTCACCGGCTGTCATCGCCCACGTGAGACCGATGCGGAGCAGCGGCTGTGAGCTACCCAGGGAGGGCACGCTCACCTGCACTAAGAGCAGGCGTGGCCGGCCCGGTTTTGCCGATTATAAAAAAAATATAGGCCGTCTCATCAGCCCCAAATCACGAAAGAAATCCCACCGCAACTTCTCCCTCTGCATCGATGGCCCCTCTGTTCCTGCTTCCACACATATCCGTGACCGTTGGTGTCATTTTTCATCGAACCCACGTTAATCACATCACAATAACCGCCTTCTTTCATCTCAAAAATATTGCCCCGTTTACGCACCTCCCTCTCCTCCTCATCCTCGCCTTCATCACCTCTCGACTGGACTACTGCAACAGCATCCTGTACGGCACACCAACCAAAAATCATCAACAAACTACGATACATCCAGAACTCAGCTGCCCGTCTGCTCTCCCACTCCCGCACTAGAGGTCACATCACCCCAGTCCTTCAAAACCTCCACTGGCTCCCCACACAGCAAAGAATACAGTTCAAGATCCTCCTCATCACATACAAAGCCCTTCACAACCATAAACCCCCTCACGCCTTTCTGACCTCCTGCACCAGCGCCAACCTCCTTACCCCCCTACTCTGTCCACGCACCGGACCTAGGGTGGACCGGGCCTTCTCCTTTGCTGCCCCCCCCCCCCCTCTGGAACTCTCTCACCCAACCCCTCAGACTTCTCCGCCACTCGCCACTTTCAAAACTTCACATAAAACTCACCTATTTAAATCTGCTTTTAACCTGTGATGCTGGATATGCAGGTTTTTTGTTTTGTTTCTTACTTTTATAATGTCATCCATCTGCCTTGTTTATATCGTTATTGCTTTTGTTGCTTCTGTTTTTACCATGTAAAGTGCCTCCGAGTACCTTTTTAAAGTACGATACAAAACAAATGTATTATTATTTATTATTTAGAAGCTCTGATAACAACACACACACACACACAGGGTGAGTGACTTTACTCTCTGCTCAAGTAGATATAACTCCAATATATCTTAGCAAATAGCTGTTTTCTGCTATATTAATGTTTCATGTCAAATACAGCTTCTTTACTGAACAAAAGGAGAGAGAGAGAGAAAGCAGAAAAGTGTGAGACAAAGAACGAAGTGAATTTCAGCGACATAGTTTGCTTGAATAAACATCTGATATGCGACAGCCCGCTGTAAGGGAAACAAACACCAACACTATTTTTAGTGTCATAGCGATTATCTCGATTTGCTGATCCCAAAGGAAAAATCCTAAGGTGTCACATAGTGTCGCCATGGCAAGTAAATTATGTAAATACTCACATTCACACTTCACGGTTGAAGAGATTCGCAGGAACAGAAATGCACAGATACATATTTTCATGCAACTTTCCTTCAGCTGTAATTTTCTTTGTCTCTCGCGCTCTCAAACACACACACACATCACTTATGTGCCCTCCATACTCATGTAGTGATGCCAAAAGTACCTGGTGATAGCTGGGACTTGATGTGTAAGACCCTGTGTGCAGGGGTGTTTCTAGGATTCAAAGAAAGGGGGGGGGGGGGCTAAGCCCCAAGGGGAGTGGCATATTTGCGTACATAGCGCGTGGCAATTTCTTTTGGGGCCCATTTGGGGCCGCGGATATACATTGTTTCAGACAGTTCATAGATTGGTTCAATCAGAAAGAGTGTGATTTTGCTCTGTAGTTTTGCTTGCATTCAGTATATGATAACACAAGAGACAGAATTTAGTTTTCACTAGCATTAACTGATTATAAACAACAACATTCTATAGGGACTGATATTATTGTTTTCGAAATACTAGAGAGATATATTAATGCAAAGAATAGAGAGATGTCGATAGTTGTTTCTTGTATTTCGAATTCGCTCGTTCACACTCTTGCTCACTGGAGACAGTTTCAAACAAAATAGCTAGCTAGCTAGCTTAGTGTTAACATAGCCCACTACAATATTCCCTTTCATTTGCCTCAAGTAAACCTAAATGTAAGCAGGTAACAATCGTTAACAACTACAAATAGCCACATTCTGTAACTACCTTTACTTACAATTTCACTCCGTGCATCATTTACTTTGAGCTAACGTTAAACTCCTTGGCTATAATCCTGGCTGTCGTTGACGTTACTTGGCAGAGTGAGAAAGCCAGCGCAGCAGCCTCCCCAAGGTCCTAGTGCCCGGGGTTTATATCGTTAAGTATGATGATAGGCTATTGGATGTAATTTGAAGGGGGAGAAAACATACAAACCAGAACGCACGCACATATGTAGCATTAGAGTTAGAGTTATAAATAACTTGTCCATGTGAAAAACAATAGTTTAATTTAATGACATCACCAAAATAAAAATTTAAAAAAAGATTTAGTTTTTTTTAAAGCCAATAATGCCAAATTAGGCCTAACGACACCCCTGCCTGTGTGTAAATTGTCTGTGTGTGGATACACACTCTTACACACACACTGACACCCACATACACACACATACAGAACAAAAACACACGTGGCACTGAATGAGCAGTTACTGCAGCATCTCCCTGAAGGGTCTGCGGCTGCATGTGCTCGACGTGCCGCGGAAGTTCCAATCAAGACGGAGTGTGAAGGTGAGTGTGGGAGGAGGGAAGAACGCTGGATGGAGCCAATCATCTCATCAGAGATGTTACAAATGGAAGAGAGCTCGATCCTCCACATTCAGACACCGGGGCCAGAACGCCAACTTCACATGACTGTCTTCATTACGCAACGGCATGCGCCATCGTTACCGAAACATTGAGGGTTTTTAGTCATGACTCTGCCCCGTGTTGCAATTAATATCCTCCCAGCATGAAAAATGACTTCAACCCACACCCACACAAGCAGTGTGGCAATTTTTGGTCTGTCGGTCGGTCCACCACTTTGTTTCAGACTGAAATATCTTCACAAATTGACGTGACATTTTGTACAGATATTGGTGACCCCCTGACTTTTTCTCTAGCGCCACCGTGAGGTTTACCTTGTTTGTGTTTAAAGGAAAATTCTCAACAGCTATTGGATGGACAATTTGTTTAACTTCTCCTCGCCACGTCAGGTCAATATTTTTATTTTAGAAAAAGCAAAAGTAAAAGCCCCATGGCTTACTTCAGCCATGGGGCATCCTTGGCTACACAGAGCCAAGTATGTAGCCGAATGCATCCAAAAAAGGAGAACGCCGACCAGTTTCAAGTCACACTGGGTCTTCCTCAGAGCAACATTTAGAATTTGTTCAGCACTTTGTTCAAATACTTAAAAAAAAAAAAAAAAGCAATTCCCATTAGCAAATGGTAGCATGCTAACACGCTAAACTAAGATGGTAAACATAACGCTAAATATCTCTGTGTTAGCATTGTTATTGTGAGCAACTAGCATGGCTGGAGTTTGTTGCTTGTGCCACTTGTGGTGACAAACGCAGATAAGTATCACCCAACTCTGTATTTTACCTCATTATTTGTTTATATTTTTATATTTTAGCTGCCTGTGGCTATTCGTTTAGCTTAGCAACTAGCTTGTAAAAATAGTAGAGTATCTAGCAAGATGAAAATATATATATTTTGCTCAATCGTTGACGGAAACATTTAAAAGGAGAGTGAATATTGGATAGAAATATGGCTCCAAATTAATGCTAAATTCGCTAATGTGCCATATCAGCATTATAAGGTGATAATGTTAGATGTTGCGTTTACAGGTTGTTCCGCTGCCCCCAACTGGCCAAGTAAATAATTTATTGCAGTGTTAAAAAAAGGACAGTAAGCGTGACACTTTATTTTATGATGAACATTACAGCAAAGGGATGGATAACACAACAAACAAGAGGACTATACAAATATGCAGGTACCTATGGAAAGCACAAGACCTCTAGCAACAAAACGAAAATCTAGATCCCTGTTCTTGTCAACAGTATTTGTTTTTCAGTTCTGATACATAAATCTTAAAATGTCCCTCGAGACGGAATGCCAGGGCTCGGTTGCAAATGATTGAACTTACCACAGACTTACCCCATCCAGTAAATTACGTAATCAAGGCCTTTTATCGACTGTTATTTGATAAAACTTATGATGATCTGCAACTGATATAAATAATGATACAATATCTTAATGATTCATGGGTTTAGGTTTGCAAAGTGGCTGGCAGAGTGCCAAAATTCCTCTAGCCTGTGAGTATTTATTCCAAATGAGAATATGGGCTGGAATATGAATATTTTGTGGATATATATCATACTCATTTTGTGCTCGTGGTACATAAAAAACTTTTACCTACTGCCCTCGTGAATATAATTTAAACAGCAGAGATACTGGATGGAAATTGAATCTCTTTCTTTATTTTCTAAAGGGATGGCCTTTAAATGATCCATAATGTCCAACCTAAACAGCCTACTTAGCTACCGTGTTTGCCTCATTAGTGGATATGATAAGAGGGGAAATTCGTGAAGTACCAGATTGTACTTCATTATTCAATTGGTTTTCCATTATGAAAAGGGAAGGGCTTTATGAGAGGCTGGGGAAGTAACGTTTGCCAGCTGATATTACGGGAATTCCTGCATAAATCCGGCACACAAACAGACACACACACAAGCACGCACGCACGCACACACACACACACACACACACACACACACACACACACACACACACACACACACTGGTGCACATGCAAGCACATACAAGACCACCCAAATGACTGACCCCTGCTGTTCCCACGATATCTAGTCTAGTTGGTCGAGTAGGAAAGACACAATGATCCCTCCTAGAACACAAGAGGAATTCATAAAAACATGAGTGAGTTGGCCCAGAATGGAAATAGATGAGTGGATATGAGTGGCTTCAGTGAAACTGTGCCATTTTTGTCATCTTATTAACAGACGATTAGCTGTTCTTCTGGTGTAGTAACACTAAGAATAAAGTAGTGGTATGCCGTGGATGAACCAATAATTCTCACCTTAGTAAGTAACTCAATGGTGACTTGTTTAAAGCATAGGGGTGGTCTTTTGCTATATATATCTTCCTATCGTCAAAAAAAAAAGTATAATGTGTTGTCTGTCAATATTTCCCAATCTACTCTGTCTGAACTCCAAGTCCACTCATTCCTACTGACAACCCAGTCTCCTAGAGATTGTGTTTATACATGACTAAATTGGTTTCCCAATTACGTTGTGCTTGCACACGGTGGTCGGGGTGGATGGTGGACATACAAAGTGCCGAACTTTGACACCAGAGACTCCTAAGTCCCGTCTGTGGTTAAGTTTAGGAAAAGGTTAGGGAGATATATTGTTGCTATATGGCTTCGCAAGATCGGATAATTCTTTCACCTTTATTTGACAGAGGGCAATGTAGAAATGGGGAGAAAGAGAGGTTTGACATGCAACAAAAGGTCCCAAGAGCCAGAGTCGAACCTGAGATGTTGCAGGTATCATGTGAAACCACTTGGCTACCAAGACGCTCCCTAAGATCGGAGAGTTTACTGATACACTCAGTGTCAACATTTTGCCCCTTGCCAGATATGTTAATCAACAACATGTCCTCATTAGGTTACTGGAAAACATAATTGACCCAGCGGTCAGACGATGGTCTTCATTTTCAGGCTAGTTTTAGTCGATTTGGAGCGTTGTGGATACTCGTTACCCAAAGAAGATGGAAGAAGATCTATATTTCTGAAACTTTACGTTTCTAAGCGAAAACCTGCGGAGCTAACATTAGCAGAATACGTTAGCACCATCATTAACTAACGTTAGCACTTCTATGCTAGCTACTGGAGGTATACTAAATGTATATACAAGTGCTGCTTTTGCATTTTAATGATTGTAATGGTGAATAAAGACCTACCTGGCTTTACAGGAACTGTGTTGTTGCTGCATTTCATTGTCTTCTGTCTCGATCGCCAGGTAATGTGCTGGTTTACTTTTACACTGTGATCCGTAGGCTTTAACTTCTGTCTTTATCTTTTTAACGTGCGCTGAATCAGTTTGACATCCTGGATATATCCTTCAAATATATTGCAGACCCTTCTGTCTGCTTCGCTCTCTTGCGGGGGTCCACTCAAAGAGAGGTCCCAAATGCAGGACATGAGGCAAGCAGATAGGACTTGACAAAAAGCAAACTTCTGAGAATAAAAAGCTGGGAACAAAAGGTAAAACCGACAAGAAACAAAAAACGAGAAAGCAGATTGAGTAACACAGAGTACAAAGAAAAAAATAAATAAAACTGAACTAGAAACAAACCAGTATGCACGAGGGCCTCAGCGAAGAAATCCGATAAGAAACAAGCAACAAACACAGACGTAGACACCGGCAAACCAAAGCAGACAACCTGACACAAAGATGAGGAAAACACACAAACTAAATAACACCAGGGAAGGAAGGTGAAACTAATCAGGGCTGGGCACACAATCAAAAGGGCAGGAAAACCCACAAAGGCAGGAAATAAAACCAAAACATGACACAAGAGGAGATATTTTCCAAAAGAATTATAATATACATGCAGGGAGTGCAGTTAGTGACAGTGTGGGCTCCATGGTAGCTCTGACAGCCAGACGGAGTAGCTGTGGGGGGCGGGGCTTAGCGAAGGCTAAGGGGAAGCAATACGTTTCCTACAGAACGTATTTTATGTTGCAAATGAGCTGTATATAAATGTAATTCCTAGGTGACGCAGTTGCTAATGAAGAAGTAAATCTATAGAACTGTGTCACAAATATAAAGTGTCATTTTTATCTATGTTCGAATGTTTGGGACTACTTTCAGCAGGTCGGCGTACGAAGGATGCAGTCATGTAGTCATCGTGACGTCACCCATTGGTTTGTGGATTTGAAGCCTCGAGTTTGGCGATCATGGAATATGGCCATCGCCATGTTGTTTTTTCCGCAACCAATGACCAGAAGTTACCATATTTGGAATGCGGAGTAATAACGCAGCGACCTGTCAATCACAGTAAGCCCGCCCTAAAGCATCCCTGCTTTATGGTCTATTTGACTCTAAATGGACCATCATTTACTAAATGAACATCATGCTGTATTGAAGAAGACTTGAAACTAGAGATTGAGACCATAAACTCATGTCTACAAAGTTTACCGAGGTAATGAATCAAGAGAGAAGTAGAGTCATTTTCTCATAGACTTCTATACAATCTGACTTCTTTTTGCAACCGGAGGAGTCGCCCCCTGATGGTCAGCAGAGAGAATACAAGTTTTAAGACACTTCCGCATCAGCTTCACTCGGCAGAAGGTTGCCACCTGATCTCGATACAGGTCTCAAGACCACTTTTTAAACGTCTTGTCTTGGAATCGGCCACATTATTTTCCTCGTTCTTGTCTCGGCCTCAGAAAAGAGGACTCAGGATTTTATTCCAAAACCAGTCAAGACCAAAACTGCAGTGCCAGGATATCACAAAATGGCCAGTGCATTGTCCGGTTTATTTGTTAACACAAATATGAACCTTTTGATTGTTTTATCAAGCCATTTATCATGGTACGCCGATACATTCACACATATACAGTACATATGGCAATAAATGAGGTGAATAAAAGAAGGACTCTTTATTTTTGTTTTTCTGTGGGTGTTTTTCTGGGAATGCGGATCTTTCTGATGAATTTGAGGAGTGCCTTGTCCTTTGACCATTCTGTATCTTGAAGGAACACAGGCGAGAGATGTAACACAGTATTTCTCCAAAGTTGTTTTGCTTTTAACATACACTAAACCGTTTTAATGATGTTACAACATCACTGTGAAGTCACTTTATCCTTTGGTAAACTTAAAAGTTGCCCTGCCTTTAATAGTAACGTGACAGTTGCACTGTCGGGAGTTTTGTTGCTCTAATAATGACAGTATTTTGTGGAATTCAAACAGCATCATTATGGGTTCTGCCCATGAGTAAGACAACCCGTAGCGTTACGATTGTCATAGAAACTGTTTTATAGACTGCACTTTGCTTTATTTGTGCGGCCCCCTACCATCGGTACCACCGCCACTCCCAGTCTCCCGCAGTGCTTGACTCCAAAAGCTGTAAATATGAACCTTTTATCAGGATGCACTAATGAAATATAGAAGCATTTTGAATTGGTTTTTTTTTCCCGTAATGTTTTCTTTGCAAATTATAAGCTTAGAAACACACCTCGGCTGCTTCTCAATGTGAGACATGCGGTTTGTTGTCCTTTGCGACTCAAATCGTTCTATTACTCTGCCTGAAATACAGTGAGAATCCGACTTTAGAGTGGTGGCGAAATGGAAAACCAATCTTGTAATGTACCTGTAATTCTAGACAGCTTAATCAGTGTTTGTGGCACAAACAACACTCTCGAATGTAGAAACACAACCAAATAAAGCAAGGGGAGTAAATTGAGAATGAGGCACAGGCAGTGAAAAGAGCAGAGAAGGAATACATCAAACCTTACCCGTTTGAAGTCGATCATTGTCTTGTGTGTTTTTTTTGTTTTTTTTGCACAGTCCCAGCTGGCAAAAAAAAAATTATGTGCTGCTGAAAAGTGTCCGTGAAAGAAAATAAACAAACAAACATTAGCATCATAAAGCAAAGGCTGACACATACGTTTCCTGATTTGTCTTTGGCAATGATGGTCAGCAATTATGAAGCAAACACTGTGGCTCTGTTAATTGTTTTTTTCATGCCGTGAGGAATAGATTAGGACCGACTGGTGACAGACTGTAGGCGGACAATGCTAGCCTGGATCGAGCACCGCGGAGCACTCCTTTTTATTTATTTATTTTTTGTTTTCACCCACATTAGTCACATGGGTAAAGAATAAATGTGAGCGAATACATAACCGAGGATTCATGAAAGCGAGGGCCAGGCTTGCGGATTGTTCATGTTGGATTCGGCAATGTGTTTTTTTATACACGTGTGAACCAATTATTTTTCATAGCAGGGGCATTTCTGCTCCGCAAATCCATGAAAAATGTAGTTAGTGCAACATGGCAGTGTGAAGAAAAAAAAAGGTGGGCCTCCATTCACTCAATAAAGTGACACTTGAAAGCCTGACAGCGTCGCGCATTGACTTTCTTATTTTCTAACTTTTAGGAGAGATGTTGGCGAATCTAAATCAAGACCTAACTGTAAAACACTTGGGGAATTGGGGGGAGGGGCATCTGAAAATTAATTTAAGATATTTTTGTGGTAAGCAGATGTTGTTTTGAAGACTTTGTCTGTGAACTGCACTGTACTGTGGACGGAAGTTATTAAAGATGCAATAAGAGAATAGAGAATGGGGAATGCAAAAGAGAAAAGTGACACACAAAACAGACGCACACTTTCTTGTCCGCACACACACACACACACACACACACACAAACATCAGTGGAAGTGATACGTTTGAAAGGCTTAATAGTGGAGATTATCTTGACACACACACACAATGTGTGGGCCCACATTACGGGCCCTCTCCTCAGGAGTTGGCCCTTCTGTGACATTTGGAAAGGGCGAGGGGAGCATCACTCACACAGGCGCGCACACACATACAGCTCTGACCTCCACACCATCAGGTGTCAGCATGACCCCCCACCCCCACCCCACCCTCCCATGCAGAAGCTCAATACGCAGATTAACATCAGGCACCGGGATTAGCTTCGCCCCTGCAGGTTTTTTGGACAGCGCACACTCGTCTCACCTGGCATCCCCGTGGCGCTCGGGTGCCGCCCACGCAACCGCGGCGCGTGCATCTGGCACCAGCACGCGCAGATGCACATGCGCACGCGCACGCATGGGACAGATTGAGAGTTATTGTTTGGCATTTGCTGATTAAGGCCGACATGAAGATAAGTCCCCGATAGGTCCTCACAAGTATAGCGATATAGACAGGTGTGTGTGTGTGTGTGTGTGTGTGTGTGTTTCAGAGGAAAACAGTGGAAAAGGCCTCTGACCCTCGCTGTATATTCATGAACAATCCCCCTTCTCCAGTTTCATAAACAGCAGAATAATGCATCGATGCCGTTCGTCATCTCACATTCACAAGCCTGTAAGACTTATTCTGGGACATTATTTCTGCTACGAAGTATGGAACGGTTGAAAACAAAAAAAATGAAAAAAGAACTGCCTCGGCAAACAAAACTCTGCCCCATCCTTGAGTGTCTGCTGTCTTACATAACGATGCCTCACCAGCCACCTCGCAGCAAGTGAGCTCGTTCAAAATCCTTAAGAGGCGCCTCTTTATTCCCTTTCTTAAATTGTCCGATTTAGCAAAAGCACTGCCTGCCTCTCACCAGTCAGTCAAAATTAGATCATGGATTTCTCCGATGCCAGGTTTGAATAAAGGGCACGTGGGGGGAAAAAGTGTGTCTGAACAAAGCCAAAGACCGCCGGCCCCGGTTTTTCCAGGTGTGACAGCGTGTAAGACCTCTACGTCTCCTCCATTAGAGAGGCTTCGTTCCGTGATCCTCTCTCTCTCTCTCTCTCTCTCTCTCTCTCTCTATATATATATATATATATATATATAAAGGAAATCTGGATGCTTCTGCAGCCACGGTGTGGTTTTCACTCGGAGAGGTTAGCGGATGAGCTACAGCCCTGAGACCAGGGGGGGTCAACACGGCAGGTTTGGCTGTTTTCATCTTGTCTGTCCGTCTGAGAAAGGCTGCAGCTCCTCTGGTTGGATGAGTCACTGGCCGGGCTGCAGTAGAAACTTATGCCGTTCTACTGCCACCTCGTGGTCCCCCCCGTAATTGTAGACGCTCCATCCCAAAATCCCTCCTCACAAAATTGCCCCATCACAGTAAAAGAGCATTTGGCACTTCTCAAGGTAAAACATACTAATTGATATTACGCACGAATGTGAGGAATGTGCTCACAAATTGAATACATCGCCCCTTGAATCTACTTTGAGACCAAAATGAAATTTAAATAATGGTAGAATTACTGTTTTATTGACATACACGTCACACTTAAGCTTTCATAAGATGAAGCTGCTGTGAGTGTTGTAATGAAGTGAACACTTTGTGGCCAAAAGTATGAGGACGCATACCTTTTGTGTGCTTCTGGTTCTAGGGTTATGTTTTATGGTTTGAGCTTTCGAAAAGAAAAAAAGGTGCTAAATTCTGGTATCTGTGGCTGTCGCAGGACTGTTTAAAGCCCGTCCAATCATTTCATTTGGCGAGAATGTAATGATTGGCCTGCCTTGTCTTCCACAACCTTGTTTACGTTCATAATGACGAATATGACCAAAAAACCTAACCCTTTTCCAATGTAAGTAGCTCGCAGCGCTAGCTCCAAAAAGCGTTTTTTTTTTCGTTGGGTACGTTTAAAAATATTATTATTAATTGCTAGTTTCTCAAGATTACCAACCCTGGCTTCAGAACATATTAGCTACGTCAGCGCTCTTGCCGTAGTTCGCGCTGTTAGCGCCGTTTGCTGTGTGCCACCGGCTCAGCCGTCGCCATGTTGAGAGCCGTAAAGAGGCAAATCTAAATGCTCCTAATCTCGTATTTTACTCCTTTAATTCTATTCAGGTAAAATTATACAATAGATGGATACAATAACTATTTGAAACAATAGTGTGCTTCCAATATTGAGGCAACGGTTTGGGGAAGGCTCAGTCCGGTTCCAACACCACATGCACACAGCCAGCTCCATAAAGAAATGATTATTTTAGAGTTTAGAGGGGGAAGATCCTGACAGAAGCCATCCGACACCTTTGAGATGAAGTGGAACACCGACTGCGAGCCACGAATGCTCTCCTGGGCTGAATGGGGGCAAATCCCTGCAGCCAGGTTCCGAACTGTTGGGGAATGTTTCTCCCAGAAGAGTGACTACAGTGTCTATATTGAATGCGTCCTTCTCCTTGCTCATACTTTGTTCACTAGCGGCCTGTGCTTCCCTCTCAGGCTGCAAAACGCAATCTATATCCATCACACACTCTCAAAACACTCACGGGCACAGATTACATACACCTACACACACACACACACACACAACACACACAACACACACAGTAGTACATTGAGTTCCAGTGTGCACTACCTGCCTCTTCGTTTCTTTGGTTTTAGAGTCCGACAGCAGTTCGGGGCCCGCACACCTGAGAATACAGCACAGACAAATGTGAGAACAAGACGAGAGAGAAAGCAAACGGAAAAAAGGAGAGGGAAACAGTGTGTGTGTGTTTGTGTGTGTGTGTGTGTGTGTGTGTGTGTGTGTGTGTGTGTGTGTCCGTTCTTGTGTGTACACAAGGTACTTTCAATTCAGAAGCTGTGACATCGAACTGTCAGCGAAGCCCAGAAGTGCTGACAGTTAGCACACACACACACACACACACACACACACACACACACACACACACACACACACACACACACACACACACACACACACGCGCGTGCGCGTTTCCTCATACTGTTGTAATTGAAAGCTGTCACTTTGAGATTTTCTCCTCCACGGGGATTTGCGATGGTTGGCTGCAGCTCCAGGATTCCACTTGTCTCTTCCCTTTGATATTACTCCTCACCTCTAGATTACAGTGCTGTCTCTCTCTCTGTGTCTTACTGTAGTTCACCAACTCTCCCTCTCCTTCCTCTCGCGCGGACGCCTGCTAATAAACGACCGTCCCTCGCAGTTTTAGCAGTGACAGAACAACCACACACGAAACAAAACCCATCACCGACTGATGGAGGGGACGCGGCGACCGCTAAAATGAATCCAGTTCCGTCGGCTCCGCAGCGACAGCCTCGGTCTGATTGGCCGTGGTTCACTCCTCGACTCGCCGACCAGGTTGCTGCGGCTTGAACAGCCACTGCGGAGGAGCTAATGGCGAGGTTGAGGCCTTCCGAGGCGGAATCATATATGTTTGTCACTTCACAAGTCTCGCTATTCTCTGACGTCTAAATCGTGCCCCTCGCTCTTTCCATTCTCTCTCTCTCTCTCCCTCTCTCTCTCTCTCTCTCTCTCTGTCCCTCTGTCCCTCTGCTATGACTAAACAGTGTAATTCATTCATTATGGATTAGGCCCTAAATTAGGTTAGCACATATTTAATCATTCATGTGGGCTCCCTTCTTTGACCGGCCTGCTGAATCATTAATCAGGAGTTTTTGGAGATGCTAATTTGCTCTATGATCCGCAGGAGCATCTGAAAGTCGGGTGAACAGATGTCACTTTTTATGTCCCGCTCGGTGCCCATAAAGACGGCGGCGCCCGCCCTCCCCCCCGACAGGGGCCACTGGAAATCTCAGGGGTGGCACAACCTAAACCAAAAGCCCAGAGTTAATCTCAGGAATTTGATAATGCTGCCGTAGAACACAGGCCTGTTAAAAAAAGTATAGGTCAACTTGAGAGTTGGAGGATGGCGTCACCATGCTCTCTTATTTCACAGTTACTTTTACTAACTATCCAGCCTGACTCACCGGATGTGGACTGTGGGTATAAGTCTGGTGTCCATTAGCCATTAACTACAGTTAGCACTGATGCTACGCTAGCTACTGACGTGCTGCTTTTGCTTTCTGAAGATTGTAACAGTGAATACAGACTGATTGCATCAGGGTGGTCGGGCCCCCCTTCGCCCGACCGAGGACTTGCGCCCGGTCACGGACACATAAGCACACACACACACACACACACACACACACACACATACGCAAGCAAACCAGAGGTCAGACGGATTTTTCAAATATCGACGTCTCAGGCTTTTGATATGAACGCACGGGAACAGATGGAGGATATGAGATGAGACGAGTCCTGACCAAGATATCCAGCTAATGTCCAAATAAGCACACGCGCTCCCGATTCAAATTTTCATCTCCCTGCGGAGTAGCTAATAATAGACTTTGTGTGCTACAGTGTGTTGTGTGTGTGTGTGTGTGTAAAACAAAATCAAGAACTCTGGCAAGGCTTTTAAAACTGAGAATACAATACACGTCAAAAGTAATCAGAGAGCTGTTGCAATTTGCAATTTTGGTCACTGTGGGTTGTAAAAAAAGCATCTGTGAGAGCGGCGTGTGAAGGGAAACTGTGAAACTGTTTGCCTTCCGCTGTTCCATTACATTCTGATTTGTTATTTTACCCATTTCCGAATCACACAACGCACTTCATAAGCAGGGCCGCGCGTCCATATATAGACCTGCGGACTGCTGAACAACCGGTAAGATCATCGTATTGAATATGTTTGTAAAAGTGCCCTTCAGATTTCTTTTGAAAGGCCTTGAAAATCATCTCCTCAACGGGGTTCTTTCTTTTTCTTTTTTCTTTTTACTATTGAAGCAATAAGGTCGTTCGTGAACACACTATAAAGGCCTACTGCACGGTGTTCACATTTCTTTCTGTGCTGAATCTGGTGGGTTGTTCAGTCACCGTCCAATCAGCTCCGATCATACCACACCCGTACAGGTAAAGCGGCGGTGAGTTTCTGGCGTGTCAGGTCCGATCCCAATCTCCACCCTCACGGACCCACGGTACTTTGAGGCGCGCTCCCGCAAAGGTCTGTCAGGGTTTTGCTCCGTCCCCGTCAAACCGTTGAGGGTTTGAGTCGCTGGCAGACATTTTGAGCCCTTCGTGAACCCTTTCCGAAAATCAGCATTAGATGCAGACTTCGCCCACGGGAATTACCCACAATTCATAGCAATGTGACGTTAAACACGGGGTTGCCAGTGGAAGAAAAATAAAAAGGTAAACAAAGAGGACGGCACGTGGGTGTTCAGCCTGGCAAATTATATTTACTCAGAAACATTAAGGATTAAAGATGGGACATAAAAACACGAAATCAGAGGAAATTTATTTATTTATTCATCAAATATTTCATTTTCTTACTGAAGCTGTTTAAAAAAACAACAACAGTAAATACATTATTTGAAATGACGTCTCATCTTGTGAGGAAATGAACCTGGAAGACGTTCAAATCAGGGAGTAAAAAGCATAAAATAAATACCCACAATTGTACATCCTTTTTTTTGTTTTACATTGTCATGGTAACGTGATATGTTTCAGTAAAGTGCTGCTTATCACCTATCACACTCAACCATTTGACCAGGTGACGTCAGTAGGTCCTTGAGGGTTCAGTGTTTAAGGCCTTGGAGGGGGGCGAGGGGGCCTAGGCCTAGGCCTGGGCCTTAAACCCGATACAATGTTGAGGAGACAGACTGTGACAGCCCACCAAAACGTGCACGAGTGCTGCGGGACAAAAGGTGAACGCGCCTCGCCTGGCGCCCCTCACAAAAGGAAAACACTTTAAGCGGCGCGTGCGAGCCGGTCACACCCACTGTGAAATGCTGCTTTATGTTAATACATATAAGGAGCTTTCCACGCCGCCAACAAGTTAATGCTCGAATGACATGAGGCAGCATCTTTCCCGTTAAATCCCTTGCCAATTAATCTATGCGTGAAAGCTTATGCATGCGCAGGCCTGGAGAACTAATTTAAGGGGGGGGGGGAGATGCCCTCAGCTCCCTTCTAACAGTTTCCGGGGGCCGCACCGTGTCTCATATTCCACGCTGTGCTGCTCCCTGGCTGCTCAGCTCCCCATTTCACTCCGGGCGACCTGGTTTTGTACAGCGGCCTTATCTCACCTCTCTCTCTCTCTCTCTCTCTCTCTCTCTCTCTCTCTCTCTCTCTCTCTCTCTCTCTCTCTCTCTCTTGACTGCCCTTGACTGCCCAGTGGTGAGGTTGCCTCTCCCTCCTCAGTCAGCAAAGCCCAGCTTCAGCCGGATGAACTGATGCACTCGCTTTCAGAGCAACATCTTCTCTGTAGTGCTTCTTCTTTTCTTTTCTTTTTTAAACCTCCACCAGCTCCAGCTCCCCGCATGGCCCACTCTTTTGAATGCAGTGAGTAGCGACGAGTAAACGCTGAATCATACTTATTGATCAGAATGAGCAGGGACAGATTATCGGCTCAGCCATGGCCAAAGTTGCGCCATTGGCACATAATAGCATCAGTTCCTCTTGGGAGTGGACTGCTGCCAGAGGAGGCCAATGGGCTCTTGAGTGCTGAAGGGTGTGCCTCCATACGTTAATCCCTACAGGACACTGCAAGGCTACAGCACCCTTTCTGACACGGTGGCTGCCAGCGGGGGTTTCCATCATCGCAATCTCTGACTTCCCACAAAATCAAGCATGTTTTCTGCACACAGATCTCTTTATTTCGAGTACTTTTTTTTTTTTTGGTCCTTGATGTTATGGTTTCTCTAATGCTTTGCACTCTGTTCCCCCGATTGGAACGAGATTTATTTTAACTGTGTTTTTTAACAGTTGAAACGACAAATGGACGTGACCCTGGAGTCGTTTCGCCGCGGTATGTAGGGGGATGTTGCTGACCAGGCAGCGTGAAAGGCGGTGGTGGTCATCTGAGCTCGATAAATAGTAGCTGGCACATCAACGCTCAATTACTTCTTTGTTGCCTCGTAGTCAGCCCAATAGCATGTCGGTCACATGTTTGTCCTCTGTCATCTCGCTGCGCTGAAGAAGAAAAAAAGGGCATTCGTGTGGAGCTTGGAGATACAGTAGGCCTATCTGTTCATTGTCAACTTGAGTCAGAATGGAGTCTCTTCATACTTAACCTTAAAAGGCCTGCATGTGCTGTTTGGGTCACAGCAGTCCATTTCTCCAGACTAAAAGTTTATTTCATTATTTTTTATTTATTTTTACAAAATGATCCCATTATCCTTGGAAACCAGAGATGAAAAAAAGACGTACTGCACAGCCGTTCGTGTGATGGAGTAGCACAAACAAACCACTGAGTGGCGCCCTTTCCCTTGCGCCACCCACTCCCCGGGTACATGGACGAGATGCGCGCTCTCATACGTGATGACGTCGCCCAAGGATTCGCTGTCGATGTCCGAACAAATCGAACAAGGAACGGAAGTGCAGAATGAGAGAGCGAGAGAGAGAGAGAAATAAGGGATGTTTTGTGTGCTAAGTTAGTTTGCTGATGTTAATTCATATTATCATTAAAAAGGAAGAAGTTCGGCGGCGGATTGCTGAAGGAAGCGTTTCCTTCTTTGCGATAAACCGAGATTAGATAGTCCTCCTGGACTGACCCGTCACTTTCTCCGAGAGCAGGAACAACTCAGGTAACACTGCGCTCTCCAGAACAACGACGAGCTAACGCTAGCCAAGTGTTGACAAGCCGAGTGTGTCGCTGCGTGTGCTCCACCGTTGTTGTTATTCAAATTACCGAAGTTGCTAGTCAACGGCGTTCGGCGAGGTGGATGACGTCTGCCGTGGCTATTTCGCGGGTTGACATCGCCTCAGTAACGGCGAGAACGCCAGGCTAACGTAAAACAATGCCGACTAACGTTAACTGGTTAACCTAACGTTAGTTGTTACGCTGCTGGGGGGACGACGACGACTAACTAACTAGCTAATGTCAACGTTGTCTAACTTAGCTAGTTTGTTAAGCTAGTGTACTATTTAGGGGGTCTTACCTCTCTCACTGCCTTTGTAACTCGGTCCAAGAGTGCTGCTCGTTGGTGTTGATGCTTCATTTAGCTAACCTAACTATGTCGTCCAGGTTTAGCTAGCTGCTACTACTGTGGTACGAAGGTAGAGAGCTCAGCAACTTAACTTAACGCCCAATATGTGGGAAAAACGGGCAAATCCCCGGAGCCCCTGACCTCTGACCCCTAGGGGCCCCTAAAATGCCTGGGTTCATTGATTGTCAGTGTCGAGGACATAAGTGTGTCTCAAATCAAATGACCAACTAACACACACCGAAACCATACAGGGCCAGGTAATGTGACACAGAGTCATTTCTGATGGGCCCTTTGCTTTATTCACATGCTCATTTCGTCTGAAAGCCATTGCTGCATTTCGATGTGTTTTGTGTGCCCCCCAGTCAGCCAGGATGGATCCAGCTCTACTGAGGGAGAGGGAGCTGTTCAAGAAAAGAGCGCTGTCCACTCCGGCGGTCGAGAAGAGGCAGGCCCCCTCCGACTCGCACAAGAAGAAGAAGGCCAGAGCGGACAAGGAGAGCTCCTCTGGGTCCAAAGGCGCTGGTAAGTGAGGACGACTTGCCTTTCCTGACATGTTTGTGACACTGAATGGTTTCTCTGCCGCTGTTGTAAGTAGATTGTGTCAGGATGAAAGCTGACATGTAATTGTGGTGGCCATCACTGTGCTTAAAGTATTCGTAAAGACGCACCACTCCACGTTTTTTAGAACTACTACAGATTGTCCTCCGACCTCATTAATGGCCAAAGCAATACAAGTCTTAATGGTTGCAATTTCAACAGCAAGCTCAGACATAAGAGCCTGTGTAGAAGCCACAGCTTTTGACTTGCGTTACGTTTCATAATCGGAGTCGCTCCTCCAAAATTACCATCTGTCTCTATTATCAGTTTCATCCTTGTGACCTTCTTAATAAGCGGAGCACAGCTTAAATTATAAAATTATCTTTTACTAAGCAGCCACTCCTTTCGGGGATGTAAACGGCAGGTTTTTGTCATTCTCCAGTGCTCCCTTTTGAATCATCTGATTCATAAATGGCACCAAAAACAAATTCCTCATCATCAGTAGCCTCGGGTACATCTTCACCTTCGGGCTGCTGTCGCCCGAGCCCTCCGACGCCAAAGAAAACGCTGCTCTGCACTCCACCCGACATTGGGGTGCTGCACCGTCGCGTTACAGAGACAGTAAGCCAACCGTTTCACCATTGTGTCTGTATTTATTCAGAGTTCACAGCGACACCGCAGTGCCATCATGCGGCCAAACAGGGTAAACACATCACCTGCTGCTATATCATGAATAAAAAAATGTAACATGTAGACTCTTGCATACCTCAGGTCTCTAGATAAACAAAACACTTTGTAGAGAAAAAACAATGCATTAAAAAAACAAAAGCGTTTTAGACATTTTGACACCAGAACACTGTTAAAAGAAAAGTAGTTTGAGGAATAGCAGGGAGTTAAGGGTCTAATGGAACTTAAATTCGGGTGTAATTCCCAGGTAAAGACCCGAGGTATGCACTGAAGAGTTAATTAGAGCAAAAGCTGCAGAGTGATCACTGTTGTGTTCAACACGCCCACACATACATACAAGTAAATACAGAAATAGAAACTGTGCTTGTCTGATAAATGTCCACCCAAGTACGAGTCTGTAACTGAAATTAACAACGTCATATTTGTGGCCAAGATGAACTGCATTTGATCTGGTCTGTGTTTCCTGAAGAGGCACTTTGAGCATCTGAAGGCTCTGATGAACCATTTAAATGTTTTTTAATTTTGCAAAATATGAACAGTAAAAGACCTTGTCTTCATTTAAATCACCGAGCACTAAAATTCCCTCGTACACCCATATAGCCTACATCATGATTACATCGCCATATTAGCTGGAGGCAAAGCAAAGGAAAAGACCGGTGCAAACCCGAATCACCTCAGAGTATTGGGCTGACGTTGGACATCGGAAATGTCATCTTGGCGGGTTGTTGTTTGCCAGAATCGGTATTGCGTACATTTGAGATGTCAAAACTGCGATTCGAGGCTCTGGCGGCGAGCTACAATGTCGGCGAAGCGTTTCAGAGATGGAGATAAAATTACGTAAATTGATTACGTAAAACGATTAGCTCCAAAACGCCTCGCAGATACTTTTGTGCAGGATGGTTACAGTCGTCCAAAGATTTATACGCCCTCAATTTGTCTTAACTATGTCCTTACAGCTCTGCCGCTGGCCACCAACCCACTGTTTGGCTCATTTTCTGGAACCAGGGTAGCATGAAAGTATGACAATGACACCATGCTTTCATGCTACCCTGGTTCCAGGTTATGAGCTGAACAAAGATACTCAAAGGGCGATGGCACTTTGCTTTCCTAAGCCGTGTGGATGAAGCATCGAGCTGTTAAATCTTTACTAATTTAGCAGCTGGCTAGTTAGCTAGCTACCGTACTAATTCCACCACGCTTTCATGCTACGCTGCTGACAGAAAAGGAGCCCCACAGCGGGCTGGCGGCAGTGCGGGGCCCCTCAGACTGACTCCTCGCCCGCTTTGAAACTTCTTCCCGAGGAGTTCTGGAGACGGACAAGCTAGCTCGCTAGCTAGCGAGCTAGCTCTCCTGCCGGCGAAGCAGCCCGCCAGCGGTGCAGGGGTCGCCTTATCTGGTCCCCGCCGATTAACGTTAACTTTCTCGGGTAACACGTCTGTCTTCCTAGCAAAAAAAGGCCGGTCCATAATTGCAATGACAATTTATTAGGCATTTTGTGTACAGGCCTATGAAATCATACATTGTGCTCAAGACGGCATGATGAATTTACATCACTGTGCAGCAACCAAGTGTCACGAGATAATGTTGCAATGCTAAACAAGTCGACAACACTGGCACACAATTTACTAAAGAACACAAACGCAGGATTTATTAAAAGCAACAATGTTGTCCAGGTAACCTTGATCATCTGTGTGTTGCTCCTCAATTCAATTCAATTCAATTCAATTCAGTTCAGGAATTCAAAGTCCTGTTTGCGAAACTAGAGCAGCATCTTTTAAGTTAGGACAGCGTTTTTCTAACCACACACAACAATTTACCATATTTCTCACGAGCGCATTTGCAGCCGTCTCACTGCAGTATTCACAGGGCAGATGTCATGGAACAAGAATACTCTTCTTTCTTTTTCTTTTTTTTAAACTAGCTGATATCGGGTCATATTAGTGGTTTTATGTCAACATGGCCACCCTATGGGAACTGTTTCTTGCACTAATATTAATCGACTGCTCGGTGCTCTGTCTGCTTCTGGTGTATAAAAATGTGGCCTTCAGGGTCCCCCCTTGCGTGTAGGTGACAGTGAATGTAGATGTGTGAAGATTCCCTCCTAACCTAAATAAAAAGCTAATTAGACTCAACCCAAATTAGTGACAAACTGACACCCCCTTCCTTTTTTTTTTTTTTTTTTTTTAAACATTGTTCTGTTCCCTCGTTCTCCGCCTCCTCCTGAACTGTGAGCAACTGAACCACTAGTGGGCACTTTTGTTAGAAGTTCTTTTCTCGTGGGCACCGGGGTCAACGCTGTGGTATTGCCCCAGTTCAGAAAACCTGAATTCCTACTCTTCCTTATCTTCGTCCTCGCTGCCCCTCACCCGACCCCCTACCCTACACCACCTCGGTGCGGGACTCTGGCTCCTTGCAAATGCTGGTCATGAGCTTGCCGCAGCCTCCCGGCCCCTCCTCCTGTAGCTGGTGGTGTGTCTTCCCTTTGGCGCAGCACCCGCAGTCCAGCAGCTCGTAGAGCACGGCCAGGGCCGCCAGAGACACGACGGTGAGGATGAAGAGCAGCAGGATGATGAAGCAGGCCACGTTCCAGCCGTCGTGGAACGGGTAGACCTCCTGAACCTGTAGGGAGACCCGGGGGATGAGGACGGCCTCCGGGTGCCATGGGAGGCTACTTGGGTGTATGGCGGTAGTGCTGTTGGCCATGATTCCTGGTTTGAAGCAACGAAAAACAGGGAGAAAGAGATGGATCGTTAAACGCCTGCGACGGTGTTTGGTTCTGGGTTGTTGTTTTCCGGTGACAGCAGCAGGGAGCACAGATTTAGAGAGGTCGTAAAATACTTTCCATGCTGAGAGGATGATTTAATATAAGTAGTAGAAGAACGCCTCCCGACAAGATCTTGTGCCTGAATTCTATTTGTTTTTACCTTTTACACAGATAATGGACTGTTTGACAAGTACATACAGTCTAACCAGAGAATAGTTACATGACAGTGTGTTTATAAGAGCAAAAAAAGTTTAGATTGCAAAAGAGCACGAAACCCCACTGAGGCCATCTGCTCGAAAACCAAAATAGACTTGAAAGCCTGGAAGAAAAGGATGGCTGCACAAGGAGATGTGGCTTTTACGGCTTACAGTTTGCAACTCTTCGGCCATAACGCCCTGACAAAAACAAAATGCGATTGAGGATCCGCAATCTAGTAATGAAGTTAAAAGGTGTCCTGCAATGGTCAGGTCGTTTGTCTTTCCTCAGCTGTCCTTTCACATTTGCAGCCAAAGCCAACCCTTTAAGAATCCTCCGGGAACAGCGTGCCAGAGTCTCTGCACGTGCACACACATACACGTTCACTCGTGTGCACATGCATGCTCTAAACACACATATGCACGTGCACACGAGCGCGGACATTTTTCTATCACATACTGGCACCAAGGAAGCTGACCCAGATTACACTTGAGTGAACCACAGAGAGGAGTTGAGGAAGCATAAGTGCTTCTCTTCAGTCTGTAAGGTTACTTTTTTTTTTTTCTCTTCTACGATTTTTGCAACGTGTGTGTGTAAAAACCTGAATTTTTCACGTACGAAAGTGATGGATTCGTGGCGTCTCGTGTGACCTGCGCGTGTGAGAGCGTATTTCGGATGAGTACTTCCTGTGTGGCGCTTTCTTGTACCGCGTAATGTCATAGAACCCTTGACGTGGCTTCTGTTGTCTCAAGAGATATTTTCAACTCGGTGGGGGGACAAGCTTAAGTGCCAAAGTACTTCCACGGTGACGCGGCAATTTTAAAGTAACGAAGGCCTGGAAAATAACGACTCGTTGATGGGCGCATCCGTTAACGCACAGAACGCGATGTGCAACTTTTGCCCCTCTTTAAGCGTCCTCTCGCCAGCTCATAACATCAACTCATTGCCATGACAACAACCTCTTTTTACATTAATTTGTCTGGACGAGTATTGCCCCCCTCCCTGCTCTCTCTCTCTCTGCTCTTTTCTTCTGTCACATACACAGTGACAGATTGGCTCCCTACAGCATCTGTTATCTCCCACCCCCCCAATAAAAAACAAATGAGCCCCACCCCAGCCAGGCTCTTAAGGTGTTGTGGGATCGTATATTGCTCTCTGGCTACACACAGTGGCCGCCTCTCACTGAAACACACACACACACACACACACACACACACACACACACACACACAACTAACACACACACACACAACTAACACACAACTAACACACTTATGCATCTCCTAATGCCCCTGGCTGGCTCCTCACAGCTGTCGGCCCCTCATTGATTTTTGTCTCGAGAGCTGCCGTTCTGCATCCCCACAAAACAACAGACCCTGGACGAGTGAGCTCCCCACACATGCACGGAGAAAACACACTCAGGAGTTCCTGATGCTTGGTATTCCGGCGGGGGGGAGAGTGCAGACACATACCCATGTTTATTTAATCCATTGCGTGCCTGCTCGGTCTCGGCCTAAATATTACAGGTGCCACCTAGAGCTCTCAGCGTAGTTATTGCTGCAGGACCAGTGACATTTTCCAGACATAGTGGTTAGATCCAAATCATTTGCAGTTTTAGATTTCTCCAATTCAGAGAGGAATTGACTTCTGCTGCATTTAAAAAACATACAAAAAATTCAATTGCATGATTGACCCTGTGGATGCTGGATGACACACCAAAATACCCCCCTTATGGTCATCATAGCTCCACAGTGAGACCAAGAGCCTGGAGCTTCCGTTCACGCTGTGGCTTGTTATGATGTTTTGATGTCAAACATGCGCGCATTATTCTGATGATGCCATGATTGGAAGGAGAAGGAGGAAAACTGCACACTCACCGGTGTATCTGGCTCCGTCTCCAGAAGATGCAAGTCAACAGATGCGACTCTCCCGTCCTCTTTAGTGCTCCACCTCTCGCTCCCGTCTTCCGCTCTCTCCCTCCTCCGCGTTTCGCTCCTCGACCTGTTTCCTTTTTTTTTTTTTTTTTGCTTTTTCTTCTTCTCGGCACTACTCTCGCGCGCGCTTCCAGCCGCCGCTCGTGCACCCCCCCCCCAGCTCCGCTCCCACGCCCCGCCCCCGCCACTCCTTACGGCTCCTCGCGAACCCGGCGCGGGCTCCGTCTCCCCGCCATTGGCCCTCTCCGCGTAGCCCTGCCTCTGCACCATTCGTCGGCCGGTCTGTCACAATATTCCCGCGTCCCGCCCACAGTGCAGCTCGCGGCGACAGAAGCTCCCGCCCACATACCGTGAATCATTCACGAGTTGGTGTCTGCTTTCAGCTCTGATTGGCCAGAGCTGAGGCCTCAGACTGTCTAATGGAGGGGGGGGGGGCAGCATAGTCGGACTCCAGCAGAGAATAGAACTGGCTGGCTGGACTCCTCATGTACTACTCCTGCAGTATTTATGGGATGTTCTTCTTACATTAAATTATAAGATCCCAAAACTAGCAATGAGTTGATCCAACTAACAAGTTGTGACTGAGTCATTTTCCTCTGTGCCATGGATTTGATTGGTTGTTATTAAAAATGTTCATTCGCCACCAATAAGACCACTGCAGCTTATTTAAGTCAATCCCACATACCTGCCGCTATTAATACTCGTTAGCCCGCCAAATGTGTGTTAGTTCGCCCCTGGAAATAGTCCCCAACTTTTAAAGATATTATATATATATATATATATATATATATATATATATATATATATATATATATATATATATATATATATATATATATATATATATATATATATAGTGTGATCCTTTTTTAACAAATGACATATTCAGTAGGAACAACTACGCTTGAGCGCCACAGAATGTACTGTATTGTTGGTTTTCGTCTTTTCGTGGGACTTGTTGGCCACGAGAAATATGCAATTAAGATGTGACGCCCATTCAAAATGAAAATTGGTAAAATAATGCCATTTGGGCTCTGTCCCCCGGTGGTTTTCTGTCTGGTCCGTACAGTCCACTAGTGTCAGCCTTCACTATCAATACCGCGTGACATTTGAAATATCTGTTCTCTCTTTCTCCACAGAGTCGAGCAATGGCAACTTTAACATCAAGACGAGCTCTGGGTACAAGTTTGGCTGCCTCGCCAAGATAGTCAATTACATGAAGGTAAGCCCCTCCCCCCTCTAACCTAAAAGGAACGTTCTCTAGCAATTTAGTGCGGATTGTATCAAAACTACACATTTTCCCTGTTGTGTAGTGCTGTCTATCAATCTAGATCCTTTTGGGGATGCTACGCATGTCTTTTCTGGATTTTAAGCTCGTCGTCATCTCCATCAAAGCTCTTGAAAAGCTTGACTCGCTGTCTGCTGTGAGTCCAAGTGAGTCATGTCGAGTCCGCTGCGTAACATTTGGTCCCCAGTCTTTCTTTTGGTACTGTTAACAGCTTGTTTATCATGCTGTGACACTGCAAAGAGGCAGCCAGGCCCCCCGTCACACTAGCTGTCTGAGTCACCCCCCCCCACCCCCCCCACCCCCTCTGCGCACTTACAAAAACCTGCGCACTCGAGTTGACAGATTTTCTTCTCAACGTGTGCATTTGTTGTGCCATCTGTTGAGCACACAGTTTTATAAACTGTGTAAAGACATTTGGATGCCGGGCGAAAAAATAAAAATAAATCGTCATAGACGTTTGGCTGAAAGGTGGCAGCTGAGAGTCACTCCCATCTTAAAATGAGGTGTGTGTGTGTGTGTGTGTGTGTGTGTGTGTGTGTGTGTGTGTGTGTGTGTGTGTGTGTGTGTGTGTGTGTGTGTGTGTGTGTGTGTGTGTGTGTGTGTGTGTGTGTTTTATGTAAATCCGTGTGCTTCTCTCTCCTCCCCTCTCAGACGAGGCATCAGAATGGCGATACACACTGCCTGACCCTGGAGGAGATCCTGGACGAGACCAAGCTTCTCGACATCAGCATGAAACAGAAACAGTGGCTCATGACTGAGGTGTGCTTCACACAAAACATTCAATACCTTACGTGTGCGTTTCGGGAGGTGAACGCAACGGGTCAGGGGTTTATTCTCTTTGTTCTTTAACGAGAGGAAAAGGTGCAAAAAAAAAAAAAAACCAGTGTTACGGGTGTGGAAATGATCACACACATTTACATAATATTTCCAGCGCGAAATTTTGTTGCATTTTGCGATGGACATATTGTGAGAAGATCAACTGGAGACTGAAAACAGCAGCGGGAGACTCGCGGTAATGTCGGGTCCAATCCCGATCTCCGCCCTCGGGGTTTAGATCCGTCCTCCTGTCAGACCGTTGAGTGTTTGAGTCGCTGGCAGACATTTTGAGCCCTTCCTGAACCCTTTCCGTAAGTCAGCATTAGATGCAGACTTTGCCCAAGGGGGATTACCCACAATGCATAGCAATGTGATGTTATGAAATATGCAGTTACCAGTGGGGGAAAAAAAGTTAAACAAAGAGGATGGCACATGTTCAGCCTGACAAATTACATTGACTCAGAAACATTAAGGATTAAAGATGGGACATAAAAACACATGAAATCAGAGGAATGCAAGCAGAGACCATATTACACAGATTTATTCATCAAACATTTCATTTTGTTATTGAAGCTGTTTTGACAAAAACAAGTAAATGGATTATTTGAAATGACGTCTCATCTTGTGAGGAAATGAGCCTGGAAGACATTCAGATCAGGGAGTAAAAAGCATAAAATAAATACCCACAACTGTACATAACTAATACTTTGTTGTTGTCATGGTAACGTGATATGTTGCAGCAAAGTGCTGTCCCATTCGTATTTACACCATTTCAAGCCCTGACAGCCTCTCACACCATTTACCAGGTGACGTCAGTAAGTCCCTGAGGGTTTAGGGTCTGAGGCCTGGGACTGGGGGGGGACACTGGGACTGGGCCTAGGTGCGTAGAACAGAATACATAGCCACCCTTGATTCTGAAGGTTACCACGCTTCGAGTCCAGTAGCTTCTGGACTCGAGTCTGACCCACAATTGACCCGAGTTGTTCAGTACGATTCTCAAACGGACGCAGGGGGGAGAATGAATTCCCCCGACACGTATACCCTTCTCCCAGCTGCTCCACATTTTACTGCAGCGGGGGTCTGAAAGTCTCTCTCGCGCCGTCTCGGTTCTCCCGAGGCTTCCCGCCACCCCAGCAGACCTACTAGTCGGCCCCAGGCCTCCAGCAGCGCGATGTGGGCTCCTCTGGAGTCTGAGCTGACTTAGCTTCAGGTCCTCCGGCGCGCTTTCATCACTTTTCTTGCAGAATTCGACCCGGTGGCGCCGATGACGAGCACTAAGCACAACTATATAGAAAGAGCCAATCCTCTCGCTGACGATCCCGTTGACTATGCAGGTCACACAGAGGCATCAGGGTTAAATACTCTTATTTTATAACGAGTTAAAGAAGTTCCTCGCAGAGACTTAAAAACCTGACGTCCGCTGCTTCCCTCTCCGACAATGTCAGGCCTTGGTCAGCAACCCGAAAATCGACGTCCGCGACGGGACGTACGGCTTCAAGCCCAAGTACAACTTGAAGGACAAGAAGGCCCTGCTGAGGCTGCTGGACAAACACGACCAGCTGGGCCTGGGGGGAGTGCTGCTGGACGACGTGGAGGAGGGGCTGCCCAACTCGGCCAAGGCCATCAAGGTAACGCGCCATAAATGCTAAAGCTAATGCACACCGTACATTATGTTCATGTGGGGGACATGCCTCTGTACGATAACTGAACACGGTAGAGACTAAACAATGGGGACATACGAGCAGAAACGTGAGCTGTCGTGTGTTCGCAGGCTTTGGGGGATCAGATCATCTTCGTGACGAGACCAGATAAGAAGAAGATCCTCTTCTACAACGACAAGCACTGCCAGTTTATTGTCGACGAAGGTGAGTGAGATTTCTGTCAGATTGACTGTCTGCGTGGGCTGTATTTCTGTCTGTTACTGACTCTGTATTTATATAATATAAGATTTGGCCGCTGGAAGTTTTGGATAATTGATTGTTTAAGTCGTCATAAAAAAAATGGGTCAAACTAGCCTGGCACCATCTATTGGGTTGGTATGTTGGATGTCTGGTTAAAAAAGAAAACGTGTCTCCTGATTGTAGAATTCCAGAAATTGTGGAGGAGTGTTCCAGTTGATTCCATTGATGAAGAGAAGATTGACGAGTACCTCAAGAAACAAGGCATCTCCTCCATGCAAGAGACCGGACCAAAGAAAGTGGTCAGTGCCCCCCCCCCCCCCCCTCCTCTAACCTGCTGGTTTATTTCACTGGGGAGAAAAGTTAACGTTTGTACTTTGTCTATCAAGCATCTTAATCAGTGCCGATTGTGTTTCTGTGCTCCCTGTGCAGTTACCAGTTCAGAAGAGGAAGAAACAAGGTGGGCAGAGGAAGAGACACTTCAAGACCCACAACAACCACTTGGCAGGCGTTCTGGAGGACTATTCAGAGGGCGTTCCCGTTAAGAAGTGAGGCCTCGTGCCCCTCAGACAGGCGATGGAGCCCCCGTGCCACACGACGACAGAGACTTTTTCATGAAGCTTATTCCCCTCCTCCCCCTTTTCTTTGCACACCTCTCAGTGAGCAGTGGTTGTGTATTACATGGAGTGAACAGCAGCTATGTTGTGGAATCCTTTTTAGGTTGTTTATTGAGCAGTGATAACTGG
Organism: Ophiodon elongatus; assembly: GCA_016806645.1. Taxonomy (NCBI): domain Eukaryota; kingdom Metazoa; phylum Chordata; class Actinopteri; order Perciformes; family Hexagrammidae; genus Ophiodon; species Ophiodon elongatus. The sequence continues at coordinate 660,592 of JACSYO010002138.1, read as the reverse complement.
AGGAAAAAAAAAAAAAAGAAAAAAAAAAAGTACTGAGACCATTTAACCAAAAAGCACCACCCTTACAGGGGGGTGGGGGGTTTGCAGCAACCCCACTCTTAGAATTCAGATGAGGTTTCTTCATTTTATTTAGTTTATTGCAAAGAGAGGTGTGCGTGTTTGGAAGCTTTTATTTTGAAGGGCAGCAGTCCTCATCTGACGGCAACCTCCCACCCCTGTAAGAGGAGCAGCAGAAGACAGGCCTGTGTTGTGCAGTGCATCACATTGAGCCCTCTCATCCGAGCATGAACCGTCTTACGTCTCGTGGGCTTTCAAAAGTATTACAATTCCATCGCAGTGTTGTGGTTTACAATACTGAAACTTTTTGGAACATATTTTAATAAATGACAGTTACAAGATGTTGCGCCGTTGCTTGATTCACGTGCACTGCAGAGACTTTTAGAGCTGTTAGTTTGCATTTTGAATGCAAACATTTCAGTGTTTCATATGTCATATTGAGAATAAATGAAAGATGTCTCATTCAGTGTAATGTTGATAAACACTGAAAACACCAACTCTAAATTGTATGTATCCTTACTGCACTCTTTACAACCTAGTGATGAAATGACCAGTAACCACTAGTCAGACAAAGCACACCAACATTTGAGGTTATTTAATGAATTAATCAATCATAGAAAAGGGTGCATGAGCTCAGCAAGACGAAGATGAAATGCTTTGTGGTTAGAGTAGAAAATATTTCTCAGAAAGTGACAAGCTAGGTACATATTATATTTATATACATTCGCGCTTCTTTCCAGAAGGACCTATTTAAATACAGGTTTGCCAGCCATTTACAAGTCGACTTCAAAAGCAATAAGTTACATTCTAGCTGGCGTTGTGGCTGGCTTTAACCGTCTTCTTCAGGTGGTGGTAGTTCGGCAAAATCTTCATGAGAAAGTCCAGCTGAAGCGTCTGGGGCTGTGGAGGAGAAAACACACGTTAATACACTGAGGACATTTGGCCATTTAAAAAAAAATATTGCACGACTAAAACCACAGTAGATCTGAAATACCATGACGTAACAATTAGTTTTTCCTGAACAAGTTGAGTTGAATATGGAAAAATAAATACATCTTTTTTTTTTTTGTGTGTAACTTGGCGTGACAGTGAAATATGCCAGCTCACACTACAGTTTCACATAGAATATTAAGTTTATCAGAATTCTGTGAGCCAGTTTTTGACACTAAAGAAATGAACTGAATTACGAAACGGATATTGTCCGTCTGTACAGGCGCCACATACAAGAGGTGGGTGCACAATTACTATGCGATCGACTCCAAAGCACCACCACAGGCTACTTCCTCCAGGCACCACCACAGGCTACTTCCTCCAGGCACCAATGAGTTCAATCAACACCTCTCTCTTAATGGTCCACCTGTGCGCACAATATAAACGGAATGGAACGCCGCGGTAGGTACCTGAGGTTTCTCCGTCTGAACCCGCCTCATGCACCCGGAGCCGTAGATGACCGTGTTCTCGGGTATGAGCTCACAGGTGTTGACCTGACAGAAGGCTCCGATGATGCAGCCGCTGGTGAGGATCACGTTCCTGCCGACGTCAGCTAAACAACAAAAGAGAGGACATTTTGATGCGTCATTGCAGTCATTCCATATGTTAGAGGCCTATTCCCATAGCGGTCCTACAGATGTGGGCTTACTCACACAGAAACAGACACTGAAGGAAAACAAAAGACACAAACATCCTACCTTTGGATTCGATCACGTTGTTGTCCCCAATTTTCAGGGCTTGCGATACTGTAAGTTGTCAGATAAGGCTTTTTTTAAATCTATATATAGTTCATGGTTACAATATGAAATTATTTGACTCCCACAATAAGACCATGCAAGTCAAAAAGGATACCACTGCCAACTTCAAACACATTGTTCATGCCGATGGTCATCGTCTTTGGTTCCACCTCGGACTCCGGCGTGATGTTTTCTGGGTAACTTGTGGGTTGAGAACAAAACGAGTTTGCAAAGATTACCCATTTTACAACAGTGTTGTGGCCTACGTGGTATACACCCAGGTACAAGGAATCTCCAATTACCCATTGATGATCAGGGCTTGCTCCTCGATCAAATTGCCTTCTCCAATCACGATGGGTCCTGCCTCTGCGATGATGCGTGCTTTGGGGTGGACTACTGTCCTGGGACCTGAGGAAACACAGATCATTAAAAAATGAAATACTTTAGGTTAAGTTAACGTACCGGTAAATCGAGTTTAATCCGATTGGAGGTGAAAAACTGCAGGATTTGCCAAGTCAGCAGTGACCCAGAGCGACACCTCTTACCTATGGTGACGTCTCCTCTAATTTCACTTTCAACACAAACCACGGCTCCAGCAGCTATTTTGACGCTGTAAGAAGATAATAATGATGAAGTCAAACAGTGAGCGAGGACATGCGAGGAAAGAAAACGGGTGAAAATGTGAGCTAACGTTGCTAGCTAGCCAACTCGCTCGCCGTCTAAACAAGGAACGCGGTTACTTTATTGTGACTATTTAGTCACTTTTTTATTGATTAATAACTTTAAGCTTAGCCGTTGTACACCATTAATGAGCTAACATAGTTTTTTTTACCTTTTCTGAGCATTTGGTTTATCAGCCATTGCGACGGATGAAGCCCGAGGGGAGGCACGATGGATTCACTCGATTATCGATTTGGTGTCCTTGCTATCGCAACGCAAAGCGCATGCGTCAGTCGACTCAACAAATTATTAACACGGCTCTCATTCTAACATGATTGTCTGGTTCCAGATGGGGATCGAGAAGAGCTCAGCTCTCTTGAAAAACCTTCGTAGTCTGTACAACATGATCAGGACGAGACACTTAAAAAAACATAGATGCAAACTAGTTAATCATGGGAGGAAATAATATACGTTACCATGGTAACAGACAGCCTCATGTATGACCTGGGGGCTCCAGTCATTCGGTTAAAACGGTTTTATCCAGGAAAAACATGTTATCTTTCCCGACATACATCTGGTTCACATTACACCAGGCTCAAAGGTTTCCTAAAAAAGTATTAAGTGGGGCCAAATTTACCATGAGACACCTGCTGAAAACGATTCCGTGATAAATGTGGTTCATCGTAAATCACACACACTCGGTCATATGTTACGGTAGCAGTCCCGGAGCGGTGACCCCCGGTTGAGCATGACCGACAGGTACGTTCAGCGTTAACAACGTACTTTGACCCTCGTCGCTCCCACTTCGATGTCAAAACAAGGAAGGCTCGGAAGTGGCGTCTGCTATGGCAAAAGGGAAACTAAAGAAGAAGTCAGAAGGCACCTCTTCAGTCTCAGGGGTGCACCGGGCAAGACAGAAAGAAATGGCACTACAGGAGACATGTATGTCCCCCCTCGCCGCCCTTGCTTTGGTCGTAGCCGTCTGCGTGGTGCCGCTGACAGCTGACATATCTACCTGTAAGTACCTGTTAATGGAACTAACTGACAGCAGCGCAGGGCTTCGTAGCTCGGTTAGCTATAGCTAGCTAGTTGAGGTTAATTAACGCTACCTAACGTTAGTTAGTTAACGCCCAGCACCACTTAACGCCCAGCACCACTTGACATTACGTTCACCCTCATTGTGCGTTTAAAGTGGCTTTCTCCAACCAAGCGGAGCGTCGCCACAGGTGAATACGTCGTTTAAGTAGTTGACTGTTCAGCGTTAGCTGTTTCGTTAAGTCTTAAAGACCGGTTAGCTCGAAGCTAACTGGAGCTCAACTCAAACAAGCTAGCTAGCTAAAGCTACAACCCAAATGAACAGTTGTCAGTCCGTGAATGAGCTCCCCCGCCGTTTCAACCTCCCCCCTGGGGGGTGGGTGGGGTTGTTTTACGGATTAATACAGCACGTGACCACGGGGCGGGGGGCTGTGCAGCCGTAACTTCAACCCGCTCACATGCTTTGCTGTTCCGGGCAGCGACGTTGGCTCCCTGGGTGTAGCTCGCAGTTGAGACTGGGCAGTTGTTGTGGTTTTTCGGTCCCTCGAGCTAACACTCACTCTGCTATGGAATAGGCGTGTCGTCCGGAAAGGTAGCAGAAAACCATCTGTGTTGGGTAAGTAACAGACAGGTAGCTGCACAGCTGTAGCCTCTGCGAAGGTTTTTAAGAATGAACGCCTCCACTGTGATTTCTCCGACTTGCACGAGAATGTGGGTCAACATGGAGTCAGGGAGGCTGGGGGATTATTTTGTACCCTTGTTTCTTACCTTTGCCCCGCCAAACGCGCTGCAATCGGTTTCATTGGTTCATATGAATAATGATCACAAGGTTTGTTCAGTGAACAGTGGCTTCACACAGTTGGGTGTGGTCTGCTGCACTTGATGCTGTTGCATCTTTTCTGCATGTTGGGGGAAGATTTCAACTAATGCTGCTATTTCTTACTCCAGCTGGCCTCTCTCCTCATAAGCACATAGCCTTGAAGATGGATGAGGCCATTCTGACAGTCAACAATGAGCTGGACGCCAAGGTGGTGGTGTCCTGGGTGTCAGAGCGATGCTATCAGGTACACACACACACACACACACACACACACACACACACACACACACACACACACACACACACACACACACACACACACACACACAAAATATATTCTCCTGCAGTTGATTCTGTAGCTACATGGCTTATTTCAGACGAGGATGGTGTTCTGATCTGTACTCATTGTGTCCCCGTGCGCTAGTGTTTGTACCAGCAGCTGGGGGTGCTGCCCGCAGCGCCCGGTCCTGGCCAGCCCCGTTCGGCAAACTTCGTCGTGAGCACACAGCATGAAATCACACTACAGCTCAGCGCTTTCAACCAGGCGCTCTGCACGTGAGTTAAAGAACACAGAAATATGACCTAGGAATACCTTCTTAAAGTTTCATTTACAGTAAATCTATAAATGAGCCTAAATATGTTTTATGAAATATATTGCAATACATTTCTTAGTTTTACCATGCTGTACACCGTCATGGACATGATAGTACAGCTGGGCTAATTATGAATGAAATATAACATTCAAGGGTCTTCACAGATCCTTCACAGTTCCACTTCACAGCTGAGATGCACCAGAACATCTTAAATATCATATTTCACTGCCTCAACATTCAGCATATAGGGTCAATTTTTACAAAGAGCAGATTGTAAAACGTTGCAGTAGATGTAATTTACATTTATTGGCTTTTATCAAGTCTTTTATATTCTTGTGTTTTTATTATTGGTATTTCTTATTATTTAGTCTGATTTTATACATTTATTCTTAACTTAACTTGGTGTGCATTAGTCTCTTCATCTTCTCTCATGTTAGTCTTGTTTTATTTGACTTCCTGTTTGTTTGTGTTCTTCATGTGTTCATCACTTTGAATTGTATTTGATTTGTTTGAAAGGTGCTACATAAGTAAAACTTAAATTATGTAATTTCTTCCACATTTAATCAGGCTTGGTGTGGTGCATCAACTAGCCGTCTTCTTATTGAAACATTGTTAAATGACAATCTATATACACAGAATGAAAGATCCATGGAATGACGTTGAGCATATATCAGTCGTTATTGTTTTTCATTTCAGGGTTCCATTCCACTTCGGGGAGCACGGGAACTACTCCCTGTGGGTGAACAATCTCAGCAGCTGCTCCGTGGTGACCGACGCGGAACCCGTCAACAGCTACATACGTGAGTCTCGCGCATATGACGTGCACATATCTGGAGTGTTTTGATGCTTTATTCGTACCTCACGCTGCGAAAAACAACATGGCACGTTGCAATAATGATTCTCTCTCTCTCTCTCTCTCTCTCTTTCTCTCTTTCTCTCTCTCTCTCTCTCTCTCTCTCCCCCCCCCCCCAGCGATCTTGGTAGCTTTCCTTATCTTCGCTGGGCTGGCCTTGGCTTCTGCCATCGGAACAAAAATATTAGGGTAAAGTGACAAACATATCTTGCTGAGATTACTGCCGAGTATAGATAAACCCTCCTGATGTGTTTGTGTGTCTCGAGCGTGAACTTTGAACGTGTGTGTTTGTTATAAATTGACTCCTAAACTGGTCGATTTGCTTCTTGTCCAGGCTTGACCTAGTGAAGGGAATCCTGTTCCGAATCAGCGGCTCCATGGAGACGGAGAGGCTCATCAACTCTGTGAGTGTTTGTGTGGAGAGGGTATTTATTCCAACCACAAACTCTACGACCTGAATTTTGCCAGCCAAATATCTTTTTATCTATTTATTTATTGGCGGTTTGCATTTTTAATTCTGCATTTGAAAGCTCTTTAAGAGTTTGAAAAATGTGACACAAACAAAATGTATTATTTATGATGCATCACTTGGCTCTTAAATGGTTAACACTAAAATGATTAAAGGTTTTAGTGAAGAGTTTTTTACTTTTTTTTTAATATACACTTGTAGTGGTCAAATCTTCATGGGAATGTGTTGATATCTAACTTTCATCATTCAGGAGCTGGGATCCCCTGGCAGGACGGTGTCCCTAGTTGCTGACAACATCCTCCCTCCAGCCCCGAGCCCCAGCAAGAGGCTGCGATCTCTGGACACATTCCGAGGGTAATTACACACGGATGCAGTCTTGAAGTTGTAGTCCCCCCTAAAGTGAACGTCGTGGCCGTATCACTGTGATACTTTTAACAGCGATGCAAATATGTCCGTGTAACCTTTGTTTTGTTTGGTGTGACCTCAGTGCCTTTTCCTCTGTGCTGCCAGCTTGTCCTTAGTCATCATGGTGTTTGTGAACTACGGAGGAGGGCGGTACTGGTTCTTCAGACACGAAAGCTGGAATGGTGAGCCTCCACCTGGTTCTACCGTTCCACTTTTAATCACGTTAGAAATAAATCGCAGCTCTTTTGTCGCCTGGCATTGCAGGTTGATTTTTAAAGCCTGTGTTGTTGTTTTTTTCTTCCCAATTTTGTCTTTTTTTCCAGGCCTGACTGTCGCTGATCTAGTCTTCCCTTGGTAAGTCTTTTTTAATGCGATCGTCACTGTTCTTGTTCTCGGTGTCTCGTTTGATCTCACTCTCTCTGTTTCCCCCTCCCCTGCCAGGTTTGTGTTCATAATGGGGACCTCCGTCGCCCTGTCGATCAACTCCATGCTCCGCGCGGGCGCCTCCCGCCGCTCGCTGCTGAAGAAAGTGGCGTGGAGGAGCGCGCAGCTCTTCGCCATCGGCGTCTTCGTCATCAACCCAAACTACTGCCAGGGCCCGCGTGAGTACGAGCACAGCGCTTCGGATCGCGCCATGTTGTTTGACATCGTTTCTGCCTCGCGCTGACACTCGTCCACTCCGCAGTGTCTTGGGACACCCTGCGGATCCCTGGCGTGCTGCAGCGCCTGGCCTGGTCCTACTTGGCTGTGGCCTGTCTGGATCTGTTGGTGGCGAGAGGCCATCTTGACATCCTTACCACGGTATAGCCTACGCATGAGTTCCGATGTCATGGATCTCTCGTTCCACTCGTGATTTATTTTAATTTGTGTTTGATTGCAGGGTCTCTCTGCTCCCCAGGAGGCTTGGTGGTCCCCCGGCCTCGACGTCTTGCTGTACTGGCCCGCCTGGCTGTGTGTGCTTCTCTTAGAAGTCATCTGGCTCTGCCTCACTTTCCTACTTCCTGTGCCAGATTGCCCAACGTGAGTAAAACCGGGCATGTTTGTGTCCATGTGAAAGCGAAACGCTCAGCAAAGCCATGCAGTTTTGACCACTTCTGAAAAGTGTTTTGTCTCCGTGTCCTCTTTTTTGTATTTCTTTGTGTGATTATGAGGCGACGCTTTACTCGTTTCTATCAGTGTGTTTTAGATTCAGACCCAGGTTTTAAGATTTGTCATCGAAATATATTTAGGGAATTGCACAGCCAACATCATAAAGGACTTGATAAAAATAATAAACGGCTGAAAAACCCCAATCCTTTAAAATGTAATCCATAGTCTGTTTTCAAACCATGCCGTTAATCCCACGTTTTCTTAACCCCTGTGCTGGCCCACTGGTGAGCCTCAGGGAACCATCTAGTGGGCCGCGGAGGTACTGCCAAATGGTTCGATTTAATTTGATAATGTATATGTTTTTGGTCATATCACCTCGCCAATCCCGACATGTCATCAGGAGGAGAAAACTGTGTTTTTACCACTGCTAGCTAGCGCACGTTGCCTCGGATACGCCGACACAAAATGGATCTGTTTTTTGAGAGAGAGAAAAAAGGAAAAAAAGGTTGACAGGCCCATGCTTTATCCCACATGTGATAACACTGACTTCCTCTGGCTCTGAACAGAGGCTATCTGGGTCCAGGTGGGATCGGGGACATGGGCCAGTACGCCAACTGTACCGGTGGCGCGGCTGCTTTCCTTGACCGATGGCTGCTTGGAGAGAGCCACATCTACCAGACCCCCTCGTCACGGGTCAGTGACCGGCAACACAACCACACCAAGAGCAGTGACGCAAGACTCTACTTTATTCTTGAGTTAGCTTTAGTATGTTTAAAATTCTGTTTCTGTTTCCCCTCCTCCCCCCAAAAAAGGTGATTTATGCAACTCGTATGCCACACGATCCAGAAGGTGTTCTCGGCAGCATCAACTCCATCCTCATGGCTTTTCTTGGACTGCAGGTATGTCGTCTCTATTTGCCCGCTTCTCTCTTCTTTTTTTTCTTGTCTCCTGCTTTTATTCATATTTCTGATGTCGACATTCTGAATGATAAAGCTGTTAATTTTATTGTCCCCAGGCGGGAAAAATAATCTTACACTACAGGGATCTCCACCGCAGTATAATGTCAAGATTTCTCACATGGGGTCTCCTACTGGTAAGCACCTTTTTATTACAATAAATAAGATCCGAGTCTCCATGTTCAATTTGAGTTTTAATTTTGCTTTCCTGAGTGAATGATGCAGTCTCTTGTGACACACAGGGAGTCATATCAGCAAGTCTGACCAAGTGCTCCACCGACCAGGGCTTCATTCCCGTCAACAAAAACCTCTGGTAGGGTTTCGCTGTCACGACGGGAGTTTTGCGAATAAGCTGCTTTTTAAGAATCTGTTTGAGGAAGTTGCTACAAAGGAATAGGCAGTTGTTGTTTTTGTTTTTTTACCACCACTGAAGGGGCTGTCAGACTTCGTCAATTACATTTTTTTTAATTAATTTAGACATTAATACATTATACATAGATAGAAAAATTAAGTTTGTCAAACAATAATAAACAAAAACAACACGAAGGGAAGAAATAATAGTAATAATAGAAAAAACAACAACAAAGGATACATTCACCACTTGATTTAACAGAAGTTACAAGAACCCCGGAACTCCTTTAATTATTTTTCACATGTAAATCATAATATACAGCCATGCACATATACCTAGACTTTATTGTGGCTCTGATACTATTACTTGTTCTGCTGTATGTTTTTATATTATAACATATGCATATTCCACTGGAAAACGGTGTCCAAGAGTGTAATTAGTTTAAATGTTTGGGATTACCGGCACATAATAAGTCATTTTCTATTTATTTTTTAACCTCCGGCTGCTGCAATGAACCTTTGTGGAGTTTGTTGTTGTTGTTGTTGTGTCTTGTAGGAAAGTTAGATGTGAGAGAAATTATATTCGTGATGACTGAATGTCCATTTCAACTCCAGGTCTCTGTCCTATGTGACGACGCTGGCCTGTTTGGCCTTCGTGCTGCTGGGGCTGGTCTACTACACGGTGGACGTGAAGAGGTGGTGGTCCGGAGCCCCTTTCTACTACCCTGGTGAGCAGATTATCCCCCCCCCTCCCGCCTGTTCTTTTTTACTTCAAGCCAATTCGATCAAGCATTTGTGGAGATGTAGTCCAACATTACTTAGATCCACTCTTCACGCCGATCCCCAGGTATGAACTCCATCCTCGTGTACGTGGGCCACGAGGTGTTCGAGGAGTACTTCCCCTTCCGCTGGCGCATGGCCAACAGCCAATCCCACGCCGAGCACCTCACGCAGAACCTCACCGCCACGTCCATTTGGGTCTTCATCTCCTACATGCTCTACAGGAAGAAGATTTTCTGGAAGATCTAAACGACGGGACACTCCGGGAAGGACGAGCGGAGGACACGGTTTACATCAGAATTGAAGGCGTTCAAAGTCTGAAAACATTTGGGGAGCGGGAAACTGGAGACTGGTTTATTTTGTAGAAACTATACTGGTTATCTGTCTCTGAAAATGTTTTCTTTTTCTTTCAAACAGCACATCATTTTGTTTTTCTTTCTTTTTGATTTCAGTCACTAATTTACAAGACTTTTTTTTTTTCCAAAGATGTTCAGCTACGATGCGCTGTCAAACATCTTAACTGACTCAGGAAGAACGCGTCCAAGAATGGCGTCGGGAATTTGTGAATACTCACTTTGTTAATCTGCCGTCTGACTGTTTATAGATGCTTGGTTTTACATTCCTCATCTCACACCGCAGACAGCAGCAGCAGGCTGTTGCCCTGGTGGTTTGTTGACTTCCCTTTGGGAGAATCCCTGCTGCATCCTCACACACACACACACACACACACACACACACACACACACACACACACACACACACACACACACACACACACACACAGAGAGAAAAAAAGCAGGATGTGGTGTGACAGGGGAAGTGAAGGAGGACATGTCAGATGACTCCAACCCAATGGAGGGTGCTTGCGTTGCATTTTTTTTGGGTCCATGCAGAAGCATGCATGTGTAGGAGTTCCTTTTTGATCAGGTTTTTTTTTTTTTATTTCACAGAACTGACCTTTTTAAATATATTTTCTAACACAAGCCCCTTTTCTTGTTGTCATTGACACGAGTGATGTATTTGCCCTTTGTCTTGCCAAAACTTTTCTATGTTTGAGTCGCCATTTCTTTTCCATTTTGTGAAATGTTTTGCAAGTTCATAGAAAGCAATCGTGCTGCCCCTGTCCAGTAGTTGTAATTGTGGGATTTAGAGACGTGGCGATGTCTTTTCTCACCATAAAACTGTTGACATTGCTCTTGCAGTACCGTACACGTTGTATTACTTTTGTCTGTAAAATATCCAAATGCTGTGGGGAATTTCAGCAATTGTTCATCCAGCACTACTCAATTGATGAAATTCATTGGTCCAAATTTTTATACACCGTTTTTATATTCGCCATTTGAAAATAAGTTTCTGTAATAAAATGTAAATCTCCAAAACATTATTGCTGTTTGACGTTTAATGTTCTAATGATTTTTCTCCTATCAATCCTCAGAGCAGGGGACACTGACTTTCTCTAAGATTAATGATTGCCAGTAATATAGCATGCCACAAAGTATTTTACATAAGAATATATATTTGCCAGAGTTACAGTTCACGTCACATTATTTATCTTCAAGCTGTGTTCCCAGCTCTTCGACGTGGAGACAGGTGTAGTTTGCTTTATTGCTCAATAAGCCGTGGGAATCGAGTTACAGTGTGGGTGCCTTGTGAGAGAAAAAAAAGAAGCAAGTTGTGAGAGTGCCTCTCGGTCTCGCGATACAATCGTTCTCTTTTCATTCGTGTCTATTGTGAGAGTTTTTGCGCTCTCGCGCGACTTTGCAACTTTCCCACGCCTGTTGTTTTGGCGTCTGCCCGTCGCCCCTCCCTCTCCTCACCCCTTTGCCCCGTCACACCTCCCCCTCTTCTCTCGCCCCCTGCTCTTCCTTCCAGTCTGCTCCTTCTGTTGCGCCGCTGGCTTTTGGCGAGGGGGCTTTTGAGGGAGGGATCTCGCGATTGTTGGACTCCTTTTTTTTTTGGGGGTGTGTGTGGAGGGGTGGGGGGGGGGGAGTTATTTGGAAGATGGCGCCCGTTGTTACGGGGTAAGTGCTGAAATTCAAAGCATAATGATATTAAAAGTTTTCTCCCCCTCCCTCGTGGTGAAACGCCGCCGGTTCGCGGTGCTTTAGGGTGATGTCCTCGGACGCGAGGAGCGTCGCCGCGACCCCCCTAAAGCTAACCGCACGCAGCGCTACTTAGCGGCTTGACGTGGGGTCAGTTATGCTAAACTATTCTTCGTAGTATCGCCTGCTTTTTTTTTCTTTTTATCTGCCACTTGTTGAGTTGTCGCGCGACGTGGGCCGTTTCAAACTCTTTTTTAGAAACTTTTTTTTTGGTGGGGGCCATCAACAGTTTGTCTTTTTGTTGTTGTTTTTTAAACTACGACAGCCCGCCGCGTCCGTTGTTTAACGTGTGTTTCTACGAGTTGAGCTCCGCTACCGACGCGATGTCTCGACCAAACGAACTTGTCACGCACGCACGCGCAGCGCTGCGTCGGTAACGTGCGCTTAAAAACCCGCAGCGGTTTGCGGTGATTAGCCACAGCGGAGTGCGGGCCGACACTTTGTTGGCTCAACGTCCTTCTTCCTCTTCAAAGAGGAGCCCGAAAAGAGAAGTTCTCAGTGGTGCCGTGCCATTTGTACGGTGACATTATCTTTTGAGTCCAAAAAAAAAAACTGCGTAGAAACCAACAGAGGTGAATCCTTTATTAATGTGCGAGTGTGCTATTACACCCTTTATGCGCAGTGTGAGCGCCTCTACGTGACCCACAGACGTCACTGACATGCCCTTTGCCAACTCACCCCACTTTCTGTCAAGCTTGTTGTTGTTGTTGTTGTTTGCTGTTGTTGTTGTTGTCTCTGCCACATTACCCCAGCACCGAAACCACATGTAAGCAACCCTGATGTTTTCTGTTTGGCAGGAAGTTCGGTGAGCGACCTCAGCGTTTGACAAGGTAAAGAGAGAGAGAGAGAGTGAGAGTGTAAACCACCACAAAAACATTCCAATCAGTGCAAACAACTTGACTCATGTAGATGTAATTTGTTTCTGTCTTCCGTTTGTCCCCTCCCCTCCATCATTTCAGGGAGGCTATGAGGAATTACTTGAAGGACAAAGATGACCAAACGGTGCTCATACTGCACGCTAAAGTTGCACAAAAGTCATACGGCAATGAAAAGAGGTCTGTGTGGGAGGCTTTTGATGGCAAAGTCTCAAGTGCACTGTATGTTGTTGTTGTTTTTCTAACGTCTGCTGGCGTCCATCAGGTTCTTCTGCCCTCCGCCGTGCGTCTACCTGATGGGCAGTGGCTGGAAGAAGAAGCTGGAGAACATGGAGAAGGAGGGCTGCACGGAGCAGGAGGCCCAGCCGTGCGCCTTCATCGGGATCGGCAACAGCGAGCAGGAGATGCAGCAACTCCACCTGGAGGGGAAGGTGGGTCGGGGGGGTTTCACGACGACGCAGTGCTGCACGCGGGGGGGGGGTGATTATTATTTCCGTGTGACGGTGTCTCATACTTACATACGAACTCTCCGACGGAGACGAGAGGGAAGTGAAAAGTGGGAACAAACAAACCTAACCTATATATATTTTTTCTTTCTCCTCCCCACCCTCCCTCCTCACGTCAGCACTTCTGCACAGCGAAGACTCTTTACATCAGCGACTCGGACAAACGGAAGCACTTCATGCTGTCGGTGAAGATGTTGTACGGCAACAGCGCCAACATCGGATTCTTCCTCAGCAAGAGGATCAAGGTCATCTCCAAGCCCTCCAAGAAGAAGCAGTCCCTGAAGAATGCTGATCGTGAGTTAAACCAGCTCGAAGAAGAAGAAGAAGAAGAAGAAGACAGCTGTATGGTTTCACCACGCGTGTGACACTTATCTCATCCTATTTTTTTTGCCGTTCTCCCCTCCAGTGTGTATAGCTTCAGGGACGAAGGTGGCGTTGTTTAACCGCCTGCGTTCCCAGACGGTCAGCACCAGGTATCTTCACGTGGAGGGGGGGAACTTTCTCGCGAGCTCCCAACAGTGGGGAGCCTTCTTCATTCACCTCCGTAAGTCTACATCTGCGCTTCTTTTTTTTTTTTATTATTTGTTTTTTTTAATATATTTTATTATTTGTCTTTTTTTTTTCCCTTCCCGTGTCCCTCCACCTACTTAAAAGGCAGAGAGGAAGTTCCACACGTGTGAATTGGTTTTGTGTCATTTTTACTCAGTGGACGACGAGGAGTCTGAAGGAGAGGAATTCGCCGTGAGAGACGGCTACATCCACTACGGCCAGACGGTCAAACTGGTCTGCTCCGTCACTGGCATGGCCCTGCCCAGACTGGTATGCGTGTGTCTGTGTCCATTCATTGCGTCAGCTGTCTTGTCGTTTGCAACAACAACAAAAAAAGAGCTCAGTCACGCCGCTGTGTGTGCTCAAAGTTCTCGTAAGGGGGTGTTTTGTAACTCCGCAGATGTTTGTTTGTGTTTGTTCTGCACACGCCTGTACGTGGTTGGTTTCCCGATACGTGTGTGTGTGTGTGTGTGTGTGTGTGTGTGTGTGTGTGTGTGTGTGTGTGTGTGTGTGTGTGTGTGTGTGTGTGTGTGTGTGTGTGTGTGTGTGTGTGTGTGTGTGTGTTCGCCTCGGTTCCTCAGGTCATTCGCAAAGTGGACAAGCAGACGGCGTCGATGGACGCAGACGACCCGGTGTCCCAGCTTCACAAGTGCGCCTTCTACCTGAAAGACACCGACAGAATGTACCTCTGTCTCTCGCAGGAGAGGATCATCCAGTTCCAGGTGTGCAGTCTCTCTCTCGCACACACGTACACAAGTTTAGGTTGTGCTTTTTTTATTCTGCTTCCTGTATCTGCTTCTTATCAAATTTCAGTTCCAGTTTTTTTTTTTTGTATTGATAAAAAAAAAAAACAGTAAATGGTTTAGATCTTTTTTTATAATTTATAGTTTTCCTATAAAGTTGCGAAATGGGAGGATTTTTTATTTATTTATTTTTTTCAAAGGATGAGAAGTCTGCCAGTGGCGTAAATCAGCACTGTACTTTGAAGGTGTAGTTGGCAACTAAACACAGTTGCCAAATTCATTCAAAATTGCCCTAGAGTTCAACCATAACTTTTTGCAACTCTATTAACCAAATTCAGTGTAAACTCAGATGTTATGTAAATGTGACTCACCTTTTTTTTTTTTCATCGTGTTTTTGTTAAATAACTAAAATTTGTTAATGTTGTGGCTGGTAAGAAAGAACCAAAACACTGTATAAGAAGTGTGAGTAGTCACAGTGATGTCTGCTGGTATGACTTTCACATTTTGGCTGTTGCCATTTGTTGGTGTTTTGTTTTTTTTGCAACCAGGAGTGACAGGAGAGGGGTGGAGCTAAGTATAAGCAAACGCTGAATAAGACATTTTAGGCGATAAAATGTTTTTACAATTAACTTTCATGAAGGGAAAAAACACAGTGAAAGAGTTAAAGTTGTTAGATGACAACACGGACGACTCCCAGACCGGACAAAGTTGCAGTAGTGACCTGTCAATCACCTTGTAGCCCCGCCCTAAAGCATTCCCTGCTTTATGGTCTGTTTGACTCTAAATGGACCATAATTTACTAAATGAACATCATGCTGTATTGAAGAAGACTTGAAACTAGATATTGAGACATAAACTCATGTTTACAATGTTTACTGAGGGAATAAATCAAGAGAGAAGTAGAGTCATTTTCTATAGACTTCTATTCAATCAGACTTCTTTTTACAACCAGAGGAGTCGCCCCCTGATGGCCATTAGAGAGAATGCAAGTCTTAACTCACTTCCACATGCACCTTTTATGAATGTATAAGCTAGTGGTTTGTTACTGTCGGTGTCTTGCTTTAAAGCAGGTGTGTGTTAGTACGAGCGCTCTACCCCGTTTTGTTTTAACGAGCATTCCAGAGCAACAGAAGAAGCGTCTCGTCTTTGTCCCGTCGTTGGTAAACTGCTGCCTGACACGACGGTAGCTCGCTCGCCTGTGTTCTTGTACATGTCACATATAAAAGTGTGTAATTTTTTTATATATATATTTTTGTTTTTCCTCCAGGCCACCCAGTGCTCCAAAGAGACTAACAAGGAGATGGTCAACGACGGGGCTTCCTGGACTATCATTAGCACCGACAAGGCCGAGTACACCTTTTACGAGGGCATGGGCCCCGTCCCCACGCCCGTCACACCTGTCCCCGTGGTGGAGAGTCTGCAGGTATGCGTTTTACACGAGTGCCATTCTGATTACCGACTACTTCCCGTTTGAGTTTTTACTTGGCTTGTGGGGACCTTTTTTATTTTTTCTTCCCTTTTTTAAAAGACGTAAAAACCTCTTTGTGTGTCTGAAGTTAAACGGCGGCGGAGACGTGGCGATGCTGGAGCTGACCGGACAGAACTTCACCCCGAAGCTGAGGGTGTGGTTCGGAGACGTGGAGGCCGACACCATGTACAGGTGTGTGTGTGTGTGTGTGTGTGTGTGTGTGTGTGTGTGTGTGTGTGTGTGTGTGTGTGTGTGTGTGTGTGTGTGTGTGTGTGTGTGTGACCAACTGTCTCACCCTGTCTGTCTCCCCCCCCCCCCTTTAGATGCGGGGAGAGCGTCCTGTGCGTGGTGCCGGACATCTCTGCCTTCAGGGAGGGCTGGCGCTGGGTGAGACAGCCGGTCCAGGTCCCCGTCACACTGGTCCGCGACGACGGAGTCATCTACGCCACCGCGCTCACCTTCACCTACACCCCCGAGCCGGGCCCGCGGCCCCACTGCAGCGCCACGGGGGCCATCCTGCGGACGCGCAGCGCCTCCTCCTCGTCGCCGGCGTCTTCGTCCTCGCCGTCGTCCTCCCTGGGCGGGCTCGGGGACGGCCACGGGGCGTACAGCGGCAGCGACTCGGGCGTCTCGTCGGGGGCGTCGACCATGTCGTTGCTGTCCTAGAGACTCGGATCACACACACACACATGCACGCGTGTGTGTGTGTGTGTGTGTGTGTGTGTGTGTGCGTGAACGACCGAGCGGGAGAATGCGCGCCACAGACTTGTGAGCCAAAGAGGCTCGTGGACCTGTGAGGGATCGCACGCCGAGTCGGACGCCCTTCATCGGAGAGGAGGAGGAGGAGACAAGCTGAAAGAGAATACTTGTG
>JACSYO010002138.1:576183-638683 GCA_016806645.1 Ophiodon elongatus | reverse complement strand
TGCAGTTCCGTGCGTTTGGGTAGGGACGTGGAATGGGAGGGGGAGGAGGGAAACATAATTAAGTGTGAGGGGCCCTGTTGCTAGAGAGAGGGAGAATGGGGGGAGAGAGGTGGTAAGATCCGCGTAGCAACGTCACATCTCGACGTCTCTTCTTGGGAAAGGGGTGAGAGGAAGAGAAGAGACAGGACAGGCGCGATTATGTGGCTCTCCAAAACACTCCAAAAGGACACGAGGAGCCGAGACGCGCTCTGCACCCTGAGCGGATTATTTGTGCCCTTCTTTTTAAAACAACCGAGCCAATAAGGGTGTTTTCATGCGCCCTTAAAATCGGATTTTTATAAAATGATGGATGAGCCTCAGGAATCTTTTATCCTAACTTTTTATTAGGCCAAGTGTGGATTTATAAAAGCAATATCTGTCGGTTTTTCCCGGGAATACCTTCGTCCACGTTTGGAGTGTTATTTTACGCACAGCCCTCCCGTGGTTGGATGAGCCCTGCGCATCATCGCTGCAAACTTTCCGAAGAGTGTTGGAACTGTTTTTTTTTTTTTTTTGTGTGAGCTGTCACACATTTTGGAGTCATCCAGCCTGCCGGATTTCTCAAGCGGATCACCGGTCTGACGTCTAGCTCGTGGCTGTAAACAGCGGCGCAGGGTCGAGCTCAGCTTCCAGCAGACCGCCACCGGTGCCTCCTGAACGGGGAGAGGGGGGGTGTCGGCACCGTGCATGTTCTTTCTCGTCTTTTTTCGAATTGTTTCTCGACTCTGGACGACAGTACTATCCGCCATCTGAAATGCTGCTCCTGTCCCCGCTCTTGCTCCTCGTTTTCCCCGCTGTGCTCTTCATGGCCGCGCACGGCGCCGGGGACCTCCAGGGGTTCACTTTCCCCAGCGGGAGCGCGAGCTTCGACCAAACAGGTATAAACACAAGAATCAAAAATAAAGACTTAGTTCTCAACCTGGTGAAAAAGTATTTACATCGCCAATAATGTGCCAATTATCACAGGCAGGCCGTTGGCACATTGGCATGCGCTTCTACTAGTTTTTCGTAATTTGTGATTGATTATTCCCCCATTTTTCTCATTTCCAAACCATTCAAAAACATATGAACCATTCATGATTTCTGAGTGTTATTTATTCATTTGATTTGAAAGGATTGCCTTGTTTTTAAGGCCATTTAGGCAATTTTTATGACACTGAAAGGTAGAGTGAGTCATCATCTGCATATCAGAACACCTAATTGGTAGAAATTGGGAGTTTTGCATCTTTGCCAAAAAGACATTTCGGAAACCATAATCTTTTCTTTCTAATTACATTGAAAGTAAACTCATCCCAGTCTAAATCGTGCTGTGGGTTTTATAATAAAAGTGTAACCTCGAATTGTCGAATTGCAGCTCACCTGTGGAAAGAGTTAAACCCAGGTCATATGTGGAGGTCCCACAGGGACACATACACACACACACACATACACACATACACATACACACATACACACTTTTCAGAGGGCCTTTGCATACACCATTGATATTTAATAGCCCATCCTGCGGAGAGGTTTCCTCACTGTTGAGAAATACAAGTTTCATCAACAACCAGGGGATCAATGTCTTTGCCTGGTACGCTAGTACTTGTCTGGCTGTGGGAATGAGATCATGGGTCATAGATAAATACTCTCAACGGTCTTAATTGCAGGTGAAACAGCAGATTGTTAAGAATTTCAACAATTTTATTACCTTGCCAAACAACTATAGCTTGAAAAGAGCCACTCACATCTGTCAGGAAACCATCATTTTTGACCCCCTTATGTTCAGTTTCTGTGCTTTTTCCAAGCATGCCTGATGCTTAACTAAGCAGTCTAGTGGTCTGTTTAACAGTATCATCTAGCCCTAGCATACTCCTCGGTGACCCCCGAGCTCCAAAACACAGAGTCACAGAGACAAAAATGGACTCAGTGCGGCAGTGACAACGGAAAGCTGTGTGTAATCTTCTCCTGTATTAGTGTTCCCGTATTATACCAAAGCCTGGAACACACTGTACGGTTTAAAGTCAACAGTCGTTTTTGGCCACAATGGCCGATTTTCTAAGTACGTTTGGCACACATTGTCTTGTAGTGTTCTGGAGTTAAAGATTGAGCCTCAAACTCATTGGTGAAACCCCTGGAGGCTGTTCCAATTGTAACAAGCATGTTTTATTTTTGTGTTGTTATTGTCGATATGTGTTGACAGTTCCTAGGTGGTTAAAACTGCTACTGTAAAATTCTGCTTTGGTATCCATGATCCATAGGCACATATACAAACAGTCACTAGCCAAAACATGTCCGTCTCTGGTTCAGTGATTAATTAAATCTTAAATCAAAGAAAGTGAGAAGTACATGGAAGCCCTGGCACTCTGCAGACTGACATTTGTGTTTTGTTATGATGCTAATCTGTAAATGGCTGTAAACACTTTCCTTGATAATGGTGGTTAAAAAGGCTTTGAATGACTGGATGACATTATTTCTATTTCATTATTGACCTTGTAAACGGCAATGCAAGGTCCATGTAGCTACTAAATGCATTTTGAGGTGAGATTGTTTTGTCAAATGGACTATACTGGTTATGCAGGTAGTTCCTGACAAAGAATATGAAAATAATTGCATTTTCTATTGTTATTAGATAATAAAAAATGCCTCTCGAACATGAAAAAAAGAATAAAGATAAGCAGGACTTGGGGCTAAGGAACACCCAGTTGCATCTATCATCGTCTTCTCTCTTTTCTGTGGACTTTTCAGTGTTATTGACTGATTATCTGGCGATAGCAATATGCTTTGACAAGAGGGTGTGGATGAAGCATTAATGCTAAGTTGTTCAATTTTCCTCATGTTGGGGCTGACTAGTTAGCCAACTATCTTGTCCACCATGATTTCATGCTACAGTCACACAACATAAAAGCCATCACATGAACTGCTGGGTCTGTTACTGTAACATCTAACCAGACTTTACTGATTTTAACTTGCTGTTCATGATAGCTGTTGCCTTTTCAAGTAGCTTTTTCTAATTGCTAGCATGTTGAATATTGTTATAATTATTGTTTGGTTGCTGACTGCTGTAAAGAGTCTGTTGCATTGACAAAATACAATATAAACTGTTATCAACATTTGTGAATGTTAGATATCTGTATGCTACAAATTAGCATTTGCGGTTCAGGCAAAATGAAAGTCCGCAGAGTTGGTAGATGTTGGTTTTATAGGACAGGTGGGGAGGGGAGGTCATTGGTGACAAAAGCATATGCATCACCTGGCTGCAGATCAGCTAATAACCAGGTTTCAACCAGTGGAGGGTACACAACATGTATAATTTGAATACTTTGTACTAAAATGTCAAGATTAGACCCTGCATCCATCAACAACATTACTAAATACCCATAAAAATAGTTGTTTGAGGGGTTTAGATACTCTTTGAGTTTATTGACAGATACAGCCTGGAAACACATTGGGGACATTAACATTTATGTCTTTTTTATATTGCATGGATTTTAACCACAAGGCCAACAGGACACCCGGCATGACTCGTTTTGATTAACACGCAAGTAATTATTGCTGGCCCAAACTTTGTATTTTAAGAGCAACCATAGCCATTGACTTGCGCAGATTTCGGGTAGGCAAAAAATGAGAGTTTTCTGATGTACAGTAGCAGAGACGGATGAATAAATTAATGTGCACACTCCCTCTCTGTTGCTCCTACAAATAGCAGTGTGCATTCCATGTATAACTAAAATAATCACAATGACTCAGTACTGAGATAATTGCTTGCATCTGCTCCAAAAGGAGTATCTGTAAATCTCTACAGATTAGATTCATTAAACAGCTGAGCTTCATTAAAGGATGGATGATGGATATATTGAGTGAAATATGAATTGATATCAAGTCATTGCCTCCCTTAACCCATGTAGACCCCTGCATGGTGGTGTATCCACCATGCATCAGCGAGGCGGATCGCTACAGCCTGGAGGCCCTGCGGAGCATCCATCAGATGATGGACAATGACCAAGACGGAGGGATTGAGGTGGAGGAGAGTTTGGAGGTACAGAACTCGCTCTTCATGATATGTTTACCCCGTTTTCTTAGCTGTTCGTAAATCCTTGTGAGTGCATGTTCTTGCATGAGACAGACGCGGTAATGCAGTTCAACAACAGGTGTTCAGGCTGGTGGAAGAGTCAAGGATAGCAACGGTATAACTTTTGCTTTTGGCTCGGTGACAAAGTGGGTTTGCTCGAATAGAATGCTGCAACACTGGTGACCTTCATAGTCATACTTGACGGCCTAACTCCTCTTAATATTTCCTGACTCCAGCTTTCTTAATTCTTCTGCCAGTTTCTTGAAGTTGTCACAAACCAACTTGAAAAGACACACCGCTCGTCTCAGTGGGGAAATGCATTCTGCAAAAATAATATCAATGTCTAACCTCAGTTATTTGTTTGGTTAACTGCATGAAATTCGATGAAAAAATACAAGTTAATGGTACAATGAATTCCTAAATATTACAAAATGATGTTGCAAAGCAAGGTTTGATACATATATCTGTCATCTCTTAACGTTTTTGCAGACCTATAATATATTGCACCAAACCTTTTTTTTTTTTTCTCGCTCTACAAAGACATTTTGTTAGTGAGCCAAAAACAAAACAATATTTCCAAGTTAATGATATCCAGAGTGAATAAGTATGTTGTCCAATGACTGTATGAGTCTCTGGTTGTATGTGACATTGGTAGTAAATCCAGAATTCTAAAAGGCCTTTGCCTTCTAGAATGCAGTTCAGGGATACAGTATCCAGGGGCTCGGGTTGCGGTTGCCATAGAGACTTAAGGAGGGGGGTTGGGTGGGGGGGCTGGGCTGGGCTGGGCTCATCAGAACACGGCCCCAAGATTCCCTTTAGCCCTCACATGTAGCCTCCGTTTACAGCCAAGGACACATTCCAAGACAACACACACACACACACACACACACGCACGCACACACACACACACACACACACACACACACACACACACACACACACACACACACACACACACACACAGGTTCGCAATAGACACTCATGCTTCTGCTGGCATTCTAAATAAATACAAACTCAAAACACCCACTCTTTATTCCTAGATTGAAATCTAAATACATAACACACCGCCACATTCACCCAATTTATTTTTGATTCGAGAGGTTTAATGCTCGGCTAATATTACGTGCTTGCTCTTTAAAGTTTTCACTTGTTCCTTCTGTCCCTCTCCCGTCTTTTTGCAGTTCATCATGGAGGACATGAAGCAGCAGCAGACCAACAAACACAGCCACCTGCACAGAGAAGACCAACACATCACAATTGAGGAGCTCTGGAGAGGCTGGAAGTTGTCTGAAGGTGTGTGTGTGTGTGTGTGTGTGTGTGTGTGTGTGTGTGTGTGTGTGTGTGTGTGTGTGTGTGTGTGAGTGTATGTGAGAGAGAGAGAGCGAGAGAGAGAGAGAGAGAGAGAGAGAGAGAGTGCGCGTGTGTGTGTGTGTGTGTTCCAAAGTGTCGAGCTCTACTTTGTCTCACTTTGTCTCCTTTCCTCGTCTCACTTCTCAGTCCATAATTGGACTCAGGATGACGTGCTTCGCTGGCTGAAGGATTTTGTCGAGTTGCCCCAGTACGAAAGGAACTTTAAGGACTTTAGGGTCAATGGAAACACACTCCCCAGGTGAGGATGTCTCTTGTTTGCTGTTGTCCGAGCGAGTTGTTGTAAAAACAAGTCAGTTGTCGCGAGGAGTTGCATCAACGCGCCGAACTTTGAAACCTGTGTGCAGGATTGCAGCCAATGAGCCGTCCTTCCTGAGTGGCCATCTGAGGGTTCAGGACCAGAGAGACAAACAGAAGCTCAACATCAAAGCTCTGGACGTGGTCCTGTTTGGACCGCCTACACGTAAGGACACGTCCTCACCCTTTTCCCTCTCCCAATGCCTCGCAGACCTAAAAACCTTCCCAGCTTCCTTGAATTTTTCCAACTTCTCAACTGCCGGCATGCTCCCATTGTCCCGTCCCATCATCTGTGATGCATTTATGATCCAGCCACCATTAATGCTGACCATTACTACTGACCTTCCATTGCACCACAGGCCCCCCTCATAACTACATGAAGGACCTGCTGCTCATTGTATCGGTGGTGATGGGTGTGGGAGGCTGCTGGTTTGCCACGACACAGAACAAAGCCAGTAAATTCCACATAGCCAGGATGATGAAAGATTTGGAAAGTCTGCAGAGGGCTGAGCAGAGCCTCATAGATCTGCAGGAGCAGTAAGTATTCGGCTATCGTTGTCTCTCACTGACTAATTGATGAACTGACTTTGTTTGGCTTGATTGCCTAAAAAAAAAAAAAAAACTTTCCCTTGCTCAGACTTGCGGAGGCGCAGGAGGAAAAACGCAATGTCGCAGAGGAGAAACAGAACCTGGAGGAGAAGATGAGGGATGAGATCATTGGGGCGCACGAGGAGGCTTACCGCCTGCACGAGCTGAGGCAGGGCGCCGTCAGCGAGCTCAGCCGCCTCCGATACGCAGAGGAGGAGCTGCTGCAGGTAGACACGCAACTAGAGGAATGCTGCGCTATCGACGCTCGTCATCCTTGCTTTAGTTTGGGAAGTTTAAAGGAGTTAAAGGACAGAATATAAGCTTTTACAGCAGTTTTCAGCAATCTATCTACATACTGATCTCTAACATTTGACCGATCCCCCTCTCCCCCCCTCCCCCACTTCAGGTCCGCGGGGCACTGAAGCAGGCGGAGAAGGACATGCAGGCTAGCTCGACTGCCTCCGAGGCCCTCCAGCTGTGGTTGCAGCTGACGCATGAGGTTGAGGTCCAGTACTACAATGTCAAAAGGCACAGAGCAGAACTACAGCTTGCCATTGCCAAGGAAGAGGTACTGCCTGGAGAAAAAGAGGGGATGGGGGCATTGGGGGGGGCACACACATGAAAAACACACTGGTGACATTTAGAGGGACTGCACTGGATATGTAAGCAAGTAATTACAAAACATGTAAAGGGCATTTGCATTTGTATAATTTCTCCTACTACGACATCAACTGACCTCCACCTCCTCCTTTCCTTGCAGGCAGAGAGGATTAAGAAGAAGAGGAGTTCTCTGTTCGGGACCCTCCATGTCGCACACAGCTCCTCTCTAGACCAAGTTGACCACAAGATCCTGGAGGCAAAGTGAGTTAGAAATGACCCGTGCAGGTTTTTGTCTGCGTCCGTCACAGTAATGCAACATTTGGTCTTTGTACATCCCAAAGGAATGCCTTGTTTGAGGTAACAGCCTGCCTGCGGGAGCGCCTCCATCGCTGGCAGCAGATCGAGCGCGTCTGTGGCTTCCCCATCATTAGGAATCCCGGCCTCTCGACCCTCACTGCTCAGCTCTACTCAGACTCGATCCCCCTAGGGTTTCCCAGAGTGCCCCAACCGTCTTGGTCCTGCCACAGCTCCGTCCATGGATCTATGGAGGATCTGTTAAAGGAGTCTGCTTCTCCAATCATACCTCAGATGCCAGGTAAGCAACAGCAATGGTGGCTTTTTGGATCTGTATTTGGATCCCCATCAGTGTCTACGAAGTGTTCGGATCCAGTGACTGCAGGCCATGGCATGTGATTCGCACAACTTTCAGTATGCATCAAACCATTCAGTGACCCCTCGTGTTCTGTATAGAAACATCTGTAATTTTTTATGTTTGTCAATAGTACAAATACATCTTTTAAAAAAACGGTGAAACAGTGTGAACAAAGCAAAGGCATAATGACAAGAGGGAAAAGGATGTTGGGAATATCAACATCTTCCACACATATATAAAATCTCGAAGAAAAACTGACTAAAATTACAATATATTTACTTATCATCCACCAAAAAATGTACTTCAATGGCCTCCGTCATTTCTGAAAACGTCTGAAATTTTCACTTGCGCAGTTGTTAATACCACAAGAATAGGGGCCGTTTCTATGCACTCTACTTGTGAACACAGTAAACACGACACCATTTGAATGCAGCGTTAGCTAGGGGGGTAGCTGAGTTTCCACGCCTATAGAATCATATATTTTGCAAAGATGTGAGAACAAATTATGCTGTGCCAGATTCTGATGTTACCAGACCTTTATGGTTGTACAGTAGGGTTGTATAGTCATCACTTTACCACTATCTGATGTCATGACTTGTCTTATCTGTTCTGCTGATTGGTTCATCTTTGATCTTCCTCCAGTTCAACCACTGAAGCGCTCTCCTCAAACACGTGGATCCACCATATGTCGGTCACGTCGTCCCGCCACGATCACTCAGCCACCGGCCGCCATGACCTCCCCAGACCCAGACCTTCTTATCCCCATACGAGCCCCATACCCATGTGAGGAAGAGGGGATGTTCCTGAAAACTCTAAAGAAACAGTATGTCTTCCTGCCCATCAGTTTTAGAGGCCAATTTGTTTTTACACGCTGCTTATGCTAAAACACTTTCTATCAGTGGCACAGTCTTTGTTCATTCCTTGATTCCTTTCCTTCTTCTCTTCCTTGTTCTTTCCTTCCCCTATTCTTCCTTTCATTTCTCTCACTAATAGAGACTCCCAAGAGAGGTTTTCAGACACAGAATATATGACTTCACCTCCTCTCAGCAAAATGTTCCCTAGTCCTACTGTTGACACATCCCCTCAAAAGCTCTATCATGATGAAACTGAACTGTTTTCGGACAGCTCCATTACAAAGCATTTGAGTAAAGAAGTAGAAGCTGTTGTTGAATCTCCAGTTTGCAAAACTTCAGCCGAAGAACTTGAAGCTTGCCAAGACACAAGCTGCAGAAAGATGGCAAAAGAAGAGTCTTTCATAGAGGCTACGTCAAGGAAGATATCCAGAGACAGGAGTGAAGTTCCCATGGATGCTGCGGTTCGAAAGGTGCTTTCCAATGAGTTGGATGCGGAATTCTCAGGCAGGAAAGTAGACAGAGAAACGATGGGAGATTTGATGGACACAGCTTCAAGGAATGTATTCAGAGAAATAAGTGATTTACCTCTGGACATGAGAAAGATTATTTGGAATGAATTAGAAGCAACAACAGATGCGGCACCGAGGCAGATTTCAAGAGATATGATGGAGGCTTCAATGGACAGTGCCTCAAGAAAGATGATACGAGATGATGTTGAGCATCGGCTTTACTCAGTGCCCAGAAGGATTACAAGAGATTCAATGGGAACGTCCTTCGACACAGGTTCAAGAAAGTTTCCATGGAATAATGAAGACTGCCAGCTTGATTCCTCTGTGAGGGTGCTAGCAATGGACAAAATGGTTGAGGCCCCTAGAACACCACCAAGAAAGATATCCAGAGATGAGTTGGAGTATTTTACAGATACTGCTTCCATAAATTTGCTGCACAGAGAGAGATTTGACGCACTCATGGATACCTCGTCATCTACAGAGAAGCAAGAGTTCGGTTTAGGACCGTCAACAAGCAGAAGGATACTGAGAGATGAACTTGAGATGTCTGCTGGTTCTCTCAAAAGGAGAATACCAAGAATGCCAAGAGTTGACATTGACACTTCCATAGACACTCCCACAGGAAAAATCTCCTGGGATATAGTTGATGTTCCAATGGAAATACCTAAACAATCAATACTCAGAGAGGATTTGGGAGCATCCGAATCAAGTTCATTTCCAGGTCGAATTGGACAGCCAGACCTCATGTTAACCTCCCAGGTACCATGGAATTCCTCATCAGACCTTTTCGCTGGCCCGCTGAGCCAGCTTGTGTATGATGGAATCCTCGAGGAGTCCTGCCACTCCGGGGCTATGACCCCAACCAGTCTCTCTGCCTCAACACCCAACCTGCCCCAGAGCAGGCTGCTAGCAGAGGCGGAGCCACCATTGCCACGCTCAAGGATTGCTTTCCCATCTCCTGCATCGCCCCCTGAGACTGGAGATGAGAAGAACAAACATAAGGAAAAGAGCAAGAAATCCTTAAAGCTCAAAAATCTTTTCAAAAAGAAAACTGAGTCAACTCCAGAGAAGTCCCAAAGTGGTCTACAAAAACTCTGACGACCAGCTTAGAATGTTTTCCCTTTTTTATTGAACCAGAAAATGAGAGTTTCAAAACCTCATTGACGATATCTGGCATGGAAAGCTGAAGTTGATTTTATTTTTGATTATTGAGTCTTATGTAGACATATGGTTGATACCATATATTATGTTAGCTGCAGTTTTTTGAGGCTTTGCCTATGGTTGAAGTATGAAATTATGCTGCTCTTCTCTATAACAAAGGCAATGCTTGAATTCAACATAAACCTCCGGTGAAGACATTTGAAGACAACAACAGTTTTTGATTATTTCACATGAGAGATTTCTGTGTTGTTTGTGTTTTTCTCTGTGTTCTTCTCACTGGTTTAAAGTCGGGAAAACGTGATGTAACATATCTCATGCACCAATCAGGTTTTTAGAAAAGTTTCAGTCAGAATCTGATGACAGTTGTGGGATAGTTGATCACCAAATTATCGAAATCCCACCTACACAGCAGATACGTTGAGTTTTTTTTAGGTTTAGACTCTTTAAACTTTAAACTTTTTCTTAACATTTTATTGCTGCTTATTTAGTCTTGACTATTTAATGTTACTCAGGATTTATTGAGGATATGTTTGACACCTGAATAGGTCTGCACTAGGAAAATATAGCCTCCAGCAAAATTCAGCATTTTATAACATTATAACATTTTGAAAATTGTGTTTTTTAATGCTGATACGTATCATATTTTGTATCAGATTGTATGATGACGTTTGCATATATATGGAAAAGGGTGTGTCTGTGTGGATCTGTTGTGGCAGGAAGCTTTGGATAGGGTTTAGACAGGCTTTATTTTCTCAACAGAAAAATCAAAAGTTGAAAAGCCAGTCCTTTTTTAAGGTTAACCTGCAAACATGTTGCTGAAATGGACACAAAATAACATTTTTAAATCACATTGTTTCCTGATGCAGATACTCATCATAATTTAAATTGCAGACTGATTTTTTTCTTACATTTCTGAGCTTGGAAATGGGTCAACCTTAACATAGCCTATATTGACCCATTTAAATAAAGCATCTGTCCTGATCCTGTGGATCGGCCTGGGACAAGCAAAGTTGTATTCAGATGTTCTGCATTGATTTGCCAAATGCTCATGAGCAGCAACCTTGCTAGTTTTTTTTTTGTTTTTTTTCAAATTATTGATTGGTTTTATGCTTCTTTTATTGTTTACAGGCATAAAGTCATAGTCAAGTCAGTTTATTGGAATTCAAATAATTCAGAAATTCATTTTAATTGATTTGAAGATTTCTTATAAGTATACGTTTTTCACGTCATCATTTTTTGTCTGTTTCAAGTGTAAGGAATAAATGAGTAAAACATTGTCCCTTGTCCTAGAAAAGGACAAGCACTAAATTGTAATATGAATGTAAAATTTCAAAGGCTGTTGTTATCTGATGATTTAACAAGTGACGATGTGAAATGAAATTAAGAAATATTGTGCATGATTCTACAATAAAGAATCTAAACATTGCCAGCATGTAAATTCGTTCAAACCTTTGCGAAAGGAATGTAACAAGTTAAAATGAATAAAGTCTCAATGGAGTATGAATTTTTCTTTATTTAAAAAAAATAAATATATATATATTTTCCAAAATGCAAAAAAACAACAACACACACTTACCACAGTTAGCCAAATGCGCAATTCAATTTTGAGAATTTAAATTCTAACAGCCAGGGGAAATTTATAAATACGATAACACAATATAGAGCAGTTTGAACTCTTGAGTGACATCTCGGGGCCAAACCTCTATTGAAGGCCTTTTTGCTTTGGGGTTTACTCATCATGGCCACTAGAGGTCAGGAGAGTGCCCGGCAACTGGCCACATTTTACCCAGTAAACACAACGATGTGATTTTAGGATGAAGCTCTTCAACTGGACCACTGCACTGTATTATTCTACGTTCAAAAGGAGTATGATCTGTGTTCTCAACACCTAAGATGTGATTTTGCTGACAGAAAGTAAACACAGTGATGCCGAGCACCAACTCCTTCATCAGGGTGACTGGTCTGCAGCTCCAGTCTGTCTGCATGGTGACTTCTGCAGTAAGAGGGGCTTTTTGTCACTGTGGGTTTCCTGTCAAGCTTTACTGATCACAGGGACTACACATTATTTTAATCAGCATTCACATTATGTTATGATATGTCACGTGCATGAATAAATGTTAATATATATTAAGGAGGGAGCCTTTTACTGACTTTGTTCATATTTTGTTTTCATTAGCGCGGAACTTGCAGACAAGAATTCAGCATGTGTAAAAGTATTTAATTCATAACATGTTCTAGATGTTACATGTTCTAAAATAGTACAACTAATTATTATACTATATTTTAACTAATCAAAAAGTAAAAGCAAGATAGCAGGCTGCAGCTTAACATGCGACACAGTTAGAAAAGTACATTTTAAACCGATTGTAAAAATGTATATATGTTAGATAGAAAAAAAGAGACCGTTGCTGTCTGGTTGACTATAAGCCTGATAACAGAATAAAGCAAAAGCCTGCACCCACTTTCTTAAGGCGTTTCTTAAACCACAACAAACAAGAGGAAATGGCAGCCGTGGACTTGAATCTGAACCTTTTGAATTTGAAATCATTTCATTCCATTTGGTTTCTGCTTGAGTAAAGCAAACGTGCTTGTGCCATCTGCCCTCTGCCTGTCGGTGCGTTTGTCCATCCTTTTGGCCGGAACACAACTCGAGTGAAACCCGCATCTTCATCCTGAGAGACAATTTGACATTTGTTAGTTAGAAGCATTATGTTCACCTCTTGTGCCGTTACATCTAAAGATCTGTGACTGCGACACATTACAACAACTGCAAAGACGAATGTACTACAGACTCAATAAAGTTCCCAAATTCTCACTGTTCACTACCTGATGCCGTCTCGTTTGTCCCCTGGGGTCAGGACTTTCCTGGAGAACTTGAGATTCTTTGTCTGCAAAAATGAACACAGCATCATTACAAAGTAGCTACAGGCTCTTTGCAAATAAAGTGATATGATGACTTCCCTGCGTCTTTAAATTATTGATTTAACATAATTTATTGAAACAAAAGTAAGGAAAACAACTGTGACACTACACCTGTTTTCTGACAGACGTAATGAACCAAAATGAAGGAGAGGACGGAGGCGAGAATAGTGAAGGCTGGAGTGAACACCATCATTCAGGACCCAACAAGCACAGGATTTGCGTGCTCCCCACGGGGGTCAAAGCCCGAATCTGGAACACATACATATGTGTATTACTTCTTAATTTTGTTTCTCTTCCCGCATACAGTAAAACATTTAAAACTATCTGCATCACTGGTCAGCAGGTGCAGGTGGGGCTATGCCAGGAAAAAAAACACAAAAACTGTCCCCGTAGCATCCCACTACAGCGTGGAACTTCCCTTAGCGAATGCCAGCGCGCCATGGAGAATATGAACAAATTAGATTAACTAGCTAGCTACATACTCACTGGAGGACAGGCTTGAAACTTTTGAACTGGAGGGAAAAATGGAGTTAAAGAGCCCACCGGTCAATAAATATTGTCAAGCTCAAACTGCTTGTAAAATTAACCGCGGGGTTGGAGGTGGACCATGCTAACGGTGAACATTAGCATACAAAAGAAGGTGCTTTTTTTTTTAACCCGGACCACCCTCTCCACCACATACTGCAGGGACAGCGGAGCACGCTTTCCAACAGACTCCTCCAGCTCCGCTGTCACAAGGACCGATACAGGAGATCATCCCTGCCCTCTGCAATAACACTGTACAATAAATCACCTACGGCCAAATCAACCACCCAACTACAGCACCCTTGTTTGTTTGTTTGCTATATCTTGCACTACTGTTTTGTTAGTTGATTTAATTTAATATTATTATTCTATTCTATTTTTTTGTACATATTGTTCTTTTCTTACCTGTATGTAAAAATGCTGCTGTACCGAAAATTCATATTAATTAATTAAATTTTAATTGAATTAATGATTAATAGAGTATTTATCTATCTATTTATCTTAACATCCATCCATGAAAATAATAAACAGTCAGAGAGGAACTTTTGAAGAGGATAAAAATGTTCACTCGCAGTTTTTTTTTTGCTGTCCAACTCAAAGCTAACTGAGACGAGCAACTACCCCTTAAGTTTGCCCAGAGGAAGAGCCGCCTCGCGGCCTGTCTTCTCAAGTGAGCCCCCAGCTTTGGTGATTGAAAGCATATTTTATCATCCTCTTACATTTCTAAACTCCACTGATGATGTTTGAGCTGTAAATTGTTTGACATGCATCTTGTTTCCCACTGATTGACCTTTTCCAGCACAGACCCAACTTCCAATTTAATTAAATGAAATAGTAAATGCTTGTTTATTTAAAAAATATTTTATAACACAGACGAGATCTTGAACATTTTTAATTCATTAATGAAGCTGTTTTCTGTTCTCTCAAATTAATCCCCCCCTCCAAAAAAAATTATTAAAGGAGCATTATGGAAAATATTGCACTTTAAAACTAACCTTTTCAAACCAAAGAGGTCTCTTTGGAATCGGAAAGAATCATGTCTTCAATTTGAGATTCAATTTAACATCTTAGTCATATTATGGCCCTTTTGCTCATGCGGTATGAACAATTTTGTATGTTGGACTTAACATTCTTTAATAGAATGGAGAGAAGCACATTTTCATACTGTGTAGTGATCAGTTAAACATAAAATGAGAAGTCAGACCAGCGTACTTAGCTAATAGGATCCTTGTTGTGACGTTGCCATATTTGTAAACAATTCTGACAGAAATGCATTCTTCACTCCGCACTCTTAGCTGTTTATTTCCACAGTAGTAGAGGCCTTTGTCAGAATCAGTGATGTTCATGATCAGCATGTCATAGGAGTTAGAAGAAAGGTTTCTCACAAAATTAAAATTAGTTTTAATCTTTAAATAATCATCGATTAGATGTTTTTTTACTTCAAGGACAAGAGAAGGCTGGTTCTCATGAGAGCAGTTCCTGTACCACACTATGAATTCTGTACTTGATATTTTACAGTCACAGTACAGAGTGATGTTGTCTCCTGGTCTGACTGTCGCCTCCAACACCGATCCAGATCTCCAATCACGACTGCAGGACGCAACTCCTGGAATACAAGTACGATCGTAGTGTTACACGGTTCCACATTACAGCAGGTGCAGGTTCCTGCTCAACACAAATACAATGAGAGGGTGTATCTGAATTATCCTCAACTTGGAAGCTAATGATTTAAATCAAAACATCCAAAATCCATGTCTCAAAAGAATTACCTAAGAGAGCGACCAGAAAAATGAGCAGCCCGTCCATGTGTGATGGTGAGAGTGAGAGTTAGAAGACAGGGAAACAGATCTCAGATCTCACTCACTGACATCATCACTTTTTTCTGTCAAAAGAAGGATACGATGTCATCAGCGGATTAGCGGTGCTGAAGTGGAACATTTTCTTCTGTGGTTGGTTTCTATAGGTGTGAAGGTATGTGGTTATCTGATATCTCCTCTCACAGGGATAATAGTAGAGTACAGCTGAACAATACTTTCATTACTGCCTTTGTATGTTGACGACGGCCAAATTATTAATTTATGGGGTAAAATCCATGTTTGTAACACCCGATTGTCCTTCGAAACACTGTTACGTTGCTGAAATGTTGATATTGTTTTGTATTTTCCTATACTACTGAATATAACGTATTAGATTATTCAATAAAATCAAAGAAATATATTTATAAAATTATTTACTTAATTATTATTCTTAAAATACATGATATGAAAATGCTGGAGCTAAGAACAACATAATATATAGCTTATAATCTAAAATATTATTACATTAATCAGTATTATTACAGCAATTAAGTTAATAAAAAATAACAGGCAAAGATAAAGGAGAGAATCGTGTCCTGAATTTAATTCCTTCTTGTGCATCAAAAAGTTGTCTCAAAGATGCAACAGGACCGGTTTTCAGGAGCAGCTGACAATAGAGAGTGCCACTCATGTTATAATCACATGGGCAGTAGATCAAAAAAACTTTAAAAGCCTTGTCATTGTAACTTAAAATGCTGAGTTGAGTGGTTGGGCAAAAAGTGTGAGCATCAATTGTTTCGACCAAATTTCATATCAGTCCATCCAAAAGTTGGGAAATTATTTCTTGCACAACCACGAATTTGAAACTAATTGTGGAACTAGAGGGAAAAATCATCAGATCCACCAAAGTTATTCAAAAATGATAAAAAAAAAAAAAAGAAGCAATTTCAAAGAGAAGAAGACAGTAGGATCGACAATATGCGGTTAAAGGATTTACCCGGGATGTCAGATTGATTCAGCAGTTATGAAGATTAGTGGTGTAACGGACCGCGGTCGATCCGTGAAATTATAACGTTATCGCGATGTGTTCCCGTGTAATCTCGTTAAATGTAGTTTTGGTGAGAAACTTGAATAAATTCAGCTGTTTGAAGGAGATGTTTTTAAAACAAAATATATAGATATTAGAGATGAATAATGAACCGTTTACACTAAACTCTAAGCAGCTTATAATCATTAAAACCAGGGAAGGCCAAGCTTTTGAATGCGGGACTTTTATTTGTAAGAGTGTTTATTAAATCACGGTATTAGTACTTTTACTCAGACTTTTGAGGCTTTGGAGGCAGGAGGTGGCATATCAGTGGCTGATGTCTCTTCTTCATAATGATCATGATGCACCCACATGAATGCAATCATCCTAGTGGTTACAGTACGGAGCCCCTGATGCTCATGGCTGATCCTCCATGAGTAGTGACTTCGGCGTTCGTTCACTGAGGAAAGGAAGTGCGTGAGGACATTTGGCCGTTCGAGGTCGTTGCCCAATCGGAACCCATCGGCTGCGGTAGATAAGCCGCCGGTGGGTTCAGAGATGCATTTTGGCCAATATGTTCCACCTCCACGTGTACTGGTTACCTGCCTTCAACCAAGGCCTGCCCAAAGCATGAGTGCTTAATACTACATTGACTGCCAACGGAAACCAGAAAGCTTCTGACAACAAAATCCTGTCCCGTTGCATGTGAATGCAGAATCTGTTTAATCGAGATTAGTTAATTCCTGTTTTACTATGCTGTTGATGCTAAAAGAAGCTTCAGGCCATCATTTTTGTCTCATCGTTTGACTTTTGTCTCTTTTCTGGTTTATTCTTGCGAGGCCACGCGGATGAAGGCAGAGACTGCCTGTCTATTGGTTTTAAACAAAAGGTTGTTGCTGATGTTGTTCCATGTGTATGAATTGACATTAAATGCAGTATATGTTGTTGCCTTAAGATGTTCTACATTTAACCGTGCTATCACATGTCGTAACTTTTCACTTTTACTTTTACCTGAGTAAAATGCATTTAAAGTAACAGTACTTTTCTTTTACTTGAGTACATTATTCTGGTACTCTTTCCACCCTTTGAAACTGAGCTGTGTTGCACTCTCCTCTCTGGTTGAAAAGTTTCCGGATGTGGTCGGAAGTGTGCTTCGTCGCATTAGAGATCATACCCAACATTGACGTCCTGATATTCCCCTGAATACACAATTGCAGCAAGGTGAGAACTTAAACCTTCGTTGGTGTTGTGACCTTATGAGATTTGCACACAGCCGGCAAAATAATAAGCTAGAATGTAAATCAATGTCAGCCAGATCAATTTTACAAACATGATGTTGCCAAGGACATTCAATGACCAGCCAGGAAGTCAACTTGACCTGGACAAGGTTGACTTGCTAGAATCTGATTGGTGGAAAGTGACATGAAGGGAGGTATATAATTCTGACTTAGGGATTCTGATTCTTTGGAGTTGTTGTAAGATTGTATTCTTGAACAAACCAATAAACGGCTCCCCGCTGGTTGCCCGAATCCGAATGCGGTCTCCCTCTTCATTTGCCACAACTTGGGTCGGCAGAAACAGGCAGCGATGGAGCAGGGAACAAACCTGATCTGGGTTGAGGTTGGCCCTGTCGTCTAGGTTGGTATTTCGGTTTCCTCGCAATTCCCAGTGTTTGGTACACATACACGGTGAGAGAGGTCACATTGTAAGATACCACGCTTTCATTTTAATTTTCTGAACCTTGTGACAAAGCCCTTGGGCTTTTGGTTGTGTCGTGCAGTGTTGCCAACCTAATTTAATAAGGTGCTTTGTGATGTAACGACTGAGCTGGTTCCTGTGGACGATGAGGCCTGAGAAGGGCCTTGTCTTTCTTCAGCTGTAGGAAGACAATACCTTCCTCTCAAAGGTATTGGCAGCATCCTGCATCAGTGTTTTCATCCGCATTCGTGTCACAGAGTAGTGGGGTCTGCAACTTCGGTCCGCCTGCACAGGTTGCTATCATCGTGTGGGTTTCCTGTGACCTGATCATCACACGGGCGAGAGAATGTGGTTAAGGGGAACGTTCTTGCTTCTCTGTATTGTGTTGTTACTTCTTGGAAATAGTCCCCCCCACATTGCCCAACCTGTTTTTGTCACTCTTAATTTTAAAACACCGTTTGCAATGATGACTTGATGAACTACTAGACACATATATATTTATTTATTTTCACAGAAAAACTGACAAAGACCAAAGAGTTCATCAACTTTTCCAACAAATCTTTGCTTTTGAATTTAAGTAAAAAAAAAAAACTGTATTCCATACATGTTTTCATTACTGTATATGTTATCAATGGTATTGATTGCTCCTCTGTATAATGTGTGTGCAAATTACAAGTCACAAGTAATTGACGACAGAGTAGGTGGCAGAACTCTGTTTCTTCTTCTTCTTCTGTGGTCTCTGTGACGCCTGACGGAATTCCAATGCAGCATAAGACACATCTTCATCCTAAAATGCATTTCATATATTGATATATATTATTCTGAATCATAAACATGCATTCACACAGTACTATGATTGACTATAATGCACTATTCAACACTTAAGTATTCCATAAATAGTGTGTAGCAGCAGCACATTTTACATGTCAATGACATGGACATTTAGGTGCGTCAGTAACCTTTAGGGACACTTTTGTCAGGTAATGAAAAATGTCCGCCATGATGAAAGTCTGAGCATATGATATGATACACGTGACAGAACCTTCCTGCTGTAAGTTACCTTATTCTCGCTCGCTTGGCCTCTGGCGCCGGGTCTTTTCACATCAGTTTTAGGTTCCTTAGCTGCGAACATGGATAAAGCACAATTACATTATAACACCCAACATCCCACAATACCTTTAAAAAGAAGTACTCTGGAACAAATTAAGTAAAAAAATAAAAAAAATAAAACAAGATTGTCTGGTCTCCAAAATAATATGACACTGAAGAAAGAACTGAGTGACGTATGGTTCAGCAGTCACCTCTTTTCTGGCAAAGGTGATAAACCAGCAGGGAGGAGAGCATAGAGGAGAGAATGGCAACCGCTGGACACAGAGAGCACAGCATCATCCAGCACAGACCACAGTCTTCTGTGATCGGGCGGCAGGGCTTGCTATCGTCTGGAGGAAAAACACAACGTTGTGTCAATTAACTCCAAAAAAGTGGATTGGTGAAGTTTGGCTCTTGTTAAAAACGCAAGGGAAAGGAAAAGGGTTCATTTCACTTGTTCAAAGTCACACGGGTATTAGTTTCTCCCTCTACTCCAGCGAACAAGAAACCAAGATATTTCCAGGAATAAATGCACGTTGACCACAAGGTTTTTCTGTTGTTTGACTTTTATTGGTCGAAGGTAAACTGGTGATCCGTTACCATTACTATCTGTGCTCACTCTTGTTGCTGAATGATACACATTCCCTCAGCTACTTTCCAAAGTTCACAGAGGAGCGGAGGCTTCTTTAATATTAATGCTGTGGGAATGAGATATTAAATGACACACATGAGTGTGTCCACACACACTTTTGTCCATGTAGCACAGCTACCGCACAAAGAGAAGTCCGATCGGAGTACTTACCCAGTAGGACCCTTGTCGATATGTTGCCATATCTGTAAACACATCTGGAAGTAAGTGTGGTGTCCTCCACTTTAATACGTCCAGTTCCGCAGTAGTAGAGGCCTTCGTCAGAGTCAGTGGTGTTTGTGATCAGCATGTCATAGGAGTTATAGGAATAGTTCCTCACGAAGTGGAAACGAGGAAGGGGATTCATAATGCGCGTCACATCAATGGTGTCACCCCTTTCAAGGTTTACTTTAAGGACAAGAGAAGGCTGGTTCTCATGAGAGCAGTTCCTGTACCACACTATATGTACTCCACTTGATATTTTACAGTCACAGTACAGAGTGATGTTGTCTCCTGGTCTGACTTTCACCTCCAACCTCGATCCAGATCTCCAATCATGACTGCAGGACGCAACTATTGGAATATCAAAGCAATTGTCAAAAGCAAGAAGTGAGATGAGTGGTGAGTGGTTGTTTCGCAATACACCGAATGCAGACTACCGCTCAATAAAGCAAACAATTGTGTCAATAAAATGTACAAACCTTTAATAAGTTTTATTAAAAATTACCTTGGAGAATGACCAGAAAAATAAGCAGCCCGTCCATGTGAGATGATGACTTGGTGTGAAAAGGCAATGAAACAGGTCTTACTGCCAGTTGTCATAGACTTTTCCGTGTAAGGAAATGTAAGATTGTGATTGGCTGGTTGAATGGAACATTTACTTCTGTGGTTGTTACTAGTGGTGTGTGTGTATGACTGTGATGATCTATCACACACTGTAACTGGGGGACTGAATCCCTCCAGGTGCTTTTGCACTTTTTGCGGCAACGGTGAGATGGTCCACTTCAGGGAGCGAGGAAATACTGTCGGCAACATATTGATCATATTGAGTAGGAAGTCCGGCAAACAGCATGACTGCATGAAGATGTTTTTTCGGAAATGTCTCGGTTTGCTGTGAAATAATGCAGATTTTTACTTTATCTCATTTTAGACCCTCCTCTGTTGAGCAACGTGTTGAATCCTTGACAAGCCACTTACAAACGTAGTGGATCGGCAATGAACAAGTGTGTGTGTAGAGGGGGGGGGGGTAACAATACACGTATTTGTATCGAACTGTTCAGAACGAGGCTTCCGGTTCGGTGCGCATTGCGAAAATTCGTCTGAGTAATACCGTTGCATTTTGAAAATATAAATACAACGCAGCCTAAATTGTGTGAAATATAATATTCTTGGTGGAGCCACTGCGCTCAACAAAGGCAACCCACGCGACGTAACAAGCAACGTGCGGACCGACACTCCCGCCACAGAAAAATAAAAAGGCATTCTCCTCCGGTGACGCACGTTTGCGCTAAACGAGCTCACCAGGAAAAACCAAAGAGCAGCACACACACACACGCTACAAACTATTCCCACAGAGTTCAGGCAACTATTCCCTCCTAATTACAACTGGGCTAAAGCAATCTCCAAGGTGACTGGTACATTTGTAGCCCGGATATGAGACCCTCATGGAAAACGCCAGCTTTACGAACATGCTTAATGTTGATGAGCCCCATGACACTACTCCCTTCACGAGCCTGTTTCAGCCGGACCGTGATTCCTGTTTTGTACAAGAAAACAAAGTAGAGAATCAAATGTCCGAAGTCCAGGCGGCTGGACGTCAACGCTACACACAAAGCTACCTGACTCTCTTACCTCGTCGCTGTAATGTCACACCTCGAGAGTCACACCAGCGAGGATTTGGCCCAAGAGATGATGGAAGCGGCGGAAGTTGGAGCGAGCTGATGTTATTACTATTCCTGCGACTACTGGCAATGCCAGGAACATCGTTAATGCTGTTGGAGCTGCTGGTCTAGGGGCCACAAATAGGACCCGTGTCATGAATCCAGCATCTCGGGAAGCAACGGCAGTGCGGCGGATCTCTGGCCTCCCAGCGAAGATCAGAGAGATTGAAATGTTTGAAGACAAAATAGGACTTGCTGTAGGCATCCTGTACACAAATTAATCCGTCACTGTCCAAAGTAAAAAAAAAAAGCAGCGTGAATATAAAAATATTTAAAAATCAAGGAAGAAAATTTCTCTGGCATTTCTACTCTTTTGCTGTGTTGAAAACGTACGGCAGCATGGATTCTGTGAACCGTTACACCCCAGAGAAATGAAGGCGGTTTTTCTTTCCTGACACCCTCGTCTCGACTCTCAGTCCCTCACAACACATTTCACATCACAGTGCATCTGCCTGAGGAGGTGAGAGGATGCTTCTGGTGTCAAATCTCCATGGTGATGACTTGTTTATTTTCAATGAAAAAACTAAATTGACTACCAATTCGTTGGTGAACAAACAGCTCAGGACGAATGTCCCAGAACACAACTCCTGTTAAAATCACATCTTCATCCTGAGAGACAATTTGACGTTTGGAATCATTATAATCATTAGAATTCAGATGAGGAGAATAAATAGAGAGAGAGAGCAAGAGAGAGAGAGAGAAGGAGAGAGAAAGAGAGAGAGAGAGAGAGAGAGAGAGAGCAAGAGAGAGAGATTTCCTACTACTACTTAACATCTCCATGCATCTACTTAACCGTGGATCAGTGGTGAGCAGGCTCGGCGGTTCAATCCCCGGCTCCGCTAGTCCACGTTGACGTGTCCTTGGGTATAGATCTGGGAATAGATTTTGAGAAGGCTTCAAATGTTCTACTTTGTTATTTTTTTCTTTTTAACTGTGGTTCAGTGGTGAGCAGGGTCATCCTTCAATCAGAGGATCGGCGGTTCAATCCCCGGCTCTGCTAGTCCACGTCGATGTGTCCTTGGGTAAGACACTTGACCCCAAATCGCTCCCGTAGCCTGTTGTATGTTAGTTAGTCGTGATAGACAGGTGTCATCTTGCATGGTAGCCCCTGCCATCAGTGTGTGAATGAGTTAACTATGACATGTACTGTGTAAGAGCTTTGAGTGGTCAGAAGACTAGA
Source organism: Ophiodon elongatus (assembly GCA_016806645.1). Taxonomy (NCBI): domain Eukaryota; kingdom Metazoa; phylum Chordata; class Actinopteri; order Perciformes; family Hexagrammidae; genus Ophiodon; species Ophiodon elongatus. The sequence continues at coordinate 615,759 of JACSYO010002138.1, read as the reverse complement.
AAAGCAGTTAATGTATTTATTACCATCCACTAGAGGTCAGGAGAGCTCCACTGGTGTGGATAACTGTTACTAGGAGTTAGAGGTTACCGTCAGCTGTTACCCCAGAGAGTGTTTCCCTCAATACCTCCCCTCACTGCAAGTAGTTGTATATGAACACGTGTGTATAGGTACCACATCTTGAAATAGTAGAGAATAATACATTTTTGTAATTTTTGTTCAGCAAACAAACATCCATCCAAAAATGCCATTAGATGTTGTTTATACATCAGGCTGCAGACAAACAGCATATCTCGAGCGAGCCTGTAATCCCACTGGCCGTGGTATCTGTGTATGGAACCACACCCTGCATCTCCTCGTGAGCGGACCTCATTCGATCTCACAAAGTAAGGATGTGGTCACTGATATGACACAGATTCAGAAATAAACTTCTAAATGTAGCTGAGAGGAAGGGAGTGGGAGGAGAGTGGGAAGGGAGAGGGGAGGGGCTGCAGAGCGTCGGCCTGCCTGTCGTGAGACATAAATAACGGATCTGAGTTAAAAAACCGAGCCCTTGTTTTTGATGAGCTAGTGGAGATTCCTCCCATGTGAACTGTTTGTATTGTGTTTACAAAAGAAGAGAAAACATTTTCTCAGATCAAACTCAACTCCACCAACACCTTCAGCAGGCCACTGGTCCGCGGCTTCAGTCTGTTGAGCTCTGCGGCCACGTGACAAGCTGTTTGTCACTGTGGGTTTCCTGTGAAGCGTACTTGGAATTGTTTCTCACCACCGGTGGAAGGTATATGCGGGGCTGATGGCCAACCTGAGATAAAAAACAGGAAATTATCTGAAAAACACTTTTGTGTCTCGTTACAGAGACACAATCATCAGCACCATGATGAAATGTTACAGATTGATTTCAATCAAAAAATGTGAACCTGAAGCTGGATTGTGATCATCAACAACAAGAACAACAACAACAAAGAGGTTTTCTATCTGGATGTTGTGTGCATCTGATCAATTTGTTTAACTTAAACCTGCTCTACCACTTAAACTGTCTACTCTGTGAAGAATAAAAAAACAAATGATAAAGGAAGAAATTCAGTCAGTGTAAATATGGTTCTCCTGTATTGAGTTTAGTTGTTCTAGTTGACAGTGGGGCAAGTCCCAAACAATGGGAAACATTAAAAAATAGTTGTCAATTTATTGTCACTGTTTTGTCAACGGAGACATGTTCGGCTAAAAGGGTCTGTATTAAATTGCTAATATTTTGGAGTAAAACTAATCAGTAAGAGGGAATGTCACATTAGCCGTCAAATAGTACCAATCATAAGGTCTAGGCTTCATTTGAAGGATCAGACCCTCCTCTGTTGAGGAATGTGTATTACATTGCAACGTCGAATCCATTTGTGATCTCGTTCTGTTGGTTCCGGACAGCTTGGGGGTCAAAACCTCATCCAGGAGTGTTTTTGGGCTTGCGACCTAACAGCTCCACCGGAGGTCCGGAGAGAGTTTCACCTGGAGCTGGTGTGGCAAACCGAGATTACACCATCAGCATTTCCCCACCCCTTCTCACTGTTTTAAGTTTTTTTTCAAAATTTTTTTGAGGTACAACGATGTACAAGAAGGAACGCTGTGTGAGACCGGGAGCTTTCCCGCCGCCGTCGGTTTGTGTCTATTTGAAGTATGGTCTGTATTCTGGACATGTAGGCTCAGGCTGAACTGTGGACAGTGAAGCTGTACACTAATCTGCAGCTTCCGTCTGTCTGCACGTTAAGCTCTGCAGTCCTACGAGGGACTGTTTGTCACTGTGAGTTTCCTGTGAGCCTCGCTGATTAGAAGGTGCAACACGCTTGTGGTTGGCTTTACTGTCACCTCTGTGTTGTCTTTTTAACTTCCTGGAAACTGTGTGGCAGGGACATCCTTAAATGAGTACGCTTCGTACGAATATTAAAACAGTAGCCATCTTGGCTTTGTATGATTGGTCCTTTTGGCTCTGGGAACAGAATGAGTTACAAACTCCAGAGGACTGATGGCTAACTTGAGATATAAACAGGAAATTGCTTGAAAACCGCAATCATGTCTCGTTACAGGCAAGCAGCCGTCGCAGCTATTATGAAATGTTACGGATCGATTTCAATTAAAAAATGTGAATCTGAAGCTGAATTGTAATCAACAACAACAAACCTTTTTTTTCAAATTGTATTTATTATAAGTGGTGTCAGGAAATTGAGTTTAGTATCAACTTTCAGAACATCATTGCTTTCCACCTTCAAAGAAAGCAAACAAAAAAGCAACATCATTTTCTGCATAACATTCTTTTACGCATATCAGTCATAGATAATGATTGCCACTCAGATTTAAATGGGGGAAGATAAGTGACACAATGGTCTATACGTATCCCTACAAAGAAATTACAAGATTCATCATTACTCGTCATTATACAATACAATTTATTACCAGACTGTAATAAAAGAAGTGGACGCACTCCCATTGGTTTGTGGACTGCCTTTAGGCCGTCGCCGTCTTGGTTTCTGGCTTTCACGATCTTGTTTTTTTTGCATAACTTCTGGTTGCAAAAAACAAAAGACAAGATTGTGACAGTCAAAAACAAAACGCTGAATGGAAGATTTTTAGGCGATTAAAAAGGTTACAATTAACTTTCATGAGCTGAAAACACACTGTGAAAGGGTTGAAGATGTGAGACAAAAACAGGGAGTACTCCCAGACTTGACAATGTCGTGGTAGCTCCGCCCTAAAACATAGCCTGTATTATGGTCTATTTGACTCTAAATGGACCATAATTTACTAAATGAACATCATGCTGTATTGAAGAAGACTTTAAAATAGATATTGAGACCATAAACTCATGTTTACAATGTTGACTGAGGGAATAAATCAAGAGAGAAGTAGAGTCATTTTCTCATAGACTTCTATACAATCTGACTTATTTTTGTAACCAGAGGCCCCTGATGGCCGGTAGAGAGAATGCAGGAAAAAGACACTTCCGCATTGGCTTCACTTTATATGCCTAGTTGGGGGGGTGGCGGGGGTGGGGGGGAATAGCAGACGACAGAATAAGTGCTGAATTCAGAACTCTGGGTTTTCTTCTTCTCTGGTCTCAGTGATGCCTGGAGGATTTCCAGCGCAGCATACCACACGTCTTCATCCTAAAATGTGACATTTGTTGTTTAGAATCGTGCTCGTGTACTGATCTATTGCCATCACAAAGTATATTTTACCGCTACACCCACCTGATGCAGTCTGGTTTGAGGTCTTTCCTGATCAGCTTGAGGTTCTGGAGCTGCAGAAATCAATACAACATCACTACAGACAGCAGGGTGCATCCAAACTCAAACACAGACCAAAAGAGGAGACTCGTCTGAATCAGGGTTTCTTTGTGATAAAAAGTAATTTTGTAGATTATCACGTATATTTCTCAAAAGGAGAGGTATACAGTGGTTACCTTTTTTCTGACAGAGTTGATAAACCAGAATAGAGGAGAGGAGAGAGGAGAGAACAGCAAAAGCTGGACACAGAGAGAACAGCAGAATCCAGCATTCACAAGAGTCTCGTGGAGTCCCGTGGTGAGGATCACTGGAGTCTGAATCAAAAACAAAGTTGTGTGTCAATTAGCGTCATAAACTCTGATCTCACTAAAATGGCAAAACGTTTTCTAAAAAAAAGTTTTAGAAACATAATTTTCCTTAACAAAGCTCTTTGCGTGGGCACATATGTGTGATAGCTGTTCCGCGACCCCTGGAACCTAGAGCCCCGAGAATTAAAACACTGTTGGATTTGAATTATGTTAAGGGGAGGTTTGTTGAGAAATCATGTTTTCCTTGAGCAGAGCAAAACAATATACTGCATCGACATTACTACTTGTTCTGGCAAGATGTTCAGATCTTTCCAGGATTAAATGTAAAAGTGCAACCTTTGACTTTGATGGAGCCTCCGATTTTACAAATGTGAAATGATCCCAAAGCTCACTTTGCATACAAATACATATGGAAATGCACATTGAAGGATGGCCTACAACACTTCAGATACATACACTCTAAGATTTGGGGATATGATTATTTGTATAAGCCATTATACGGTTTCACTACAGACTGACACACATAATCTTCCTCTAAGACTTCATGATGGTTCACCTTTTTGACAAAAGTATATCTGGGGCCTGCGCATATTTTCCTACTGTATGCTAATCATTTAGTCAAATGATACATTCACTGCAGTCACACATAGATCTTACACGAACAAAGTCAGACCAGCGTACTTACCTAATAGGATCCTTGTTGTGACGTTGCCATATTTGTAAACAATTCTGACAGAAATGCATTCTTCACTCCCCACTCTTAGCTGTTTAGTTCCACAGTAGTAGAGGCCTTTGTCAGAATCAGTGATGTTCATGATCAGCATGTCATAGGAGTTAGAAGAAAGGTTTCTCACAAAATTAAAATTAGTTTTAATCTTTAAATAATCATCGATTAGATGTTTTTTTACTTCAAGGACAAGAGAAGGCTGGTTCTCATGAGAGCAGTTCCTGTACCACACTATGAATTCTGTACTTGATATTTTACAGTCACAGTACAGAGTGATGTTGTCTCCTGGTCTGACTGTCGCCTCCAACACCGATCCAGATCTCCAATCACGACTGCAGGACGCAACTCCTGGAATACAAGTACGATCGTAGTGTTACACGGTTCCACATTACAGCAGGTGCAGGTTCCTGCTCAACACAAATACAATGAGAGGGTGTATCTGAATTATCCTCAACTTGGAAGCTAATGATTTAAATCAAAACATCCAAAATCCATGTCTCAAAAGAATTACCTAAGAGAGCGACCAGAAAAATGAGCAGCCCGTCCATGTGTGATGGTGACCGACAGTTAGAAGACAGCGAGGCAGATCTCACTCAAAGACATCATGTCCTGTGCTGACGTTTCTGTCAAAGGAAGGATACAATGTGATTGGCCAGTCAAGTGGAACATTTCCTTCTGTGGTTGTTTTCTATAGGTGTAAAGGTATGTGGTAGTCGGGGCTTTTGTTTTTTCAAACGTGATCACTCGATACCCCACTACACCCGAGCGTCTATCTGAAGCCGTTACATGTTAGATCTCAGCCTTTGTTATACTTGCAGTATTTCCTTTGTAGGACTTACGATATGCTGAGCTGTTGTTCTAGACTTGGAGGGTCTGATGCACGAGGACCAGAAGTAGACAATTCTCCAAATTAGGAAACAGTATGGGAAACAGTATGGGAAACAGTGGGCAGAAGCTTCCAGTTCCAACTAGTAGTTATGTAGGCCAATTTACCATCCAGACGAGTTCGCAAGCTTTAAACATTAAATTAAAACTGTTAAAAGCGTCAAAATGTCTGGTTGTTGCTTGTTCGGTTGGCAGAATCGATATTCCAACAGCGGAATAAAGTTCTACAGAATTCCAACAGTTTCAGAACAACAGGTGTTTCAGTTTAGTTCGTCACAGTGACATTTTGTGACATTTAGATGAGCTTTTATTTCAAATTAAAATTGTATTATGCCATTAATGCTGATCCCTGATAATTCATTCATCGTGAATAATAACAAATCTGTGTTGAAATCGTTAAGAGGAGAGCTCTTGATGATGGCAGCACTGGAGCTAACAGCTAACGTACGGAGATTCTATTGAGATAATTGTTTTTGTTGGGAGAGAGAGAGAGAGAGAGAGAGTTATCCTTGTTGGTTACCTGATATTGTTTTGCTTGGCTACAATACAAGATTAGATATAATTTGCTTTAAAAAAATGTGTTCACAAAGTGAACATGGAAGTAATACTAAGTATTACCAAAGTAAGAGGGGATAATAAAAAAAAAGTTCAAGTCAGCAAGTTAGAGAGAACAGTGAAAGCCGGTAGAGAACGTCTTTATCCAGAACACACTGGAGTCTTTGAAGGAGCATTAGATCTTTGAAATTTCAGAAACATCCAATCATAGTTTCATAAAGCCCAACATTTTATAATACTCCCATACTGTAAGTGTGTTGCACCGTGAAGGGACCTGGCCCGTGATCTATCAGCTCAGATGTGCTGACTGATGCACGAGGACTCCTCTTCCCCTCCTGTTCCTTGTGTTAGAGGTTTTGTCTCTTGCTGATGACAACTAGAAGCTCACTCACGGTAATGACGTCTCTAAAGGAGATACTGTCAGCGCGCAGATGCTTTGATTTTCCCACGTGGATATTTCAGATTTCTACTAAAACAATGACATCAGTTTCATAAAAAAAAAAAAAAAAAAGTGTGATTAGCCAAACTCGCTGCTTGTTGCCTGTTGTTGCGGTTTAAATTTCTCACACCGAAGGACTTTTTCCACCTGAAAAAAACCCATTTAAATTTTCTATTGTTTGTTCGACATCTCAATCATCTAAAAACCGATGTAAAAGATGAAGATGATGGGCGTATTTCAAAATACGTTTTTCACTACAGTGGACAGATGTCTGTTTTGCCCTGGATTCAACTTTAGTAACACCAGTTAATGAACAGTTTAACGTTTGGGCTTGTTAGTTCAGACAAATAATCACATGTACTGTCCAGTAACTGAAAACTCTAAAAGGGTACTTTACATTTCACAAACCAGTGTGAACCGGTTTACCTGTGCATTGCTGATTTTGCAGGATTAAACGCACCAGTTAAACAAATGGTCAGTTTACAGGTCGTATTAATTAGCAGGCGTGCGAGACTCGTCATCTTCATTCACATTCATCTGTTTTTTCTCCACCTTTGTCGAGTCAATTCAATTTAAAACAGAATTTTAAAATGAAATGTCAAAATAGATTTTGAGAAGGCTTCAAATGTTCTACTTTGTTACTTTTTTCTTTTTAACTGTGGTTCAGTGGTGAGCAGGGTCATCCTTCAATCAGAGGATCGGCGGTTCAATCCCCAGCTCTGCTAGTCCACGTCGATGTGTCCTTGGGTAAGACACTTGACCCCAAATCGCTCCCGTAGCCTGTTGTATGTTAGTTAGTCGTGATAGACAGGTGTCATCTTGCATGGTAGCCCCTGCCATCAGTGTGTGAATGAGTTAACTATGACATGTACTGTGTAAGAGCTTTGAGTGGTCAGAAGACTAGAAAAGCAGTTAATGTATTTATTACCATCCACTAGAGGTCAGGAGAGCTCCACTGGTGTGGATAACTGTTACTAGGAGTTAGAGGTTACCGTCAGCTGTTACCCCAGAGAGTGTTTCCCTCAATACCTCCCCTCACTGCAAGTAGTTGTATATGAACACGTGTGTATAGGTACCACATCTTGAAATAGTAGAGAATAATACATTTTTGTAATTTTTGTTCAGCAAACAAACATCCATCCAAAAATGCCATTAGATGTTGTTTATACATCAGGCTGCAGACAAACAGCATATCTCGAGCGAGCCTGTAATCCCACTGGCCGTGGTATCTGTGTATGGAACCACACCCTGCATCTCCTCGTGAGCGGACCTCATTCGATCTCACAAAGTAAGGATGTGGTCACTGATATGACACAGATTCAGAAATAAACTTCTAAATGTAGCTGAGAGGAAGGGAGTGGGAGGAGAGTGGGAAGGGAGAGGGGAGGGGCTGCAGAGCGTCGGCCTGCCTGTCGTGAGACATAAATAACGGATCTGAGTTAAAAAACCGAGCCCTTGTTTTTGATGAGCTAGTGGAGATTCCTCCCATGTGAACTGTTTGTATTGTGTTTACAAAAGAAGAGAAAACATTTTCTCAGATCAAACTCAACTCCACCAACACCTTCAGCAGGCCACTGGTCCGCGGCTTCAGTCTGTTGAGCTCTGCGGCCACGTGACAAGCTGTTTGTCACTGTGGGTTTCCTGTGAAGCGTACTTGGAATTGTTTCTCACCACCGGTGGAAGGTATATGCGGGGCTGATGGCCAACCTGAGATAAAAAACAGGAAATTATCTGAAAAACACTTTTGTGTCTCGTTACAGAGACACAATCATCAGCACCATGATGAAATGTTACAGATTGATTTCAATCAAAAAATGTGAACCTGAAGCTGGATTGTGATCATCAACAACAAGAACAACAACAACAAAGAGGTTTTCTATCTGGATGTTGTGTGCATCTGATCAATTTGTTTAACTTAAACCTGCTCTACCACTTAAACTGTCTACTCTGTGAAGAATAAAAAAACAAATGATAAAGGAAGAAATTCAGTCAGTGTAAATATGGTTCTCCTGTATTGAGTTTAGTTGTTCTAGTTGACAGTGGGGCAAGTCCCAAACAATGGGAAACATTAAAAAATAGTTGTCAATTTATTGTCACTGTTTTGTCAACGGAGACATGTTCGGCTAAAAGGGTCTGTATTAAATTGCTAATATTTTGGAGTAAAACTAATCAGTAAGAGGGAATGTCACATTAGCCGTCAAATAGTACCAATCATAAGGTCTAGGCTTCATTTGAAGGATCAGACCCTCCTCTGTTGAGGAATGTGTATTACATTGCAACGTCGAATCCATTTGTGATCTCGTTCTGTTGGTTCCGGACAGCTTGGGGGTCAAAACCTCATCCAGGAGTGTTTTTGGGCTTGCGACCTAACAGCTCCACCGGAGGTCCGGAGAGAGTTTCACCTGGAGCTGGTGTGGCAAACCGAGATTACACCATCAGCATTTCCCCACCCCTTCTCACTGTTTTAAGTTTTTTTTCAAAATTTTTTTGAGGTACAACGATGTACAAGAAGGAACGCTGTGTGAGACCGGGAGCTTTCCCGCCGCCGTCGGTTTGTGTCTATTTGAAGTATGGTCTGTATTCTGGACATGTAGGCTCAGGCTGAACTGTGGACAGTGAAGCTGTACACTAATCTGCAGCTTCCGTCTGTCTGCACGTTAAGCTCTGCAGTCCTACGAGGGACTGTTTGTCACTGTGAGTTTCCTGTGAGCCTCGCTGATTAGAAGGTGCAACACGCTTGTGGTTGGCTTTACTGTCACCTCTGTGTTGTCTTTTTAACTTCCTGGAAACTGTGTGGCAGGGACATCCTTAAATGAGTACGCTTCGTACGAATATTAAAACAGTAGCCATCTTGGCTTTGTATGATTGGTCCTTTTGGCTCTGGGAACAGAATGAGTTACAAACTCCAGAGGACTGATGGCTAACTTGAGATATAAACAGGAAATTGCTTGAAAACCGCAATCATGTCTCGTTACAGGCAAGCAGCCGTCGCAGCTATTATGAAATGTTACGGATCGATTTCAATTAAAAAATGTGAATCTGAAGCTGAATTGTAATCAACAACAACAAACCTTTTTTTTCAAATTGTATTTATTATAAGTGGTGTCAGGAAATTGAGTTTAGTATCAACTTTCAGAACATCATTGCTTTCCACCTTCAAAGAAAGCAAACAAAAAAGCAACATCATTTTCTGCATAACATTCTTTTACGCATATCAGTCATAGATAATGATTGCCACTCAGATTTAAATGGGGGAAGATAAGTGACACAATGGTCTATACGTATCCCTACAAAGAAATTACAAGATTCATCATTACTCGTCATTATACAATACAATTTATTACCAGACTGTAATAAAAGAAGTGGACGCACTCCCATTGGTTTGTGGACTGCCTTTAGGCCGTCGCCGTCTTGGTTTCTGGCTTTCACGATCTTGTTTTTTTGCGTAACTTCTGGTTGCAAAAATAAAAACAAGATCGTGACAGTCAAAAACAAAATCCTGAATAAGACATTTTTAGGCGATCAAAAATGTTACAATTAAATTTCATGAACTGAAAACACACTGTGAAAGGGTTGAAGATGTAAGACAAAAACAGGAAGTACTCCCAGACCTGACAATGTCGTGGTAGCCCCGCCCTAAAGCATACCCTGCTTTATGGTCTGTTTGACTCTAAATGGACCATAATTTACTAAATGAACATCATGCTGTATTGAAGAAGACTTTAAAATAGATATTGAGACCATAAACTCATGTTTACAATGTTTACTGAGGGAATAAATCAAGAGAGAAGTAGAGTCATTTATCATAGACTTCTATACAATCTGACTTATTTTTGTAACCAGAGGCCCCTAATGGCCAGTAGAGAGAATGCAGGACAAAGGCACTTCCGCATTGGCTTCACTTTATATGCCTAGTTGGGGGGGTGGGGGTATGGGGGGGAATAGCAGACGACAGAATAAGTGCTGAATTCAGAACTCTGGGTTTTCTTCTTCTCTGGTCTCAGTGATGCCTGGAGGATTTCCAGCGCAGCATACCACACGTCTTCATCCTAAAATTTGACATTTGGAATAAATCAAGAGAGAAGTAGAGTCATTTTCTTATAGACTTCTACACAATCTGACTTATTTTTGCAACCAGAGGAGTCGCCCCCTCATGGCCAGTAGAGGGAATGCAGGAAAAAGGCACTTCCGCATTGGCTTCACTTTATATGCCTCGAGGCTGCCGCATGGTACAGTTGTCTTGCAGTCACGTGACGTCTGACGATGTCTGTCGCCACCATGTTGGTGTACGGATGTTTCACACGTAGCTACATAATGCTAGTGCTCTCCACCACCAATGTAACTGATTTGTCACCTAGATAGCAAAGAACAGAATTGGATGTGATCCAGACGGAATCTCCTCTCAGGCTTTCTGACTGATATTGTCGGAGACGGCTGATTTAGGAGGCTCACACTTAGGTTAGCTAACGTTAGCTCACTACACAACATTATGTTCATTTGGTTATTTCAATGGTGGGGGCTAGGGGGGAAGGACTTTACAGGTACATGGCCTGATTTGGTGTCACGCGTGGTTTGATCCCATCGTTAGATGTTACATAGTTATGTTTGTTATTTTGTTTTAGCGTCTTTACATCCGAGAAGTATTGATGGCAGAATAGGTGCTGAATTCAGAACTCCGGGTTTTCTTCTTCTCTGGTCTCAGTGATGCCTGGCGGATTTCCAGCGCAGCATACCACACGTCTTCTTCCTAAAATGTGACATTTGTTGTTTAGAATCGTGCTCGTGTACTGATCTATTGCCATCACTAAGTATATTTTACCGCTACACCCACCTGATGCAGTCTGGTTTGAGGTCTTTCCTGATCAGCTTGAGGTTCTGGAGCTGCAGAAATCAATACAACATCACTACAGACAGCAGGGTGCATCCAAACTCAAACACAGACCAAAAGAGGAGACTCGTGTGAATCAGGGTTTCTTTGTGATAAAAAGTAATTTTGTAGATTATCACGTATATTTCTCAAAAGGAGAGGTATACAGTGGTTACCTTTTTTCTGACAGAGTTGATAAACCAGAATAGAGGAGAGGAGAGAGGAGAGAACAGCAAAAGCTGGACACAGAGAGAACAGCAGAATCCAGCATTCACAAGAGTATCGTGGAGTCCCGTGGTGAGGATCACTGGAGTCTGAATCAAAAACAAAGTTTTGTGTCAATTAGCGTCATTGAATTCTGATCTCACTAAAATGGGAAAACATTTTATTAAAAAAAAGATTTATAAACATAATTTTCCTTAACAAAGCTCTTTGCGTGGGCACATATGTGTGATAGCTGTTCCGCGACCCCTGGAACCTAGAGCCCCGAGAATTAAAACACTGTTGGAATTGAATTAAGTTAAGCGGAGGTTTGTTGAGAACTCAAGTTTTCCTTGAGCAGAGCAAAACAATATACTGCATCGACATTATTCATTATGTTCTGCCAAGATATTCAGATCTTTCCTGGATTAAGTGTAAAAGTGCAATCTTTGACTTGGATGGAGCCTCCGATTTTATAAATATAAAATTATCCCAAAGCTCACTTTGCATACAAATACATATGGAAATGCAATTGAAGGATGACCTACAACACTTCAGATACATACAGTCTCAGATTTGGGGATATAATTATTTGTATTAACCACAATACGGTTTCACTACAGACTGACACACATACTCTTCCTCTAAGACTTCATGATGGTTCACCTTTTTGACAAAAGTATATCTGGGGCCTGCGCATATTTTCCTACTGTATGCTAATCATTTAGTCAAATGATACATTCACTGCAGTCACACATAGATCTTACACGAACAAAGTCAGACCAGCGTACTTACCTAATAGGATCCTTGTTGTGACGTTGCCATATTTGTTAAAATTTCTGACAGAAATGCATTCTTTACCCTCCACTCTTTGCTCTTTAGTTCCACAGTAGTAGAGGCCTTTGTCAGAATCAGTGATGTTCATGATCAGCATGTCATAGGAGTTAGAAGAACTGTTTCTCACAAAATGAAAATGAGGTTGAATCTTTAAATTATCATTGATTATAAGTAGTTTTTTTACTTCAAGGACAAGAGAAGGCTGGTTCTCATGAGAGCAGTTCCTGTACCACACTATGTATTCTCTACTTGATATTTTACAGTCACAGTACAGAGTGATGTTGTCTCCTGGTCTGACTGTCGCCTCCAAGACCGATCCAGATCTCCAATCATGACTGCAGGACGCAACTCCTGGAATACAAGTACGATCGTAGTGTTACACGGTTCCACATTACAGCAGGTGCAGGTTCCTGCTCAACACAACAACAATGAGAGGGTGTATCTGAATTATCCTCAACTTGCAAGCTAATGATTTAAATCAAAACATCCAAAATCCATGTCTCAAAAGAATTACCTAAGAGAGCGACCAGAAAAATGAGCAGCCCGTCCATGTGTGATGGTGACCGACAGTTAGAAGACAGCGAGGCAGATCTCACTCAAAGACATCATGTCCTGTGCTGACGTTTCTGTCAAAGGAAGGATACAATGTGATTGGCCAGTCAAGTGGAACATTTCCTTCTGTGGTTGTTTTCTATAGGTGTAAAGGTATGTGGTAGTTGGGGCTTTTGTTTTTTCAAACGTGATCACTCGATACCCCACTACACCCGAGCGTCTATCTGAAGCCGTTACATGTTAGATCTCAGCCTTTGTTATACTTGCAGTATTTCCTTTGTAGGACTTACGATATGCTGAGCTGTTGTTCTAGACTTGGAGGGTCTGATGCACGAGGACCAGAAGTAGACAATTCTCCAAATTAGGAAACAGTATGGGAAACAGTATGGGAAACAGTGGGCAGAAGCTTCCAGTTCCAACTAGTAGTTATGTAGGCCAATTTACCATCCAGACGAGTTCGCAAGCTTTAAACATTAAATTAAAACTGTTAAAAGCGTCAAAATGTCTGGTTGTTGCTTGTTCGGTTGGCAGAATCGATATTCCAACAGCGGAATAAAGTTCTACAGAATTCCAACAGTTTCAGAACAACAGGTGTTTCAGTTTAGTTCGTCACAGTGACATTTTGTGACATTTAGATGAGCTTTTATTTCAAATTAAAATTGTATTATGCCATTAATGCTGATCCCTGATAATTCATTCATCGTGAATAATAACAAATCTGTGTTGAAATCGTTAAGAGGAGAGCTCTTGATGATGGCAGCACTGGAGCTAACAGCTAACGTACGGAGATTCTATTGAGATAATTGTTTTTGTTGGGAGAGAGAGAGAGAGAGAGAGAGAGTTATCCTTGTTGGTTACCTGATATTGTTTTGCTTGGCTACAATACAAGATTAGATATAATTTGCTTTAAAAAAATGTGTTCACAAAGTGAACATGGAAGTAATACTAAGTATTACCAAAGTAAGAGGGGATAATAAAAAAAAAGTTCAAGTCAGCAAGTTAGAGAGAACAGTGAAAGCCGGTAGAGAACGTCTTTATCCAGAACACACTGGAGTCTTTGAAGGAGCATTAGATCTTTGAAATTTCAGAAACATCCAATCATAGTTTCATAAAGCCCAACATTTTATAATACTCCCATACTGTAAGTGTGTTGCACCGTGAAGGGACCTGGCCCGTGATCTATCAGCTCAGATGTGCTGACTGATGCACGAGGACTCCTCTTCCCCTCCTGTTCCTTGTGTTAGAGGTTTTGTCTCTTGCTGATGACAACTAGAAGCTCACTCACGGTAATGACGTCTCTAAAGGAGATACTGTCAGCGCGCAGATGCTTTGATTTTCCCACGTGGATATTTCAGATTTCTACTAAAACAATGACATCAGTTTCATAAAAAAAAAAAAAAAAAAGTGTGATTAGCCAAACTCGCTGCTTGTTGCCTGTTGTTGCGGTTTAAATTTCTCACACCGAAGGACTTTTTCCACCTGAAAAAAACCCATTTAAATTTTCTATTGTTTGTTCGACATCTCAATCATCTAAAAACCGATGTAAAAGATGAAGATGATGGGCGTATTTCAAAATACGTTTTTCACTACAGTGGACAGATGTCTGTTTTGCCCTGGATTCAACTTTAGTAACACCAGTTAATGAACAGTTTAACGTTTGGGCTTGTTAGTTCAGACAAATAATCACATGTACTGTCCAGTAACTGAAAACTCTAAAAGGGTACTTTACATTTCACAAACCAGTGTGAACCGGTTTACCTGTGCATTGCTGATTTTGCAGGATTAAACGCACCAGTTAAACAAATGGTCAGTTTACAGGTCGTATTAATTAGCAGGCGTGCGAGACTCGTCATCTTCATTCACATTCATCTGTTTTTTCTCCACCTTTGTCGAGTCAATTCAATTTAAAACAGAATTTTAAAATGAAATGTCAAAATAGATTTTGAGAAGGCTTCAAATGTTCTACTTTGTTACTTTTTTCTTTTTAACTGTGGTTCAGTGGTGAGCAGGGTCATCCTTCAATCAGAGGATCGGCGGTTCAATCCCCAGCTCTGCTAGTCCACGTCGATGTGTCCTTGGGTAAGACACTTGACCCCAAATCGCTCCCGTAGCCTGTTGTATGTTAGTTAGTCGTGATAGACAGGTGTCATCTTGCATGGTAGCCCCTGCCATCAGTGTGTGAATGAGTTAACTATGACATGTACTGTGTAAGAGCTTTGAGTGGTCAGAAGACTAGAAAAGCAGTTAATGTATTTATTACCATCCACTAGAGGTCAGGAGAGCTCCACTGGTGTGGATGACTGTTACTAGGAGTTAGAGGTTACCGTCAGCTGTTACCCCAGAGAGTGTTTCCCTCAATACCTCCCCTCACTGCAAGTAGTTGTATATGAACACGTGTGTATAGGTACCACATCTTGAAATAGTAGAGAATAATACATTTTTGTAATTTTTGTTCAGCAAACAAACATCCATCCAAAAATGCCATTAGATGTTGTTTATACATCAGGCTGCAGACAAACAGCATATCTCGAGCGAGCCTGTAATCCCACTGGCCGTGGTATCTGTGTATGGAACCACACCCTGCATCTCCTCGTGAGCGGACCTCATTCGATCTCACAAAGTAAGGATGTGGTCACTGATATGACACAGATTCAGAAATAAACTTCTAAATGTAGCTGAGAGGAAGGGAGTGGGAGGAGAGTGGGAAGGGAGAGGGGAGGGGGTGCAGAGCGTCGGCCTGCCTGTCGTGAGACATAAATAACGGATCTGAGTTAAAAAACCGAGCCCTTGTTTTTGATGAGCTAGTGGAGATTCCTCCCATGTGAACTGTTTGTATTGTGTTTACAAAAGAAGAGAAAACATTTTCTCAGATCAAACTCAACTCCACCAACACCTTCAGCAGGCCACTGGTCCGCGGCTTCAGTCTGTTGAGCTCTGCGGCCACGTGACAAGCTGTTTGTCACTGTGGGTTTCCTGTGAAGCGTACTTGGAATTGTTTCTCACCACCGGTGGAAGGTATATGCGGGGCTGATGGCCAACCTGAGATAAAAAACAGGAAATTATCTGAAAAACACTTTTGTGTCTCGTTACAGAGACACAATCATCAGCACCATGATGAAATGTTACAGATTGATTTCAATCAAAAAATGTGAACCTGAAGCTGGATTGTGATCATCAACAACAAGAACAACAACAACAAAGAGGTTTTCTATCTGGATGTTGTGTGCATCTGATCAATTTGTTTAACTTAAACCTGCTCTACCACTTAAACTGTCTACTCTGTGAAGAATAAAAAAACAAATGATAAAGGAAGAAATTCAGTCAGTGTAAATATGGTTCTCCTGTATTGAGTTTAGTTGTTCTAGTTGACAGTGGGGCAAGTCCCAAACAATGGGAAACATTAAAAAATAGTTGTCAATTTATTGTCACTGTTTTGTCAATGGAGACATGTTCGGCTAAAAGGGTCTGTATTAAATTGCTAATATTTTGGAGTAAAACTAATCAGTAAGAGGGAATGTCACATTAGCCGTCAAATAGTACCAATCATAAGGTCTAGGCTTCATTTGAAGGATCAGACCCTCCTCTGTTGAGGAATGTGTATTACATTGCAACGTCGAATCCATTTGTGATCTCGTTCTGTTGGTTCCGGACAGCTTGGGGGTCAAAACCTCATCCAGGAGTGTTTTTGGGCTTGCGACCTAACAGCTCCACCGGAGGTCCGGAGAGAGTTTCACCTGGAGCTGGTGTGGCAAACCGAGATTACACCATCAGCATTTCCCCACCCCTTCTCACTGTTTTAAGTTTTTTTTCAAAATTTTTTTTAGGTACAACGATGTACAAGAAGGAACGCTGTGTGAGACCGGGAGCTTTCCCGCCGCCGTCGGTTTGTGTCTATTTGAAGTATGGTCTGTATTCTGGACATGTAGGCTCAGGCTGAACTGTGGACAGTGAAGCTGTACACTAATCTGCAGCTTCCGTCTGTCTGCACGTTAAGCTCTGCAGTCCTACGAGGGACTGTTTGTCACTGTGAGTTTCCTGTGAGCCTCGCTGATTAGAAGGTGCAACACGCTTGTGGTTGGCTTTACTGTCACCTCTGTGTTGTCTTTTTAACTTCCTGGAAACTGTGTGGCAGGGACATCCTTAAATGAGTACGCTTCGTACGAATATTAAAACAGTAGCCATCTTGGCTTTGTATGATTGGTCCTTTTGGCTCTGGGAACAGAATGAGTTACAAACTCCAGAGGACTGATGGCTAACTTGAGATATAAACAGGAAATTGCTTGAAAACCGCAATCATGTCTCGTTACAGGCAAGCAGCCGTCGCAGCTATTATGAAATGTTACGGATCGATTTCAATTAAAAAATGTGAATCTGAAGCTGAATTGTAATCAACAACAACAAACCTTTTTTTTCAAATTGTATTTATTATAAGTGGTGTCAGGAAATTGAGTTTAGTATCAACTTTCAGAACATCATTGCTTTCCACCTTCAAAGAAAGCAAACAAAAAAGCAACATCATTTTCTGCATAACATTCTTTTACGCATATCAGTCATAGATAATGATTGCCACTCAGATTTAAATGGGGGAAGATAAGTGACACAATGGTCTATACGTATCCCTACAAAGAAATTACAAGATTCATCATTACTCGTCATTATACAATACAATTTATTACCAGACTGTAATAAAAGAAGTGGACGCACTCCCATTGGTTTGTGGACTGCCTTTAGGCCGTCGCCGTCTTGGTTTCTGGCTTTCACGATCTTGTTTTTTTTGCATAACTTCTGGTTGCAAAAAACAAAAGACAAGATTGTGACAGTCAAAAACAAAACGCTGAATGGAAGATTTTTAGGCGATTAAAAAGGTTACAATTAACTTTCATGAGCTGAAAACACACTGTGAAAGGGTTGAAGATGTGAGACAAAAACAGGGAGTACTCCCAGACTTGACAATGTCGTGGTAGCTCCGCCCTAAAACATAGCCTGTATTATGGTCTATTTGACTCTAAATGGACCATAATTTACTAAATGAACATCATGCTGTATTGAAGAAGACTTTAAAATAGATATTGAGACCATAAACTCATGTTTACAATGTTGACTGAGGGAATAAATCAAGAGAGAAGTAGAGTCATTTTCTCATAGACTTCTATACAATCTGACTTATTTTTGTAACCAGAGGCCCCTGATGGCCGGTAGAGAGAATGCAGGAAAAAGACACTTCCGCATTGGCTTCACTTTATATGCCTAGTTGGGGGGGTGGCGGGGGTGGGGGGGAATAGCAGACGACAGAATAAGTGCTGAATTCAGAACTCTGGGTTTTCTTCTTCTCTGGTCTCAGTGATGCCTGGAGGATTTCCAGCGCAGCATACCACACGTCTTCATCCTAAAATGTGACATTTGTTGTTTAGAATCGTGCTCGTGTACTGATCTATTGCCATCACAAAGTATATTTTACCGCTACACCCACCTGATGCAGTCTGGTTTGAGGTCTTTCCTGATCAGCTTGAGGTTCTGGAGCTGCAGAAATCAATACAACATCACTACAGACAGCAGGGTGCATCCAAACTCAAACACAGACCAAAAGAGGAGACTCGTCTGAATCAGGGTTTCTTTGTGATAAAAAGTAATTTTGTAGATTATCACGTATATTTCTCAAAAGGAGAGGTATACAGTGGTTACCTTTTTTCTGACAGAGTTGATAAACCAGAATAGAGGAGAGGAGAGAGGAGAGAACAGCAAAAGCTGGACACAGAGAGAACAGCAGAATCCAGCATTCACAAGAGTCTCGTGGAGTCCCGTGGTGAGGATCACTGGAGTCTGAATCAAAAACAAAGTTGTGTGTCAATTAGCGTCATAAACTCTGATCTCACTAAAATGGCAAAACGTTTTCTAAAAAAAAGTTTTAGAAACATAATTTTCCTTAACAAAGCTCTTTGCGTGGGCACATATGTGTGATAGCTGTTCCGCGACCCCTGGAACCTAGAGCCCCGAGAATTAAAACACTGTTGGATTTGAATTATGTTAAGGGGAGGTTTGTTGAGAAATCATGTTTTCCTTGAGCAGAGCAAAACAATATACTGCATCGACATTACTACTTGTTCTGGCAAGATGTTCAGATCTTTCCAGGATTAAATGTAAAAGTGCAACCTTTGACTTTGATGGAGCCTCCGATTTTACAAATGTGAAATGATCCCAAAGCTCACTTTGCATACAAATACATATGGAAATGCACATTGAAGGATGGCCTACAACACTTCAGATACATACACTCTAAGATTTGGGGATATGATTATTTGTATAAGCCATTATACGGTTTCACTACAGACTGACACACATAATCTTCCTCTAAGACTTCATGATGGTTCACCTTTTTGACAAAAGTATATCTGGGGCCTGCGCATATTTTCCTACTGTATGCTAATCATTTAGTCAAATGATACATTCACTGCAGTCACACATAGATCTTACACGAACAAAGTCAGACCAGCGTACTTACCTAATAGGATCCTTGTTGTGACGTTGCCATATTTGTAAACAATTCTGACAGAAATGCATTCTTCACTCCCCACTCTTAGCTGTTTAGTTCCACAGTAGTAGAGGCCTTTGTCAGAATCAGTGATGTTCATGATCAGCATGTCATAGGAGTTAGAAGAAAGGTTTCTCACAAAATTAAAATTAGTTTTAATCTTTAAATAATCATCGATTAGATGTTTTTTTACTTCAAGGACAAGAGAAGGCTGGTTCTCATGAGAGCAGTTCCTGTACCACACTATGAATTCTGTACTTGATATTTTACAGTCACAGTACAGAGTGATGTTGTCTCCTGGTCTGACTGTCGCCTCCAACACCGATCCAGATCTCCAATCACGACTGCAGGACGCAACTCCTGGAATACAAGTACGATCGTAGTGTTACACGGTTCCACATTACAGCAGGTGCAGGTTCCTGCTCAACACAAATACAATGAGAGGGTGTATCTGAATTATCCTCAACTTGGAAGCTAATGATTTAAATCAAAACATCCAAAATCCATGTCTCAAAAGAATTACCTAAGAGAGCGACCAGAAAAATGAGCAGCCCGTCCATGTGTGATGGTGACTGACAGTTAGAAGACAGCGAGGCAGATCTCCCTCAAAGACATCATGTCCTGTGCTGACGTTTCTGTCAAAGGAAGGATACAATGTGATTGGCCAGTCAAGTGGAACATTTCCTTCTGTGGTTGTTTTCTATTGGTGTAAAGGTATGTGGTAGTTGGGGCTTTTGTTTTTTCAAACGTGATCACTCGATACCCCACTACACCCGAGCGTCTATCTGAAGCCGTTACATGTTAGATCTCAGCCTTTGTTAAACTTGCAGTATTTCCTTTGTAGGACTTACGATATGCTGAGCTGTTGTTCTAGACTTGGAGGGTCTGATGCACGAGGACCAGAAGTAGACAATTCTCCAAATTAGGAAACAGTATGGGAAACAGTATGGGAAACAGTGGGCAGAAGCTTCCAGTTCCAACTAGTAGTTATGTAGGCCAATTTACCATCCAGACGAGTTCGCAAGCTTTAAACATTAAATTAAAACTGTTAAAAGCGTCAAAATGTCTGGTTGTTGCTTGTTCGGTTGGCAGAATCGATATTCCAACAGCGGAATAAAGTTCTACAGAATTCCAACAGTTTCAGAACAACAGGTGTTTCAGTTTAGTTAGTCACAGTGACATTTTGTGACATTTAGATGAGCTTTTATTTCAAATTAAAATTGTATTATGCCATTAATGCTGATCCCTGATAATTCATTCATCGTGAATAATAACAAATCTGTGTTGAAATCGTTAAGAGGAGAGCTCTTGATGATGGCAGCACTGGAGCTAACAGCTAACGTACGGAGATTCTATTGAGATAATTGTTTTTGTTGGGAGAGAGAGAGAGAGAGAGAGAGAGTTATCCTTGTTGGTTACCTGATATTGTTTTGCTTGGCTACAATACAAGATTAGATATAATTTGCTTTAAAAAAATGTGTTCACAAAGTGAACATGGAAGTAATACTAAGTATTACCAAAGTAAGAGGGGATAATAAAAAAAAAGTTCAAGTCAGCAAGTTAGAGAGAACAGTGAAAGCCGGTAGAGAACGTCTTTATCCAGAACACACTGGAGTCTTTGAAGGAGCATTAGATCTTTGAAATTTCAGAAACATCCAATCATAGTTTCATAAAGCCCAACATTTTATAATACTCCCATACTGTAAGTGTGTTGCACCGTGAAGGGACCTGGCCCGTGATCTATCAGCTCAGATGTGCTGACTGATGCACGAGGACTCCTCTTCCCCTCCTGTTCCTTGTGTTAGAGGTTTTGTCTCTTGCTGATGACAACTAGAAGCTCACTCACGGTAATGACGTCTCTAAAGGAGATACTGTCAGCGCGCAGATGCTTTGATTTTCCCACGTGGATATTTCAGATTTCTACTAAAACAATGACATCAGTTTCATAAAAAAAAAAAAAAAAAAGTGTGATTAGCCAAACTCGCTGCTTGTTGCCTGTTGTTGCGGTTTAAATTTCTCACACCGAAGGACTTTTTCCACCTGAAAAAAACCCATTTAAATTTTCTATTGTTTGTTCGACATCTCAATCATCTAAAAACCGATGTAAAAGATGAAGATGATGGGCGTATTTCAAAATACGTTTTTCACTACAGTGGACAGATGTCTGTTTTGCCCTGGATTCAACTTTAGTAACACCAGTTAATGAACAGTTTAACGTTTGGGCTTGTTAGTTCAGACAAATAATCACATGTACTGTCCAGTAACTGAAAACTCTAAAAGGGTACTTTACATTTCACAAACCAGTGTGAACCGGTTTACCTGTGCATTGCTGATTTTGCAGGATTAAACGCACCAGTTAAACAAATGGTCAGTTTACAGGTCGTATTAATTAGCAGGCGTGCGAGACTCGTCATCTTCATTCACATTCATCTGTTTTTTCTCCACCTTTGTCGAGTCAATTCAATTTAAAACAGAATTTTAAAATGAAATGTCAAAATAGATTTTGAGAAGGCTTCAAATGTTCTACTTTGTTACTTTTTTCTTTTTAACTGTGGTTCAGTGGTGAGCAGGGTCATCCTTCAATCAGAGGATCGGCGGTTCAATCCCCGGCTCTGCTAGTCCACGTCGATGTGTCCTTGGGTAAGACACTTGACCCCAAATCGCTCCCGTAGCCTGTTGTATGTTAGTTAGTCGTGATAGACAGGTGTCATCTTGCATGGTAGCCCCTGCCATCAGTGTGTGAATGAGTTAACTATGACATGTACTGTGTAAGAGCTTTGAGTGGTCAGAAGACTAGAAAAGCAGTTAATGTATTTATTACCATCCACTAGAGGTCAGGAGAGCTCCACTGGTGTGGATAACTGTTACTAGGAGTTAGAGGTTACCGTCAGCTGTTACCCCAGAGAGTGTTTCCCTCAATACCTCCCCTCACTGCAAGTAGTTGTATATGAACACGTGTGTATAGGTACCACATCTTGAAATAGTAGAGAATAATACATTTTTGTAATTTTTGTTCAGCAAACAAACATCCATCCAAAAATGCCATTAGATGTTGTTTATACATCAGGCTGCAGACAAACAGCATATCTCGAGCGAGCCTGTAATCCCACTGGCCGTGGTATCTGTGTATGGAACCACACCCTGCATCTCCTCGTGAGCGGACCTCATTCGATCTCACAAAGTAAGGATGTGGTCACTGATATGACACAGATTCAGAAATAAACTTCTAAATGTAGCTGAGAGGAAGGGAGTGGGAGGAGAGTGGGAAGGGAGAGGGGAGGGGGTGCAGAGCGTCGGCCTGCCTGTCGTGAGACATAAATAACGGATCTGAGTTAAAAAACCGAGCCCTTGTTTTTGATGAGCTAGTGGAGATTCCTCCCATGTGAACTGTTTGTATTGTGTTTACAAAAGAAGAGAAAACATTTTCTCAGATCAAACTCAACTCCACCAACACCTTCAGCAGGCCACTGGTCCGCGGCTTCAGTCTGTTGAGCTCTGCGGCCACGTGACAAGCTGTTTGTCACTGTGGGTTTCCTGTGAAGCGTACTTGGAATTGTTTCTCACCACCGGTGGAAGGTATATGCGGGGCTGATGGCCAACCTGAGATAAAAAACAGGAAATTATCTGAAAAACACTTTTGTGTCTCGTTACAGAGACACAATCATCAGCACCATGATGAAATGTTACAGATTGATTTCAATCAAAAAATGTGAACCTGAAGCTGGATTGTGATCATCAACAACAAGAACAACAACAACAAAGAGGTTTTCTATCTGGATGTTGTGTGCATCTGATCAATTTGTTTAACTTAAACCTGCTCTACCACTTAAACTGTCTACTCTGTGAAGAATAAAAAAACAAATGATAAAGGAAGAAATTCAGTCAGTGTAAATATGGTTCTCCTGTATTGAGTTTAGTTGTTCTAGTTGACAGTGGGGCAAGTCCCAAACAATGGGAAACATTAAAAAATAGTTGTCAATTTATTGTCACTGTTTTGTCAACGGAGACATGTTCGGCTAAAAGGGTCTGTATTAAATTGCTAATATTTTGGAGTAAAACTAATCAGTAAGAGGGAATGTCACATTAGCCGTCAAATAGTACCAATCATAAGGTCTAGGCTTCATTTGAAGGATCAGACCCTCCTCTGTTGAGGAATGTGTATTACATTGCAACGTCGAATCCATTTGTGATCTCGTTCTGTTGGTTCCGGACAGCTTGGGGGTCAAAACCTCATCCAGGAGTGTTTTTGGGCTTGCGACCTAACAGCTCCACCGGAGGTCCGGAGAGAGTTTCACCTGGAGCTGGTGTGGCAAACCGAGATTACACCATCAGCATTTCCCCACCCCTTCTCACTGTTTTAAGTTTTTTTTCAAAATTTTTTTGAGGTACAACGATGTACAAGAAGGAACGCTGTGTGAGACCGGGAGCTTTCCCGCCGCCGTCGGTTTGTGTCTATTTGAAGTATGGTCTGTATTCTGGACATGTAGGCTCAGGCTGAACTGTGGACAGTGAAGCTGTACACTAATCTGCAGCTTCCGTCTGTCTGCACGTTAAGCTCTGCAGTCCTACGAGGGACTGTTTGTCACTGTGAGTTTCCTGTGAGCCTCGCTGATTAGAAGGTGCAACACGCTTGTGGTTGGCTTTACTGTCACCTCTGTGTTGTCTTTTTAACTTCCTGGAAACTGTGTGGCAGGGACATCCTTAAATGAGTACGCTTCGTACGAATATTAAAACAGTAGCCATCTTGGCTTTGTATGATTGGTCCTTTTGGCTCTGGGAACAGAATGAGTTACAAACTCCAGAGGACTGATGGCTAACTTGAGATATAAACAGGAAATTGCTTGAAAACCGCAATCATGTCTCGTTACAGGCAAGCAGCCGTCGCAGCTATTATGAAATGTTACGGATCGATTTCAATTAAAAAATGTGAATCTGAAGCTGAATTGTAATCAACAACAACAAACCTTTTTTTTCAAATTGTATTTATTATAAGTGGTGTCAGGAAATTGAGTTTAGTATCAACTTTCAGAACATCATTGCTTTCCACCTTCAAAGAAAGCAAACAAAAAAGCAACATCATTTTCTGCATAACATTCTTTTACGCATATCAGTCATAGATAATGATTGCCACTCAGATTTAAATGGGGGAAGATAAGTGACACAATGGTCTATACGTATCCCTACAAAGAAATTACAAGATTCATCATTACTCGTCATTATACAATACAATTTATTACCAGACTGTAATAAAAGAAGTGGACGCACTCCCATTGGTTTGTGGACTGCCTTTAGGCCGTCGCCGTCTTGGTTTCTGGCTTTCACGATCTTGTTTTTTTGCGTAACTTCTGGTTGCAAAAATAAAAACAAGATCGTGACAGTCAAAAACAAAATCCTGAATAAGACATTTTTAGGCGATCAAAAATGTTACAATTAAATTTCATGAACTGAAAACACACTGTGAAAGGGTTGAAGATGTAAGACAAAAACAGGAAGTACTCCCAGACCTGACAATGTCGTGGTAGCCCCGCCCTAAAGCATACCCTGCTTTATGGTCTGTTTGACTCTAAATGGACCATAATTTACTAAATGAACATCATGCTGTATTGAAGAAGACTTTAAAATAGATATTGAGACCATAAACTCATGTTTACAATGTTTACTGAGGGAATAAATCAAGAGAGAAGTAGAGTCATTTATCATAGACTTCTATACAATCTGACTTATTTTTGTAACCAGAGGCCCCTAATGGCCAGTAGAGAGAATGCAGGACAAAGGCACTTCCGCATTGGCTTCACTTTATATGCCTAGTTGGGGGGGTGGGGGTATGGGGGGGAATAGCAGACGACAGAATAAGTGCTGAATTCAGAACTCTGGGTTTTCTTCTTCTCTGGTCTCAGTGATGCCTGGAGGATTTCCAGCGCAGCATACCACACGTCTTCATCCTAAAATTTGACATTTGGAATAAATCAAGAGAGAAGTAGAGTCATTTTCTTATAGACTTCTACACAATCTGACTTATTTTTGCAACCAGAGGAGTCGCCCCCTCATGGCCAGTAGAGGGAATGCAGGAAAAAGGCACTTCCGCATTGGCTTCACTTTATATGCCTCGAGGCTGCCGCATGGTACAGTTGTCTTGCAGTCACGTGACGTCTGACGATGTCTGTCGCCACCATGTTGGTGTACGGATGTTTCACACGTAGCTACATAATGCTAGTGCTCTCCACCACCAATGTAACTGATTTGTCACCTAGATAGCAAAGAACAGAATTGGATGTGATCCAGACGGAATCTCCTCTCAGGCTTTCTGACTGATATTGTCGGAGACGGCTGATTTAGGAGGCTCACACTTAGGTTAGCTAACGTTAGCTCACTACACAACATTATGTTCATTTGGTTATTTCAATGGTGGGGGCTAGGGGGGAAGGACTTTACAGGTACATGGCCTGATTTGGTGTCACGCGTGGTTTGATCCCATCGTTAGATGTTACATAGTTATGTTTGTTATTTTGTTTTAGCGTCTTTACATCCGAGAAGTATTGATGGCAGAATAGGTGCTGAATTCAGAACTCCGGGTTTTCTTCTTCTCTGGTCTCAGTGATGCCTGGCGGATTTCCAGCGCAGCATACCACACGTCTTCTTCCTAAAATGTGACATTTGTTGTTTAGAATCGTGCTCGTGTACTGATCTATTGCCATCACTAAGTATATTTTACCGCTACACCCACCTGATGCAGTCTGGTTTGAGGTCTTTCCTGATCAGCTTGAGGTTCTGGAGCTGCAGAAATCAATACAACATCACTACAGACAGCAGGGTGCATCCAAACTCAAACACAGACCAAAAGAGGAGACTCGTGTGAATCAGGGTTTCTTTGTGATAAAAAGTAATTTTGTAGATTATCACGTATATTTCTCAAAAGGAGAGGTATACAGTGGTTACCTTTTTTCTGACAGAGTTGATAAACCAGAATAGAGGAGAGGAGAGAGGAGAGAACAGCAAAAGCTGGACACAGAGAGAACAGCAGAATCCAGCATTCACAAGAGTATCGTGGAGTCCCGTGGTGAGGATCACTGGAGTCTGAATCAAAAACAAAGTTTTGTGTCAATTAGCGTCATTGAATTCTGATCTCACTAAAATGGGAAAACATTTTATTAAAAAAAAGATTTATAAACATAATTTTCCTTAACAAAGCTCTTTGCGTGGGCACATATGTGTGATAGCTGTTCCGCGACCCCTGGAACCTAGAGCCCCGAGAATTAAAACACTGTTGGAATTGAATTAAGTTAAGCGGAGGTTTGTTGAGAACTCAAGTTTTCCTTGAGCAGAGCAAAACAATATACTGCATCGACATTATTCATTATGTTCTGCCAAGATATTCAGATCTTTCCTGGATTAAGTGTAAAAGTGCAATCTTTGACTTGGATGGAGCCTCCGATTTTATAAATATAAAATTATCCCAAAGCTCACTTTGCATACAAATACATATGGAAATGCAATTGAAGGATGACCTACAACACTTCAGATACATACAGTCTCAGATTTGGGGATATAATTATTTGTATTAACCACAATACGGTTTCACTACAGACTGACACACATAATCTTCCTCTAAGACTTCATGATGGTTCACCTTTTTGATAAAAGTATATCTGGGGTCTGCGCACATTTTCCTACTGTATGCTAATCATTTAGTCAAATGATACATTCACTGCAGTCGCACATAGATCTTACACGAACAAAGTCAGACCAGCGTACTTACCTAATAGGATCCTTGTTGTGACGTTGCCATATTTGTTAATATTTCTGACAGAAATGTATTCTTTACCCTCCACTCTTAGCTCTTTAGTTCCACAGTAGTAGAGGCCTTTGTCAGAATCAGTGATGTTCATGATCAGCATGTCATAGGAGTTAGAAGAACTGTTTCTCACAAAATGAAAATGAGGTTGAATCTTTAAATTAACATTGATTTGAAGTAGTTTTTTTACTACAAGGACAAGAGAAGGCTGGTTCTCATGAGAGCAGTTCCTGTACCACACTATGAATTCTCTACTTGATATTTCACAGTCACAGTACAGAGTGATGTTGTCTCCTGGTCTGACTGTCGCCTCCAAGACCGATCCAGATCTCCAATCATGACTGCAGGACGCAACTCCTGGAATAAAAGTACGATCGTAGTGTTACACGGTTCCACATTACAGCAGGTGCAGGTTCCTGCTCAACACAACAACAATGAGAGGGTGTATCTGAATTATCCTCAACTTGGAAGCTAATGATTTAAATCAAAACATCCAAAATCCATGTCTCAAAAGAATTACCTAAGAGAGCGACCAGAAAAATGAGCAGCCCGTCCATGTGTGATGGTGACTGACAGTTAGAAGACAGCGAGGCAGATCTCAGTCAAAGACATCATGTCCTGTGCTGACGTTTCTGTCAAAGGAAAGATACAATGTGATTGGCCAGTCAAGTGGAACATTTCCTTCTGTGGTTGTTTTCTATAGGTGTAAAGGTATGTGGTAGTCGGGGCTTTTGTTTTTTCAAACGTGATCACTCGATACCCCACTACACCCGAGCGTCTATCTGAAGCCGTTACATGTTAGATCTCAGCCTTTGTTATACTTGCAGTATTTCCTTTGTAGGACTTACGATATGCTGAGCTGTTGTTCTAGACTTGGAGGGTCTGATGCACGAGGACCAGAAGTAGACAATTCTCCAAATTAGGAAACAGTATGGGAAACAGTGGGCAGAAGCTTCCAGTTCCAACTAGTAGTTATGTAGGCCAATTTACCATCCAGACGAGTTCGCAAGCTTTAAACATTAAATTAAAACTGTTAAAAGCGTCAAAATGTCTGGTTGTTGCTTGTTCGGTTGGCAGAATCGATATTCCAACAGCGGAATAAAGTTCTACAGAATTCCAACAGTTTCAGAACAACAGGTGTTTCAGTTTAGTTCGTCACAGTGACATTTTGTGACATTTAGATGAGGTTGTATTTCAAATTAAAATTGTATTATGCCTTTAATGTTGATCCCTGAAAATTCATTCATCATGAATAACAAATCTGTGTTGAAATCGGCAAGAGGAGAGCTGGTGATAATGGCAGCACTGGAGCTAACAGCTAACGTACGGAGATTCCATTGAGATAATTGTTTTTGGTGGCATATCTTGAAGTCATATTTGCTCCCTTATTTTTTCTGCTGATCTGATCCATGATTCACTGATACGATTGAAACCATGGGTTTTGTGATCCGTTGCACCCCGAAAGTCATTTTTTTGCGTTTGTCGGTCTGTATATGAGCACAGATGAAGACGTTGTGAGCATCGAGTGGCTTGCATGCTCGTAATTTCTCACTGGTGCAACGTTTCACACGATGTTTCCCCACCAAATACATGTATATATCTGGCCACGTGCTAATGTATGCTACCCACAAGCACACAGATCTGGAAAGTGAATTTGTTGAGGCTGCATTATGATGGCCAAAGTGCAAAATCTCCTATCTGCAAAATGATCCAGGAAAAGTGGGAATAACCTCCTGTCTGCACTATGTATATGTGTATATGTGTATATATGTGTGTATATATATATATATATATATATATATATATATATACATATATATATATTTTTTTTTTCGTTTTACTATGTATTGGGTATCCTTAACAAATAACATTCTGCAAGAAAACAACAAGTTTTTTTTAGTATTCTTAAAAAAGTCCATTTTTCAGATTAGAGATTTTGCTCTTCGACCATCGATTAGGATCTGTGGTTGTCGATGTCTTTGCATGGCTTGATCCAGCTATTGTTCTCACTCCAAACTGCGTACTTACTTTCGTTATCTTCGTTTACAATCTCTCAAAGGATCTATTAGAATTTGTCAATTATCAATGACTACCAAAAAGACCTTCGGTTTATGGCTCTTCTAAAAATAGATCAAATCATTCAGTATGAGCATTTTCTGATCTGCCAAACTCAACAACAATTACAACCTTTCTTTACATGAACAACCTCATCTGTCTTTTCAGAACAGGCCCACTCATGATACAAAGTATTTTGGAGGTTTGAAGTATCCAAACACAACAACATGAGAAGTATGTTTGTCTACACTTTCACAGTTTCTGATGGCACATATCATCTCAGAGGACTGATGAGGTGAGATGAATGGGACACAGAGTGTCAAAGCTTCGTGGTGGGCGCTATCAAACACACTTGTCTTTTCATTGGGGGCTCGAACACAGCGTAATACCACCGATGCAGGGGCTGGCTGGGATACAGCTATGTGCGTGCGGGTCTACACATGCCCTTATTGATATTCACACTTCATGGTGTGATACCGTGCGGCCTTTGATGCTCTGTTGATATACTCACCACATATACGCTGTTCAGCGTGACTCTGTGGTCTAGTGTCTGTATGAGAAGAGAACCTGTCCTTGATGAAGGTAGATTTTTGTTTTCCATCTCCTGTGAGAAGAACATTTATGTTTATACTATTTTGCAATACAACATCTTTTAACTAGTTTCCAGGTCAGTTTGACCCTTTCACCTCAGAGACGAGATCTGAGTTCTCATGCAAATATATATTAAACAAGGATCTTCACAAATAATGAATTATTGATTTCAACCCCACTTTTGAAATTCATTTTGCGGATGTAATAATCACTTTTTTGGAGAGACTAAATCCAATTTTCCATTTGAGATCTGCAATGACAAACTGTGTCTGGAGGCTTTTGCCTCCATTCAAAAGTTTGAGTGGAAAATATCCAGGTTAAAGCAGGGGCGTGTCCAGGGAGTGGCCTAATTGATGGCACCCCATCATCCTAAATTGTCATTGGCTATCTGCTCGGTTGGAGGCGGGATCTTGGTTGGAATCAACAGTTTGAGGAGTAAACCAGACTTTCATTTATAGGTCCAGTTCGGTCTTAAATTTGAGAAACAGCTGTGCAGCGGACTAACAGAGACTGCCAGAATAAGAATACGACTTTGGTTTGATTGGGAACGAAGTGGATAAAGTATAAAGCTCTCTATGGCAGTTATATGGTGCCACTCTGTTGTGTAGTGTGATCGGTATAGGTCTATTTATCTTTCCAATTAAAATTGTAAACGCGGGAATGTAAGAAACTGTAATGTTAGTAATGAACGTATATATGAACAGTGGAGACAGAAATGTTAAATGGTTGCTATTCTTGAAAAAAACAAACACAATCTTTCCCTCACCAAATTGTTTTTGTGGCCTGAATCAGAATATTATCCCATATGGGACTTACGGTACAAACACGGGTCCTGTATTCGGTACGCTCAACTAGCCACCCTGATCCTTTCACAAAAATCGGTTTTGATTGACTCAATTCTAAACCCACAACCCAATTATTGCATCATTCATAGAGTCTACTATTTAAAGACTTCTATGAGATTTAACCAGGATGGCTCCCTCCATTTTCTTCTTTCTTCAGGAATACACTAAATAAGCAGGTTTGATCGTCAAAACCTGTTTTCAAGGTCATCGGTCTTCGCTTTGTGCTGGGCGTTCTTCATCTCGATAGCGACGCATCATGCCTCCAGCAACAACCGTGGTCCGATAGAATGCGCTCGACCTCGTTAAATATTTGGCCGTGAGACTTGGTGGTGGATCAAATCTCATCCAAAAGAAGCCGAGGTTGATGAAAGTGCACTCTCGCCTGTCTTCAGCCCGACAGGTAGCTCAGCACTATCTCCAATGTCAGACGCCATCTCCGGACTCGTAGCTTCCTGTTGGCTTTTGTCTTTTCGTGTTGCATTAATAATAATAATAATAATAAATTTAATTTATAACGCACTCTTCATTCATAAGAATCTCAGAGTGCACAGAGCCAGTACATAGTACATAGTTAAAACATAATTAAAACAGACTATATTTAAAAACATAGTTAAAACAGACTATAGTTAAAAACATAGTTAAAAAACAGACTATATTTAAAAACATAGTTAAAACAGACTATAGTTAAAAACATAGTTAAAACAGACTATAATAAAGAAAGAAATAGCTGACAGATTTAACACAGAGTAAAAAACGCCTTCCTGAATAAAAAGGTTTTTAGGCCAGTCTTAAAAGAGTCCAGTGTCTGTGTTGCCCTTATGTGTTCAGGGAGACTGTTCCAAAGCCGCGGTGCTGCCGAGCAAAAGGCCCGGTCCCCCATGGTGTGGAGCTTGGTGTTGGGGACCCGAAGGAGCGATCTGTTTGTGGACCTGAGGGTGCGGGTGGAGGTTTGGGGAGTGATGAGTTCTTGTAGGTAGGGAGGTGCATGTCCGTTTATGCATTTATGGGTGAGTAGTAGGACTTTGTAGTCAATCCGGAATGAGACAGGGAGCCAGTGTAGTGAGTGTAGGATGGGTGTTATGTGCTCATGTTTACGGACTCTCATCAGGATCCTGGCAGCGCTGTTTTGAATGTATTGTAGTTTTTTGATGTTCTTGGCAGCAACCCCGGTGAAAATTGAATTACAGTAGTCCAGTCTTGAGGAGATAAAGGCGTGGACGAGCTTCTCTGCATCTGACAGGGTTAAAGTTGGGCGGAGTTTGGAGATGTTTTTAAGAAGATAAAAGGAGGTTTTGCATAGGTATTTTATGTGGTCATTAAAGGTCAGGTGAGGGTCAAACCTAACTCCCAGATTGGTAACTGTGGAGGAGAGGGGTATGACCTGACTGTCAAAGGTGAGATGAGTTATGGAGGATGACTGAACCTGGTGTGGAGTGCCAACAAGGAGGGCTTCGGTTTTGTTTCTGTTTAACTGTAGAAAGTTGTTGCTCATCCACGCCTTTATCTCCCCAAGACAGGCGGTGAGACATGACATGGCATTGTGGGCCATAGCGAGGGACTTAGACTTGCAGTCCAGTCCAAAGCTGAGCCGGCAGTCCACAGCATCTGCTCTAGTGATCTACGTTCGTGGCTTTGATTCAAATATGTCCGCTTACCAAAGCTCACAAAACTGGGACACGCGGATGAGGTTATTGGCCACACTCCAGACACAAATGCCTTTAATGAGGCTCCGTGCTAACACAATAGACAACCCGGGTACACAGTATGGATTCACACGGTCAATATATTGCAGTTCTGTCAATATTCTTTTGCAGGCATGAAAACATACCAAAATAATCCCATAGATGTCTTTCATGAACCTGAAAACCAAAGCTGCCAAGTCCAAAGCAGTGGACTTGGCAGCTTACTTACTTTACTGAGTTGGCAGTTGCCTTCTGCTTACACCTGGTCTCCCTGCAAAAAAAAGATGGTGAAAAAATAAATAGATCAGTTTAGTATCTCGTCTTTTTCCTCTCTAAAAACACAAGGCCCCGCACTGCCTGCTGGGATCATGAAACCAAATTATGTGTCCTGTTTTGTGCATCGTTTTGTATTTTTGACCTTTTTAAGGTATTTTGCAGCGGTTTGGTCGTCGAAGTTGTATCCAAAATGATTCTGTTACTCCACCTATGCCACTAGAAAAACCCACACTACACTATTGGCATAATGGTTAAGATATTATTTAATGCTAAAATATTATGTGGATATCTGAATATGTGTAATTTAGCCAGCTCCTTAACGTACAGTAAGATTTTTAAGTATGATCATGCAGACTACATCCCCCCCCCCAAAAAAAAAAACGTGAACTGCAGTGGAAGGAGAGTGGTACTGTAAACAGAAATGGTGTGTGACAGAGCGGCGCCTGGAGACTTATTAGATGATGCTGATTAAAACTGAACCAAACTAGGCTGAAAAATGAACTCAACCAAAATGCAAGGCAGGCTGGAAAGGAAGCTTTTTAAATACCGCTCATATTTCTCTCTGAGTGTGTGTGTGTGTGTGTTGGGTCTGGCTGGGTGTTTCTGCAAGTGTTGTGCATTTTTCACAACACTGTAGCCATGCTAGTTGGTGCAGATGCTATCCAGGGGATTTTCAGCCTCGCTGTTTTTCTGCTCAAGCCCCTCTGCAGCGTCAAGGGCGGAGCGGGGGGGCCTGCAGAAACCACAACTGTTTCCATCCACTTGTCAAACGTCAAATGCTTGGTCACCCACTGCAGCCCTGTGTTAGTCAGTGTGTGTGTGTGTTTGCGTGCGTGTGTATGTGTGTGTGCGTGTGTGCGTGCGTGTTAAGCATTCGATTCTGCAACCAACTACAACACAGGAAACAGTTTATTCCGGCCTCCGGGGCAGTGTGAACAGACGTTTGTTTGAGACATGCAAATCATTACCGGCTGAATGACTTGTCTTGTTGGTGTAATTATGTTGGCTTTATTATTGTGACCTTTATTTATTTATTTAACCTTTATTTAACCAGGAAGGTCTCCTGAGACTGCTATTAATTCATATGAGGGAGACAAAAAGGTGACTCAATCATGTCGCGCACAAACATTTACCCAAAGACAATAAATAAAAAAAGCACACAATTTTTTGTGTTAAACTTTTAATTTAAAAATATTGATCGTAAAAAAACAACAACAAAAAAAAACACTGGCACATTTCACAGATGAGGAAAGGTCAATGAGGTTATATTTCAAAGCATTTGAGGTCTCTAGTGTCTGTAATTACATTTCTTTTGCAGCACACTCAAAGAAGATGGAGCTGCCCACGTAAGAGCTCTTTAACCAGTCTCTGTGTGGAGCCCTGCTACAGACCAGAGCAGGGAGTCAAGCTGTAGTCTGACATCGTAGGTACAAACAAGGAGAGCTACTCTGCAAAGGTGCTAAGGGATATCCTTACAAATGAAGTAACAGAGGGGGATCGGTCTGCATAAAGCAGTGCATCATTTCAAACGTAAAAAACAAAACAACACTTTCAAATTTGAAAGGAAAACCCAGGTTTAATTTCAGTGTTTTTAGGAAATGCTGAAAATGCAGGTCTGTATTCACCTGCAAGCAAATGTATTTAAAGCACTTG
The DNA here is from genome assembly GCA_016806645.1 of Ophiodon elongatus. Taxonomy (NCBI): domain Eukaryota; kingdom Metazoa; phylum Chordata; class Actinopteri; order Perciformes; family Hexagrammidae; genus Ophiodon; species Ophiodon elongatus. The sequence goes on along the minus strand of JACSYO010002138.1, from coordinate 581,696 downwards.
GTTGTGTTTAATTGAGTGTGTTTTATATGCTTGGCCTCATGTGCAGAGAATATGCTACATTAGTCTGCATGTGCCATTTGAGTATTTGTCTCCGAGTATGGTTCTATGGACAAAAGCTGCTTTCTTTTTCTTTGTGCATTGACTCTCTTTTATGTGGTCTCTCTCTCTCTCTCTCTCTCTCTCTCTCTGTCTCTCTCTCTCTCTCTGTGTGAGATATGTGCATTTGTTTGTACACCTTGTCTGTGTGTAGAATACCTGAATGGATGTTTATATCCCCAATGACATACACAAGGTCAGCACTATCCTGCACCACAGCAGCTGCTCATGCAACTTCCAACCGCCAGCTTTCAGGCCTGCGTTTCCTCTAGCTGACACTAGATGGCGATGTGGCTGTTTATTGAGGCCATTGGAGACAAACGGCCTGTTTTAGTGCATCTATTATGTAGACTCACTGTGCCCATCAACGTTTAGCACTGCACGGCGTTATTTGCAGCCCTATAGCCATCGGTGTATGTTCATTCTATTTGACTGAGAGTTTATTTTCTACAAGAAGAAAATAAAGTATTTCGGGGTGGTTTAAAAATAAAACTGGGATTTTCACTACATTATGGCAAAGGAAGGGCAGGCTGGATCACTGCCTTTTTACTTTGTATTTCCTATGTCTTCCTTGCCTTGTGATTACACTGAGAATTCAGACGGTGGAAAAAAAAATGGCACTTGCATAGCATACATAATGCATATCTAAATGTAAATGCTCACCTTGTCAGTTATTGTAATTTGGCAACAGTGATAAAGAGACATTATGTAATGACTCGCAATGAGACGAAACTTGCCCAGATGTCAGCGCAGCATGAAGTTTGTCAAAAATTTGGGAAACTGTCTCTGCATGCATATGAGGTAGGGCTGGGCAATGTAGTCATTATATCCACATTACCTCCGATAATTCATAAAAAATATCACTGTGTCAATATTTTTTGAAGAGCACCAATAGCCTATATCACTGCAATATCGATATTGAGGTATTCGGTCCAAAATACAGTGAGATTGGATTTCCTCCATATCGCCTTAGCCCAATGTGCCCCAAAACCCAGAGAAGGAATACTAGAATGGCCAGAGGGTTGACATAATAACATGCACCTCTACAGTTAGGTGCAATACAATACAGCATCCCTGCAATTTCTGGAGCTTTACTCATCCCAAAATGTTTTTCTTTGTTGTGTTGACTCCGAGGGCTCTGGAGGGAGACAAAAGAACGAGAGCCCCTCACCATCACGAGCTTTAGAAATGACCACCGGTTTGAATAGGCATTTCGACTTGTCATAGCAGGGGGAAAAAAACACAGGTGGAACGAATTCTGTTAACGATGGCTCTGCTCCTTTCATGTGTCACAGTGGGCGGCGGCAGCGAGCCAGCAATGCACAAAACCAGGACCCCGAATCAAGCTCGCCGAAATGGAATGCAGTCATTTATTTAATGTTATTATTGCACCTTTGCTTTTGACTGCTACGACGTGCCAACACGCCTGCTTCGGAAAAAAAGGGTCTGTTATGACAGGAGCAAAAGGAGGAAGTCAGAGGACGTTATTATAGAGTGAGAAAACCTGCGTTGGTGGGAAAGAGGGGTGGGGGGTGGGTGATGGATGGGCCAACAAAAAACATCAGACTTTAACATAGAAGACCTGCTGTGTGTTTCACATTTCAAAACTGACTGTCTTTTTTATAAAGTATGACCATGATCTTTCCATAACCTGAACCAAGTGTTTCATTTTTGTAACCATGACGACGTCCCTTAGTCATTTCTGTGCCTGACCCTAACAAAACCCTATAACCATAAGCGTTTTCACATGTCGCAAAACTGGTTTACTTCCATCCAACTTTTACTTTTGGCAGGGATTTGAAGTGAAATATTCTGTCTACTGTTAGTCGTTGGAGAGGGCATGGACAAACAATGCGTTTTGTCATTTAATTTAAAATACCAGGGGTGGACATGATGATGTAGTGCTGTGCAATCCAATCCAATATCCCTGTAATTTCTGCAGCTTTAATCATACAGTTTTTTTTATTTATTTTTTTCTCCCCACAAAGGTGTTGGCTCTGAATGGAGACAAAAGGAATGGAACCCCCTTTACAATACCATATAATCAACATCACAAGCTTCAGTCTTACAAACTGGCATACATTTGAACTGAAATGCCTCTGACCCGGTCTCCACAAAAACGTATAATTAAGTTTCATAAAAGGTAGTTCAGGTGCAGTTGAAACTGGAGTAACCCAATCGGCAAAGCATCTTGTGCACAGTCGGTAACGGCCGGACCGAACCCGCCTCCCCTCATCACGGTTGTTCCTAACAACAGTTACACCGGGTACCTCACTGGTTGCTATGATGTCGTAGAACAGCAAATACTTTGATAAATAAAAGAAATGTGACTAAATACAGACATAGGAGGGGAAAAAAACCTCCGTAAAAGACACACGGGAACTGACACAGCCTGTGTGTGTGTGTGTAAAATATTTAAAGCGTAACTATCTGGCCCATAAATGGGTTGTTCCTTCCCAATTAAAGTCAATCAAAAGTAGATGGATTTCTTTGTCTCAACAGTTGTTATTCTTTATCACCAGAGATATCTGTACACTTTCATGTGTTTTCCCTCATCGCTGACAAATTAATGAAAATCTATGTCAATTTCAGCCAGGTGAGACGTCTGTGATGGATTCAAGACACTTCTGAACATCAATAAAAAAAAAGAGGCAGCTCATTCGGTGAATGTCTTTATAAGATCACAAGGCTATCTGCTATGATATTGAAACATAAAGTATGTGCAACCAGGAATGTAATAGGACTCTAAGCATAACCGTGAGACTGCTTTTTATTTTTCAACAAAATAGCCCACCTTTTGTCAGCGCAGATATCATTTACGGTCCTCCTCCGCTCTGAACCTCGAACCTTTGTCGCACTGTTGTGCAAAGTCAAGGAAAAGTGTTTAGTAATGCATCACCAAGTCACCGTATTCTGTTTCGTAGTGTTCATATCAAAGGAACTGTCAGTGGCTCAGCGGCACATAGAGTAAAACTCAGGCGGCGACCTATGGTTCTGTTCACAATGTTGACACGTTATGAACATGAGTTTATGGTCTCAGTCTCTGGTTTCAAGTCTTCTTCAATACAGATTGATGTTCATTTCGTAAATTATGGTCCATTTTGACCATTAAGCAGAGTATGCTTTAGGGCGGGCTTACTGTGATTGACAGGTCGCTGCCTCTACCAGAGACGTATACGGCGTCTCTACGCCATTCTTCCGCATTCCAAATATGGTAACTTCCGTTATTTTGGCTGCAAAAAAACATGGCGACGGCCGTAATCCAAGATGGCGACGGCGAAATCGCCGAACTCGAGGCTTCAAAGCGGCGGTCCACAAACCAACGGGTGACGTCACGATGACTACGTCCACCTCTAGTATACAGTCTCACATACATCGCATTTATTCTTTCGACGTTTTGAAAGGAGCCCCTCCCGTTGGGAGATGGCGTCTGTGCACACACTTGCGGGACTCAATGTTTCATTTTCTCATTAAAGAGGTGCATTCAGAATAACATCACCTCTAGGTTTTTCAAGGAATGGCAGCATGCAAAAGCCATTTTCTCCAAACCAAATCTTCTTACAGCAACCTAAGCCAAACTCACAGCTGGGCAACATCAGTCACATTTGTGCTTTCATCCGCTGCGATTCTGAGGCGAGGCTTTATGGACAACTCTACTCCTTTTATTTGCCTTGCAATTGCATTTTTTGCTATCAAGTACGGCATATAATACGTCTGTTGTAGCTTAAAAACAGATTTACTACCTCCGCTACAGAAAAGGGGTTCTTTGTCCTTGAAAGAGCCATGCAATCTTAATAGACACTTTTTTCTTTTTTTTTGTTCTGCTCACAAAGCAAAGCAGAACGCTGCTGAGTTTTGATGCACCTAGGGTCATACTCCCAGGTGGATAAGTATCATTGAATTTTGTGTGCATGGTTTGGCAATAGCATTCCCAGTTACTACGCTTGAAACCAAGCCAATTTCTTTTTATATATCAAACACAAAGGGTTGAATCAATAACAAGAAGAAGAAAAATAAATCAGCCCAACTTCTGTTGAAATTCTTCTCTTTGTGTGGCCCTTACCTTTCTTCTCTCTTCTTACGTACACGCCTTCACGCTGCCTTGTTTCTCTTATTTAGTTTGCAGTTTTTGCATCAAATTAGGGACTGGGCCGCCACATTGGGGGCGACTCTGAGTTTAAGTGGCCTCAAGTGTCGAGCTGCGCTGTCGTCCAATCTTGGTGACGGAGCCCCTTAACGCTTACCTCGCACGGCAGCTGGAATTCCCGGGAATGTCGCGAGATCACGTGAGAATTGCGGGGATAACACGTCACACGAAAGATCCGCCTTGTCAGGCTTTCAAGTGATGCGTTTGCGATCGGTGAGCCGGAGGACGGACCAGTCGGCTCCCTGTGAGGAGCTAGGGGTGTTCGTCCGAGATGAGCCAGTCCTGCGAAGGATCGATCGCAATGCATGGCGGTTAGATTCGTGTCCGACTTGATCCCGACTCGTCAACGATGACCTCAAGAGAGCTCGACAGCCGCAGTTTTTAGAGCCAGGCGCCAGTCGCTCTCCACCGGCTGCATGACCCAGGGCATGCTGGGAAACGCCTGGCTGATTGGCTCTTTGATTTTTCTCGAAAATCATTATTTTCTGTGTAATTGTAATAATTAAGGCTCAAATTGTTGGCTATTAGTCTCATGTTCTGCAATGAAGGTTTAATCTAAAAACAATGTCTTGTGTGGTTGATAATAGTAATAAAGCTCATTTATACAACACATATCAAAACGGGCAACAATGTGTTTCACAGGCAGACATAAAAAGAACAAAGGATAGCATACAATGCAGATACACACCACATTTCCACATATATATATTATTACAAACACATATGAATAAATCCGAACAGTGTCTGCTCAGGTGTGTGTGAGACATCACGGAGAGGCGTTCTAAACAACAATGGTGGCTCCCGATGAGCCACAATGGCATCGGTTATATCAGAACTGCAAAATGTTTTTTTTTTTTTTAAAGATGAGAAAAGAACACCACTGAAGGCTTTCTCTTTTTCTCCCCAACTGTTTTCGATAAGAGTTTGATTGACAGATGGTTCATCCGATCTCCTTCCACATATCTGTTGAAAGTGCCGGTTTCCAATGAACGGCTTCTCGGAAGGTTCCGTGTAACGAACCCTCTGGCGAGTCGGGTTACCTTGAAACATGACGTGAACCAGTTTGTTTCTTTGATAATAAAACCATACTCTGTAATTTATTAGCTGTTATTGCTGGAATATTTATAAACTGTAGACTGAAGTTATTGTGTTTGTCATGAAAATTATGTTATTATTTGGTGTTTAATTATGTAGATTTTTCTTAAATATATTTTTCTGAATAAAAACACCAATTCAGTCAGATCACAGGCTAGAATTCATGACTTAACAT
>JACSYO010002138.1:428683-568683 GCA_016806645.1 Ophiodon elongatus | reverse complement strand
AAGGTCTCCGTTGAAGTTAAGCAAACGTTGTGGTTTTTGGTCGAAACGACTGAACCATTGAGCCGTTGCTTCTCAGTTACAATGATAACCGTGCAGTTGAGGACACGGTTTGAAAAACACGACGTTGACTTTTGGTTGGAGACGAAACAGTGAAAAGATGTCCCCTGAGTTAAAGTCTGATGTGTATAATTCAATTCACACCTGTAACTCTTCTGTGCCGTGCCTTTTGCTGCTTAAGTGGTGTTTGTATTTCACATCAACACCGTGACGAAGGCTTTCTGCCGAGACGCATTGATGTCAGCCATGAAATATTTAAGGCTTTTTATTTCATTCAGGGCTCGGAGTGCCTTGGATCTTTTCCTCCTGCGCGCAACTGTCGTAGCTCTTGAGAGCACCATTTCTTTTTCTTTCTTGAGTGTGATTTAAAGAGAATAAAGAATACAAAGTTTAATTATTTGAGAAGATGCAGTTTCTTTTTTGTTTGGTAATAATTGAAAGCATATATGATTGAGGGATTGCCTCCACACGGCTCTCAACATGGCGACGGCTGAGCTAAAAGGCAGCTGGTTTTCAGCTGATCGGCCATCAGATCGGCCATATTTCCGTTATTCTTTTTAATATTTCTGGTCACAGACAACAACTAACGTTAACTTAGGTTACGTTGACTTGCATTATGATGCGTTCAAGCTGTACTCAGTAAAAAACGAGTATTGGGTGGACTAAATTATAACACTATCATGATGTGTTCAAATGCAATCTTAAAAACTTCAATAAACCCGGTTTTGAAGATGTTTACACGGCAACATAAAACAGATATTAGAGAGTGAATTATGACCCGTTTAACTTCCTAACACTAGTTCTAAGCAGCTAATAATGCACAATTAAAACTACAATTGAAGATCTTTGTTCAATCAAAGCATTATCATTTATTATCAGTTAAAATTATTTGCTAATCATTTGAATTTTTTTTTTAAATATAAATAACCACAATAAATTACATTAAAGTAAAAGGATGTCTTTAAAAATTGTCATTTTTACCGCATTGCAGTGTGTCAGCCATTAGCTAGCACGCGCACACACACACACACACACACACACACACACACACACACACACACACCGGTCATGTAGACAAAGCACAGAGAAGCTCGGATTCCAACACACAGAGAGGAAGACCGGACACACTGCACTATACCACATCTATATTTCTACATTCATTCATCCGTTAAGTTTGCGAGCACCCTTTTATGTGCAGTCCGTTGCAGGCACATATATGCTTGTACACAATGCCCGTGTGCATCACTGTACTCCAAAGTGTGTGTGTTAGTGGAGGTAAGTACGGTGTGTGTACGTGTGTTTGTGTGTGTGTTTGTGTGTGTGTGTGTGTGTGTGTGTCATCCGGCCCGTGTTAGCACTTTGATGTGATCTGATCACTTGTGATCTGTGCTTTCGGGGCGTCGGTGGCCTGTGGGATGAAAAACACCACTGTGTCATCATGTTTTAAATCTCTTCTCTTCTGCTCTCACTAATTGGTAAGAGCCACAGGCCCTACTACAAGACAAACGCAGCGCCATCGGGCCCACGGGGACCCTGGCGTGCACTTGCGCGCGCGCGCAAGCGAGCACGAGCGAGTGCAAGCGAGCGTAAGTGGGCGACTGATTAGGTATTCAGGAGTGAATGTGTTCGGGCGGATGTGTTTTTCGCTACGAGAATGCTGATGACTTTTGCCTAATACGAGACGTATGCACGATTATTTTGTGCGTACGCGCGAGCCTTGTCACGTCTTTGGTTGCGGGCTATTATCTGTCACATCCTTTTACTGAGCGTAATATGAGATTTTTTTTCTTTCTTTCTTTCTTCTCTGTGTGTCTACGAGCAAGCGTGTTAGTACAACTGAATCCAGTGCTTGCGCCTTTGTCACTGCCCAAGACTTCCTCTATCTGCCCCCCCGCCCCCGTGCTCAACCTCATCCAGTCTACAACTCTTGACAGCATGCTCGAGGTGGACAAGGTCAAACCTCTCTGGTGTGTCCAAACAACAATTCATACTTTAAACGGTCCCACCACCTTCCGCGAGTCGCAGCCATCTCGAGCCCCGAGACGCCAGTTTCTCTCTGACAAGTTCAATGGCCGCCTGGCTGTGGGTCACGCCTGAACACGTGGGGCTGTATCTTGTCAGGAACCTGATGGCTCTACACTGGGGCTGCTTATCTCACAGACAGCCTCACAGCGGCAGGTGAAAGAGAGGGAGCAATGGAGGAAGGGGAGAGTGGAGAGGAGGGCATGGGAATGAGGAAAGTGAGGAAGGGAGGATATGAAGATAAAGAGAGGAGGGAGAGAGGGGGGGGGGGGACTAAAGAAAGAAGAGAGGCAAAGCAGGCCAGAGTTTGGAAGGGATACTGGAACTGAGGGAGGGATGAAGCAGGGGGAGAAAAGGGAGGATTTAAGCGGGACTAAATGAGTGATGAAAGGAGAGATTTAAGAAGGAAATGGGGGATTTAAGAGGACGGGATGAGGTGAAGTGGACGGGGGAGAGGGGAAGATGTGAGAAGGAGTGAAACGCAGAGTAATGTGATGGGAAAGAGGAGAGAGGGGACGAATATAAGGCCAACGAGAGAGGCAAAAGGTCAACAGAGGAGGAGGAGGAGGAGGAGGAGTAGGAGGAGGAGGAGGAGGGTGGTGCCAACGCTTTGAGCTTTGAGAACCGCAAAGGTGACAGAGAAATGTTGATGACTCCGACGAAAAAGAAAAAGCACAGTATTATGGGAGATCTTAACAGAGGAGCGCAGATTGAAGGCGGATAAGAAAGTGGAGGGAAAGACGTGCCGATGAACCTCCTCTGGGTCCTGTGAGCGAACGGAGGGGCGGGAGAGGAGAGCAAAAGGCAGCTGAACGAGCGAGACAGAGGTGAAGACAGGTTAGCGCACTTATGCATTCTGGCAACAGAGATACAAGAAGCGATACGGATGGGTCAGAGGCGGCCGCCATACCGCCAGAGCCGACGCTCATTTCACTTCTCTCTGTTCTCTCCGTTTAAAGAGAAGATTGCATTTTTCCGTTTTTTCAGGCTTCGAGGGCAATAACACCCGGCCTCACGTTTGACAAATACAGACTGTGTGTGTGGTTAAAACTACGAGAACACTGTGTGTGTGTGTATATATATATATATATATATATTTATAGTGAATGCACTATAGTAGAACAGACAAAATCACTGAAGCAAGCAAGCAACTTTACAGCTGTTTCTGTTCATGATAGGCACATCTGCATATGTAGATACATCACATGTGACCTTTTAAAGCTGGATGATGTGACTTTAATATCTTGCCTCTTGTCTCTCCCCCAACCTCCCCCCCTCCCCCACCCCCACACACCCCACATACTCACGTACACTCTATTCCACTTATTACCCCCTCTTTTCTATAATAGAGGCAATTACCTCTCATCTCCTCGCCCTACCTAGATCCTCCTCGTCCCATTCTCTGCCTTTCTCCCTCTCTCCATCACTTTATTTCTCGGCAGATCTCCTCTTACCCCCCCCCCCCACACACACCCCTTAACTGTCAAAAGCCCCAACCCCCACCCCCCATTTTCTTTTTTTTTTTTTCTAAAAAAGTCTATTTCCTTAAAAGCTGACAGGGAGGTTCTGATGGTGATTTGGCAGCGTGTCATTGCGGGTAATGGCGTTTGGAGTTCCCGGCTTCATTGGGCTACATTATAAAGCGTTTGATCTATACGCACCCTCCTTAGCGCTCTTTTTTTTTCACACCGTAGAGATCTTTGACAGGCGTAGAAATGAGACGGAAGACTCTAAGAGACTTTTCAATCTCTTCTGAAAGGAAATTGGAGCACAGGGGCGGGCGGGCTGCTGGGGAATGAACGAAATCTCATATATTTCAGGAGTTTTTATACGTTTCCTTTTTTCTTTTTTTTTCACGGCGGAATGGTAGTTTCAATATTTCAACTCCCCCCGATTGAGGCAATCCGGTTCTGGACTGCTTTAGAGCTTCTACACAGCTCCCCTTGTGCGAGTGATATCCCTCTGCAAAGCAGCGCATGCATTCAGAATCGAAACCTATTTTCTCGTGTCGGAGTGGGGCACACGCGCCGTACCAGAGTATCTGATAATGGTGCTTCCTTCCAGTGAGAGAGATATGGACACGAGGCCCCCGTGCAGCCCGCCGTGGGTCTTGTGTCTCAGCTGAATGCATTGATTGTTGCGGCTTTGTGCCAGCGAGCGACGGAGCGCAGGGTGAGGGAAGAAAGGCCTGGGTAGGGTTTGATTGAGAGGGATAGACGGATAGGAGAGGGGGGATGGGGGGGCTTTTCAGATGTGTTAACCCATCACGCTTTAATGAATGTGTGCCATCTGTCTCCGCATCTCTATTAAAAACTCCTTCAGAGAAGCCGAGATCACATTACGTGCACACACACACACACACACACACACACACACACATGCGCGCGCATGCTTGCTCTCCCAGCACATGTAATTGCAGCGTGGGCAGCCACCTTTGACATCCTCAATCAAGGAACTTTCACACTTACGCATGCAGACGTGCACGGCCATGTGCATGCTGCTCGGTTTCATACGCGGTGTGTAGCCAGTGCCCGGAACTCACCAGGTCGGTTTGGCGAGAAACAAACTCATCGGCGGCACGTTTGTGGAGCCGCGTGTCGGAAGTGAGCTAATGAAGTTAAGACAGAGGGTCTGAGGAAGCGTGGGCGGAACGTCACACACACTTTTAATCAACTACATTTACTCCCGCGATGACAAGGTACTAACAAGACCAACTGCACTCAATCATGCCTCAGGAGTGTTTGCACTACGCACGTCAGTATCTGTGTGTGTGTGTGTGTGTGTGTGTGTGTGTGTGTGTGGGCGCATGGGTGCCTTTGTAGGTGTGCGTGTGTGTTTCCTGTTGTTGATTCACAGCGCCTCCCTCCCCGCCTCTTCAAGCTCGGCGCCCGTGTGTCAGGAATTAGCGGAGGCTCATAATTACATGAAAACTAATTTCGTCTCTGGAAAAAAGAAGAAAAAAAAACACACCGTTTAATGGCTACGATTTCATTGCCTCATCCTCTGTGGCTATAAATTATGTGAATTACTGTTCTTCTTGCTTATAAGTACATGCAAAAAAATTCAGTTATCAGTGGATAATAGATCCAGTTTGAAACACGCTGTCTTGTAATACAATGAAGCCCATCTCCTATGCAACAAGACCCAGCAAAACAACTTTCAGCCACGATTAATATCTTACAACAAGACTTGGTTCATATCTGTGAGGCTGATTCAATGTTTTTGACTGATTCCATGTCCAGGTCCTTTTTTATTTATTTGAATTTTTACATTTATTTTGAATGTTTGGTGGAGAACTGTTATGTGATTACCCTTACACAGTATGTATCTTCCTATGAAGGGCATGAAATTTAAGCTCCAAACTATGAAATTACTACTGGCCCGATAGGCAAGCAGGGCTGAGCAGCAGATTCCCAGCCCCATGCATTATTGACATGGACATATTTTCTTACTTACCTCTCGTGGTATCTGGCCATGAGATGGCTTTGGTTTTATGTACCAACGGTTTGAGAGGTCTCACTGTGAGATGTCTGCTTCCAGCCCGATACAGTTGTAGGGGGAATAGAATGTTGTTTCTGGGAAAAAAAATCTGAAAATGTAATAGCAACACCTCTTTTCAGAATAATCCTCACTGTGAACGGTTTAAAAATGTTGTATCAGAGTTATTCAGTGTAATGGAAAAATTGTTTTTGGAAAGAAACCTTGTTGTTTTTTTGTTTAGTTTTTTTATGTTCAAAATGTAATTATACCATGATGCCATTTACAGTCATTATATTTGGGTGGAGAATCACTTGAGTGAACTGAAAACATATGGTGGTACTTCAACTTTTCACAGTGGGGGAACATGTGTTTATTGTAAATGTCCACAGAACCAAACATCTCCAGAAGTATAAATCTGCCAGTGTGCATCGTAGAGCTCTCCGTTGAAGCCACACATCCACAGTTGGTTTAATTAATAGCATTGACTGTATAATATTGTCATATGGATGGTAATATAGGTGTATGAATGTACAGCAGACATCAGCATGACTGTGCTTCCTGAGTGATGCAGAGAAACGTGGAGAGGTGCCCAGTGTGACTGATGTGTGGTGGGCAGGCGTGGAGGACACATAAGTAAGACTCGTCTCAGAGGAAAAGACGTTAAGTAACCAGGACATTACTGGGACACGTCCCAATTCGTACCAGGTGGAAATGTCTGCAGTAGAGTGTCCATAAACCTTTAGGCGGGTTGATGATTAATCTTGATTGAATGTCATTCCTGAACTTTTTTTTTTATTGATTCTGTCATGACATTTGTTCAAATACATCGCCGTCATGTCTGTATTAGTGTGAATGCTGTGAATGCAGCAGCAGCATATATATTATATTCATACATACATATATATTCACATATCAGCTCTTTCAGCTCTTTAGGGACATTTCTGCAATGACTGTTCTTTCTTTTACCTTTTATACTTCTAGTAAGCCTTTTTAAAACATTTTTTTAAAACAATATAACTTAATGGATAAAATCTTCAGAAGTCAGCAGGCCAAAGGGCAATTTCCTATCATCCCCCTCCTTATGGAATAACCTCCCCATGGATAACAAACCGCTTTCTGTCTAATGACTTGTAGTTTTAAAGGTTCATCCACCCAAATACTACTTTCTGTCCAAGCAGTTAGAGTTCTAAAGTTTTCTTTCACCCATATAGTACTTTCTGTCTAACAACTTGTAGTTTTAAAGGGTAGTTCCACCCAAATACTACTTTCGCTCAGGAAAATCATTTTCAGGTTAAAGTTAATGCTTGAGATCTGATTTCTAGCTTTAATGCAGCCATGCAAGCTAGATATATTCTTTAATTAATTTAATTAATTTGGTGATTATCGTATAAATACAACCAGTCCAATTATTTCACTCCATAGTCAACATTTGATTTGGGATATCAGAGTTTCCCCTCTTTCACCAGAACTCCAGCTCCACGTTTCCTGCACATAAAGGTTTCCATAAGAACTCCATCCCTGTTATGAGATCCATCAGTGTTCCCAAAATGCAATGCTTTCTTAAAGGGCGGATAAGATCCCTCGCTCTCAGAACAGCGTTGTTCAAGTTACATTTTGTTGTTGAAAAGATGCTAAGCTACATTTGAGTTGTGGTAACTTAATGTCGCGCCCCCTGTTGAGTGTGTGTGTGTGTGTGTGTGTGTGTGTGTGTGTGTGTGTCACAGAGGACGACATGGACGACATCAGTCAGCCAAGTCACGTTGAATGCATTATTATATGAATTAGAAATGTGCAAAGAATTGATATCTGGCGTCCATATGCTCTGACATCATCACTCCCTGTTAGAATGCATTATGCTCGGCACAACGGATAATTAGTCCCTGACATGCATATTAAAATCACATATTTGCTTGGAGACGAAAGCGTGACAAGATGATGATGACCATTGGTACATGGATGTAAGCCTAATGTATATAATTGTGGCCGAGTGTAAAACAGGAGGTCAGCAGTTTGAATGGAATTACTAGAACTCCATTCCTTTTGAGTTTTAATGTTTCTCTTAAATTTCCTGTAAGGCCAGTATTGCAAGTAATAACTAATTATAGGCTATGAGCAAGTGAAGCAGTTATCCCCATGTGACTCTTAGGCTACATCCACGCTGCTATGTTTTCATTTTGAAATGCATATTTTTTGAGATGCTTCGCATCCACACTACTCCGGAGTTTTAGAGCACCTAAAAGAAAACTCCGGGGTTAAGTTGTATTGTGGACGGGCAGAGAAGGCGAACTTTGCAGGTACCCGTGTTCCCTTCCTGATCGTGACTTAGCAGTCACTACGTGTCCTCCCCTGATTCGTCGCGCCGCAGGAAGAATGGATCACGAATTACAGACGTTGCTGAGCTAATATTGGAGTGATTTGCGAGCGTTACCACCGGCGTTATCAGCCCTACGGAGCGGACGTTTGACGAAGTCACGGTTTGTGGCTTTGAGGAAGGCGACGGACACCAAACGGTGGACTTTCCCTTTTCTTATCTCCGCTTAATTCGTTCTACACAGCTATCGTGAAGTTCACAAAGAAACTGTAAATGGACAAAAGCATAAATGCTCTCCAGTGAGACAGGGACTTCCAGCCAGCAGCAGAGCTGCTCGTGAGAGAACAGACGGAGCCATTGGTTTGCTACCAAGAATCACAGACTTGGATGTTGGCACTAGCATCTGATGTGGCGACACACGCTATATACTCTTTTTGCCTACTGAAGCTACTGAATGTAAATACCTCCAGCAGAAGCATAAACCTCAACAAGGAAACTATAACTACAGCACTGTAACACAGCTGCTATCTCAATAAAGTAAGGAGGTAGAGAGAATAAGGATGTTTGTGGGGAGCTGGCAGACCAGACTACATACAGATGAACTCAATATGTGTTGGTATTCAGCCACGATACCCATAATCCAACAGGGAGCAGGGAGGTCAACAGCACTTGCCTTCTTAAACTTGAATATTGCATTACCAGTTCTAGGGGTGAGGGTGATGATTTGTTTGGGATGTACTACTAAAATAAGCAAAATAAACACTGCATTTGGACTACCAACAAGATCAGTGATCGTAGTACACTGTAAAAATGTTGAAAAAGAAATGCATTTCTTTAAGAATTCTTTAATTCTGCCAATAAATATGCAAAAGTGAGAGTTTTCATATTTTAGAAAACTTAATCTGTGATTCATTAGAAAGTGGAAGCTCTGTTCATATCATTCATTCAGTAATGTTAGATAATCCGTTTTAATTGTGCTAGTTATAACTTTCCCAACTTATAATCATGAATTCAGTCTCGTAAACGAGTCATGAGTTCACAAAGCTGAATTTGTGATTATAAGCCCGGTTAATGGTCATCAAAACCTGTTTGTAAAAAGGTGTTGCTAATGAAAGGTTATGAGGTTAACCTTAAGTGTTATCCGCCATCAAAACAGGAGAATAATGAAAACCACTACAGAGGAGCTCATTGCGAGCACAATGTACGTGCACGCCCCCCACACAACCACGGCCTTTGAATTTGTCACGACATCTGCTTACTCTGCGAGCAAACTGTCATGGGAGAATGCGAGATCAGAGGAAGAAAAAGCAATAATGAAATGTGTTGGTTCTTAAAAATGAAACCCTGAATGTTTCAAAGGCAGTGACTTGTGTGCGTGCATGTATTTCTCTCTGTGTGTGTGTGTGTGTGTGTGTGTGTGTGTGTGGGTGATGCTGTATACTTAGACTCACAACTGTGCTTTTGATATTAATGTTTAAATCTGTGTGATAAACTCATTTTAGATCCATCTCTCTCTCCCAGCAGACACTGCTCCCTGTGGGTGTTCGGGGCTCGAGTGTAATAGTCGGGTGTTTTGGAAATGCGCCTGTTAAACGTGTGTGCGCATGCACGCGTGTGTGTGTGTTTGCGTGTGCGTCTGGCCACTCCACCAAACAATCCAGATCGACTATTGTTCTGTGCTGCACACTTGTTCTTGTTCGTTATGGATGAAATATAACGAACTCACCGGAGCCCCGAGTCAATAAATAAAACCGCAGCGCACTTTATTATTAACCACTGAGCACAATGACAGGTCTCTGACAGCACATTATTCCTCACATTTTGTACCTTTGCATTCCAAATGCTTTAAATCTATGACAGATTTAGTAATGGGGGGATCTCAGACGGTAGCGGCACTGAAAAAAAAAAGAAATCTCAGATGGCACGGCAGTGTTACCATTAAAATGATTGCAGAACAATAAAGAAAGAAAAGTTAAGTTTTCACAAGAGAAAGAAAATACACACAGCAATCTTGTGCATTGCTCATAGTGTCAAAATCACACTTGAAGAGACATTTCTTCAGCATATTAAAAGTCTGGTGGAAATGAAATACCTAGAAGAATGGTCCTCCTTTATCTATTGTTACCTTGGCCACCAGGGACTTATATATAACAGTCTAAGAGGCAATTGAGCTGTTTAATATCCTGCAATAATCGCCATGATAAAGTCTATTAAAGATCGCCAGCTGGGCTGATGAGGCCATTAATCAAGCAAGTTAAAGCATTAATTAGCACGTATTAATATGTTAACACACTTGTCTTCACATTCAACCTTAACGTGAACCCCAGTTGTTTCATTGAATCAATTAACCTGACTAACATGCAAATTTGGCCACGAGGTGCTTCAAAATCTAATAAGATTAATTGATACGGCGACTGGGGGGAACCTTCTACCCATGTATGGCACTCCAGCTCCTGCGCTCGCGTGCGATTGCATGGACAGATGCCACCGTGTTGATTCAGTGTCCCGTATTCAGCGCACATGGGGCCGGAGCATCATGAATACAGATTGATAATGTGGGTAATGTCGACTTCACAGCCAAATGTGAGTAATTTGGCTCGATTGGTCTGCGTGGCTTTGCCCACAGATGCAAAAACAACTACATTGTTAATTTAAGCAATACCAACCCAACAAAAAAAGACACACATTCAATTTAATGGAGAACTTTGATGTTTTTGGGCAGATGCATCACGGCTTATAACTCGATCCAAAAGTCTTTCAACTTTAGCTACATTAGCAATGTGGCTTTCCGGTGATCCATAGCTTTGATCCAGGCTGAAGCAACTCAACATCAATACGATGGATCGCTACGGCATCTTGTACAAACATTCATGGTCCCCTGAAGATGAAGCAGAATTACTTTGGTAATCTTTAGCGCCATCAGGTCTACTTTTGAATTTGCCCAACACTTTTGGTTTATGACTAAATGCCTGTGGCGCTTAGACTTAGGGCTGGGTGATGTTTAATAAATGATGATGTCAGTATTAAGTCCAGTACCCATAACTCTCTGGGGGTGACGGACGCGCCGACACGTTCTCGCGGTGTTTACTCAATGTTTAAATGAATTGCTCCGCGATAATACGGCATAGAAATATGGTTGAGGTGACGTGACTCACGCGGTGAGCTAGGAGCTTGGACGTGTCGTGTGATTCGTGGGTGTCGAGCTCCGCCTCTCACCATCATTTGTGGATTCACGTGTCCATCTACATTTTTGTATGAAACTAACCAATGGACACTCAGGAAATCACTAAGGACCTACCCACCACCTTACGCTACAGAAACACTGCAGTTTTCATTCAGTCGGCATGCGAGAGCTCAGAGCTCGGAGAGAAAGTGGCGAAGAGAAAGTTTACAGTTAGCGACGTACTTTCAGCGATATAGTAAATATTTTGATTGAAAAGAAAAACTGTTGTAATGTTAATTTTTCATTTGCACACATCCCATTAAGCTTGATCTGTAGTATGAAGTAATTACTCAGTCCCATTTGATCTCAGTCCCTCTAACAGCTAGTGGAAGTAGAGTGACAGACATCACTTCTACTCAAAAAAACGATTTAATAAAAACATTTATTATACATTTATCTACTATTTTATCCATATATACAATTTCAAGCACCAAAACAGTTCGTCCACATGAGTAAAGGTATGTTTTCACAAGAGATTTGAAGAATTAAAAAAATCAGACTTACATTTTTCAGCTTTATGGCCAAATTATCTCTTTACACAGTGCCTTAGGACAATTTGTGCCTCATTATATAGATAGCTGAGATTGTTCTGCAAATGATCATATACAACACATGGGCATGTTTCATATGCAAGTACCTTTAAAGGTGAATTAAAAAAAAAAAGTAAAAATCGGGAAAATGCCCTAGAGGGTTAAAGTGATACCGATACTAATAAAGTACTTAATTCGATAGCCATCATGTGAATGGAAGCCGTGTGGGTTTCCCACTAGCTAGCCAATTACCACAGCAGTGCACAGCGATCATTAGGCAGAAGCAGAACGCAGATCCTCTGTTTTCTTTTTTTACTAGATCTTGGCACAAAAAGGATTGATAGCAGGTATCATTTGACTGGAGGAATTTCAATACTACTCGGTACTGGTTTATTTCAAGCCGTGCACAAAGAATTGTAATTATGCAAAATAAAAATACTTTGCATTGTAGGCAAACAAGAACATTTTCAGCAACCATCCAAAATACAATATTGTGAAACATTCATTTAACTTCCCAGCATTAACCAAGTCGGGTGCAAGTTACGTAGGAAGCAGTCTCTGAACAGCTTGAATTGTAGTAGCTGTAAACATGGATGTTTCTCTTAATGTCTCGAAGGAAAACGACCATGACAATACTTCATGTTATTTTGATAGACAGTTTGTATCTCCTACGTTAGCATATAACTATAAAAAATATACATAAATAATTTTACTAGTTTCACCTTAACCAGTAGAGGTCAAATTGAATAGTATAGCTAACTGCCGTATGTTTGAGTTTAAGTAAAAAAAGAAAAAAAAAAAGTTTTTCTGCTAACCAAAAAAATGTGTTTCATTATTTAGGATCCCCATTAGCAGGACACCAGTGTGAGTGTTGTCAATGTCAATGCTGAGTAGAGAACCTTTGCCATTGCTTTTCAAGAAAATACATATTCGGCTTTGGCTCCCGTGGGAGTCCAGAACACGCTGCGTGTTCGGGTCACTAGCAGCCGCTTTGCACAACCCGGTGGTGGTAATGTAAGGATTATGATTTTCGCTACCTGGTGAGTACGCAGCAGCAGGCAGCTTTCATGTGTCATTCCTTCCAAACTGTAGGACAAAAGCTCCGCAGCAGGCACCCTTTCCCCCCTTTCGCCTACAAGCGAGCCATTCCACGGCCAGCGTGAGCTCATCTCATGTGTTCAGCTGTCTGAAATGGATGCTCGCCGCAGTGTCAACACACAGTCAGACTGCTGCATCCGAGTCTTCCAGCCTTTTTTTTTTTTTTTGTCTTTTCCCCTGCAGAAACGTTTTGCTCGGGAGCAACGGAGTCGGGAGTTTTGAGTCCCTGAGGTGCTTCGAATGTAACAAACCGAAAATGTGAGCAGAAAAAGTCCCATAAAGCCTATGAAAACGACCTGAAACGCAGCTGGTAGCGGCGTTGAATAAAACTGTTTATCCTGCAACAAAAGCAATTGTCTGGGGTTTGAACAAGCCAGCTGTGTTTTTATTTAACTTTATTGTGTGCCTCCATGTGCGTGTCTGGTTTTGTTTGCTGCACGATGGCCTGCGGTGACAAAAGGACATTTTCCAACAATTCAGAGAGCTCTCCCCAGGGCGATGGCGACGATAACACACACACACACACACACACACACACACACACACACACACACACACACACACATTCAAAAAGGACCCGTATGCACACGGACTCGCGCACACAAACACTAATGTGACGCCCGACTTTGGACAAGTTTGACTGAGAGGAAATGAGGTACTGTTTCTGCTCACTCAGACAATCGTGTTTCTTTTTAACTCTGCACGGCAGAGACTATCTCAGCAATCACCTTGAGATGGAGCCTGCGGATAAGGCCAGATTAGATGGGCGCGGAGATGTGTGGGAGATAAAAGTCTTTAACAGACAGCGAAGGATCTAATTAGCACAATGAAGATTTCTACCGTCTGGCTGAGTCAGCCGCGGTGTCATCAACCTTTCGTTTCGGCGGAGGTAAAAGTATTGTCAGGGAGGAAAATCTGTGTGTTTGGGGAAGTTTCAGTGGGAGGTAGAAAAATCTGTCAAAGTGTGTGTGTGTGTGTGTGTGTGTGAGAGAGAGTGTATGTGTGTGAGAGTTTGACACGACAATTCACTAAAATACTGTATACAAATGATTTCTGTTTACAATACCGTTCACCCACATACGGTAAATAAAAGCTTTTGTCTGTGAGTTTGCATTTTTATTCTAATGAGGACCGTTTTCCCTTAGGTTGGACAGAAATTGTTATGTTTTTCTTTTAGGGGGGGATTCAGCTCAACAATGAGAGAAAGCAGTGACGCCTGCAGATCGTTTTAGACCTTAAACTCTTCTGGTGAGTTACAGCAAATAGTTCCTCAGCAGGGAGAACTTTTCGTGAACAAAAACCTCGAGCAAAGGTCAAGTTTGGATTTCGTTTTTGTCGCAACAATACAGCCAATCACATTCAAATGAGAGCTCATGTCCTGATAATCAGTTTTTTTTTTTTTTTTTTTTTTTTAAATCGTACATGCATTTAGAAAAAACAAAATGTACATATTTGACATCAACTTTGAAAGGTGACATTTTTGAGGGCTTGTTTTCCGGTGGAGGCTTCCGTTTCTTCCTGCGGCTTTCAGGTGATAGACAGCAAGCACAGCGTAGGCGTGAAATAATATGAGACAAAAAAACCCCAAAACAAACTCAACTCCCAACGTAACAACAATAACACGGCAACTGAAACTAAACTAAATTAAGGGGTCTGGTTCATTGTGATGGATTACCAGGCACGGGCAACTTTCAAGTCTGTGGAAGTTATTTTTCAAACAGCACAAAAATGAATGCCACTAATGCTTCTCACCCCCCCCCCCCTCCCCACCACACACACACACACACACACACACTACATCCTTTGAGACAAAAACAAAAACAAGCCCTGACATCTTAACTACATTGACTGCATCCACACACCGACAGAAATAAGCGGAAAGAGGAAAGAAAAGAGCCACCAAAGATAATTTGCAGGCGCTTACAAAAACAATTTCTTTTTTTTTAAGCTCATGTGCAAAGGTTTGGGGAGTGAACGCAGTCAACAAAGGTCCTCACAAGTCCAGTAAGCTCTGCTTTAACACTCCGTAAGAAAATCCAGAAAAACACATCTCACATTTGCACCTGTTACTATTCCTAACCTGTACTGTATGTGCATGTTTTAACGCGGAGATGAGAAACGGACCGGGCCGTAGGGCGGCAGTTATATATGATGATAAGCCATATAGCTTTATCGTGATGTATAGCGAGGCTACCATCAATAAATCTAAACAATTTTATGTATGGCCATTGCCAAGCCGCATTCCGGGTGAGGACGGGACACCGCATCCAATACGAGACAATCACTCATTTGCTCGGCGTTTAATCATGGTCTGCAGACGTTTCTAATCCTTCTTCAGCGCATCAGGAAATAGTGCTGCAAAGACAAAAGGCGGCAGACGGATGAAACAAAAAAAACCTTTCAACGCTCCTGGTGGCTTTGGTGCAGTAGGTGTGCTTATAGCCTGATAGTTGCCAATTTCTTTTTTGCTCCTTTCATTAAAAACAAACATCCAAAAGGTATCAAAGACAAAATTTCAGCCTAAGATCTCGAGCAAATTTGTCGAGTAAAGTCACAAATCTGTTACCGTCTCCGTGTTCACAACAGGCAACATCTTGGGAGGAGCACATCGGATAAAAGTGATCGCAAAGTGATTAAGCTCAAGAAGAAGCAGAAGCGCCTTTCTTCTTAAGTGAGACTTTCAACACGAGATTATTCCTCTGAGATTCACTCAGGTAAGTGTGTGCTCTTGATTAGATTTGATTTGTGTTTGTGGATTTTACCTTTAAACTCTCGCGAGCAAACAAGCGGTTTATTTGCATCCAGTGTCACTCGCCTAAACGCAATGTGCGGCTCCTCGAGGTCTAGCGAGCGCTCCCTCCCTCCCTCCCTCCCTCACTCCCTCCCTCCCTCCCTCCTTCCCTCCCTCACTCCCTCCCAAAACATTCTCAAAGCCGACTTCACTTCAGAGTTTAAACCCTGCCATGCTTATAGCCGTGTTTACTTGCTGGCAGTCTTCTTCTACACTGCCTTTTGTTGGCGTATTACAGCCACCTGTTGATCCGTGGAAAAGAGCCAAAACCCGACTGTTTATCGCTATACGTGGCCCCGAGTGTGTGCACAATACAAACAAACTGTGGGCCCTCCACTTAAACACGGCCACCGGGTTTGTTTGAATTAGTTTTTTTTTTTTTTTTTTTTTTTGCAAAAATGAGTACCTACTTAATAGACAGCGCGTCATTTTTTATGAAGAGGGAAATAGAGGGAGAGGAAAGGATAAACAGAGACTCACTGAGGTTGAGCGTCAACATTTTTTAGGCTCATGCAGATTCTTCATGTTATTTTGACACGTTCAACGCTTACAGCTATCAATATTATGTTTCTCACCTAGCGCGGTATCATCACAGACAGATTCCACCAGTCATCAACAGTAACGTTGGCTTTTAACAGGGAAGTGAACGACATTGGAGAGATGGTAGCATCTCGTTTTTTTTCTCTTCTTCTCTTGAATCAAAGTGAATCACACGGAACAAACGGTTTAGAAATGATCACAATGCCATTTAAAATATGGCGTCGTCAGCGCCCGTGTGTGTGTGTGTCGCTGTGAGGCAACATCTCTCCGGGTGAACAAGACACTGTTGTTAACACGGAGGTTAACGCCGCAGCTCTCGCTCTCTTTTCTCTTGCTCTCTTTTCTCTTGCTCTCTTTTCTCTTGCTCTCTTTTCTCTTACCTTATTATCTCTTGTGTGGTGTCTTTTTTTTTCCTTCATTTTCCTTCAAGGAGAAATGTGTATCGGTCATTCCGAATCTAAAAGAAAACCGCCAGTGACGACCAATAAATGCAAAACGGGCGGAGAAGAAGGTGGAGGGTGTCATTAACGATGCTTTTATGCTTATATAGGAAGGATGTGAAGCATTGGTACCTGCCCAAGTGGCCCCTGTTAGCCTCAATAAGGCAGTCACACCAGCTCCTCTTATTCACCTTTTAAAAAAGAACTGTGGCGTATGGTAGTTATGACGGGCCCAGTGCATGCTAGTTATAAAATATGAAGCACACAAACACACACAACCACACATTATGCACCTTAACCATGCGATAACCTCCGGTTCTGAAAAGTGAAGCCAATGCTGAAGTTTCTTAAACTTGTATTCTCTCTAATGGCCATCAGGGGGCGACTCCTCTGGTTTCAAAAAGCAGTCAGATTGTATAGAAGTCTATGAGAAAAGCGGAAACACTTTTTTGATTTTTGAATCTTCATATGGAGAAAAATTATGAGGAGTTATGGAGACAACTGTAACAAAAGTAAATGCATTGTTTTTAACCAGATAAACTGAGAGAAAGTCTGTGTTTCTTGACCAGAGAACCCCATGCGCCATAGAAAACTTCTTTTTTTAATCAGAAATAACTACGCAACCCTATGACATTTTTCACGTTTGACAATACAGTCATTTATTGGTGTGCCCCCATATGACAAAAAAGTATTTCTGTATCTGCTGCTCTCAAATTTCATTGAAATCAATTCAATACTTTTAAACATGAATAATTCATGGTCCAAGTGCCCACTTAAAATATTATAATGGTGAAACCAGGATGTGGAATGAACACACCGTCCAATTTATTAGAAATATGCTCAATCCATGTTCTACTTCATTAAAAAAATCACAGCGGGCATTTAAAATCGGGCAGCAGCCACTCAGGTCTATATTACCTTTACTTAGTTGACTGTAAAGTTGCATTCAGTTAGTCTTCCCTGTGTGCATATACATGCGTAAATAATTATGCCTCTACTGTAAAAAACAATCTGACTGCTTAAAAGAAGCATCAACCACCCCGTAGTAATCCTGCAGACGCGGCAGAACCCTTGATGGAGCTCCGGACACAGCCTGAGCTCCATGGCCGTACTCTTAAATCATCTCACCGCATTAACCTGCAATCTGTGAAGAACAGAAGGTCAATTACTGTCAGACACTGGTGACGTGTCAGAGGATTAGAATAATTAACAAACGCGAACACGCTGTACCGGCAGTGTGTAAGTTACGAGCAGTGCAGTACAGTTAAATGTGTTCAACATCATATACCAATTTAGTTGGAGTCAATTAATATTGTATTATTAATTTAACGTAAATACTATATGTAGGTTTGATAATTTCTTAAAATCTTTAGTTTGTTTTTTCTTCCTTCTCAGAACTTAAAACGACTCGTTTGACTTCATAACCCTCCTGTTGTCTTCCAGTTGAATTGGACCAATTCATAAGTGTTCTTTCTGAAAAATATAGTTTATTTACCATGATTGTCATAAGGTTACCGTCTTTGTCCAAACAGGGCATCTGAACACCCAAAATAAATGAAGAAATTTCATAATTTAAAAAAAAATATCTTTTTTTTTTTTTTTTTTATTTTGTACACCTGTGGTGTTTTCTGTTCAAGAATGACCAGCCATATGAAATAAATGGGTGAGACCACAATAAGGGGCTAATTCACAAGAGGATCGTGTCACCACGTAACTCTTAGAGCGCCCACAAAGGGAGAAATGCAGCCTTAACTGTCCTGTCGAGCTAACAGCAGCTCAGTGCTCCTGAGCTAGCGGCCACTTTCTATTCAAATACAGCCTCATCGCAAAAACAGTTCAATTCTCAAAAGATCAGCGCTAACAGCCACACGCAGTGACAGGGAAATTATCAGGTCGTTGACGGTCACCGAAGAGCATTGATTGGGGGATGCGGTGGCAGTTTGTGTGCCGTGAAAGATAAATGAATAAAGCTCCACTCCATGTCATTTTTGAAAATACATATAAAATACTGGAGAGGCGCCCTTATTTCTTGTCTCTGCTACGGTGGGATCGCCGCAGGTATTTAACAAACACATTTTTTTTTAAAAAATGGTTTCAAAACATATGTCCTCTTTAAACCTTGACACAAAGTAGACCGTGATACATCGCACGAGATGTTTCATCTGAGTGACGAGCTGAGACCAAACGAGGCCTGCAGACCATCAATATCGAACTTGTGATGTTCACAAGAACTTGAGTTGCTAAAAAAAAAAAAAAGATCACAGAGAACAGCACATGAGTTGATAATATATGTATTATTTCAGTTGCCATTTTGAACCGGGGACACAGAACAAACGACCACAACAGGAGGGGACGATGCTGAGGGAACTCATCAAATTAGGTTTCATGAGAGACACGATGAGCATATTTACAGACTTCCCAGCATGAGAAGACTGAATAAATTATTCCAGTTAAATGTTCACATTTTTAAGGTAGCAGGGAAAGTTGTGTTTTTAAGTTCAACTAGCTGAACATTTAATTTTTTTACAGCGTACCGCCGATGCTAAGAACCAGCTCTGGTAGCCCAGTAAGATAAACAAGTCACTCACATTCGATACATTTTTATCAGCAAAGACGAGATATGACGTGTCTGTCAGTCAGTCTTAGATCACACAACGCTACACCGATGTCCAATGAAAACCGCTCGTCTCCAAATTAGGTGATTTTGACATTTTAGCCGAACGTTGTGTTCAAAAAGAAGTGAAGGTTCAAACTAATGGCGGCACCTGTCGCACCTTAATCTGGTGACGCCTCATTACGGATCATCTAATGTCACCGGCCGAACCTCCATCCAGCTAATGTCCTCCCTCCTCTCCCCTCATCAGTCTGCAACTCTGTGAGCCGTTCACCACTAATATGGATTGATTATACGCAGAAATATGACTTATTTCAAAGCATCCAGAACATATTTCTGGGATCCGTACGAGTCGAGACGGGTCCGCTGCTTCACATGAAAACAAACGCTGGCCTCGAGTAACGGGAGCTCATCATATGGCTTGTGTCCTCCTCGCATGCTTCAAGGACAAATCGAGATAAAAAAGAAAAAGGTCCAATCGTAACGCCCCAACATCTGGATCTGTTTTCAGTCTGTTGCCGTTTGATAAAATGAGCTGTTCAAAATGTTGTGCAAATATGTGTTGGGCCGCACTGATTTAAACCCGTCTTGTTGGCATTTCCAAACAAAGTGTGACTCACAATAATAGACTTTTGGCAATCGAACGTACTCACCCAAGAGACAGACGCAAACAAGCAGAGAGACACAACGTGTCCCCGAGCGTCTCGCTGAAAAACCTTTCCACGAAATGTGCTCTGTTTGTTTTTCTTTCTTTTGATGTCCCTCACATCATGAGTCACCATGGCGATAACTCACTCAAGTTCACGAAAAACAGGAATTGGACAACTTCCGTCAGCCAATCGCTCGACAGCCTTCAGGTCATGTGACGCCCGCTCCTCCAATTCATTTCCCTCCAGAAACGAATGAACGAACGCATTAACAAAATAAAAGCCCCTCGGCGGGTGAGACAACCGCCGCGCAGAAGGGATCAGAAGGCGATGGCGCGCGTCTCCTGAAGTGCAACATTTCACAGTTTATTGGGCGCAGCTCTGTGATTTCATTACGGCGTATTTAATCCAAAATTAATAAGGGTGGTTATTAACCTTTTCCACCCTCGTTCCTTATTAGAGCTTTATTGCACGGATGTTGCACAGGATGCGTTTCGCCCACACACACACACACACACACACACACACACACACACACACACACACACACACACACACACACACACACACACACACACACGCGCGCGTACACACGCGTGCAAGTGGACGTGTGTCATCCGTGCAGGTTTTAATAAGAGGGTAGGTGTTGCTCGACGCCATCCTATCATTACCGTCATTGTGAACACGAGCGGAGCTGCCAATCACGGAGGGCAGGATCTGACCTCAGAGCTGTACACTGCGCCAGCACAGCACACTGCTTATTTCCACGCCAGACGCAAACACTTCGCACAGCTCGTACTGTCATTTCTGTCTGTGAGTATGTATCTCTCTTTACCCGGCTATTTTTGTACATGATCTACCCACTTGTCAATTCTCTCTGTTGTTCCTTGTTTCTCTCTCTCTCTCTCTCTCTCTCTCTCCTCTCTCTCTCTCTCTCTCTCTATATATATATATATATATATATATATATATATATATATATATATATATATATATTTATATGACCATATATGTCTGCTTTCTCTACTTCAATGTGTCTCTGCACAAACGGTTTGGACGTGTTGTTTCTCCAGTTTCCGAGCTATCAAACGGTTACGTAATGATGAAGGATTGGCAACAGAAGCAGCTTCTCCTCAGGTTAAAAGGTACCGCACAGACTTTTTCTCGTTTTACATTCAAGGTTTTTTTTTTTTTTTGCCAGAATACACTAACTTTCAATCTGCAAGAAGAACAAGTTCCTGAAAATGAAACAACAACAAAAAGCGCATTGTTTGGCGTTGCCCTCCAGGAAGACACCATAAAATGCATTTTCTGATCTGTTGCTGCTATCAGACGGACTAGTCCTCCAAATCCATAGCAAATCACAGTTTGAAGAATAAAACACATTTCTTTTGATTAAAAAAAATGTACGCGGTGCAGGGGAAAGCTTGTAGTTTGGGTTAAAATAGACACTCAAAAGAACGATTGTGGTCCTGCTAGAAGAAATCGAAGGTGCAGACAAATGTGAACAGAGGTCCCCTGTGTCAGAGTCCCACACTTTGTTGACTAATCCAACCAAACCCACATCCACAGAGGGGGGGGCTCTGTGGACTTTGCTGAAAAGAGGATGAAGAGGATGTAGACATTTTGAGCAAGAAATGCAAACAAAACATCATCATTTAATAAAAAATATGAAAATATTCCTCCATAGCTTCACAAGTGGTCAAAACCAAAACCGAGAGGAGGTGATTCAGTGGGCCTTGCCTATAGTTTATCTCTGTATACGCCCCCTCACATCCACAAGGATGTACATTCACTACCAGTGGTCGAATCGATGAATTAGAACGAGTGACTAAGTGGAAAAACTTTCTGGAACCGTGCGGTGCTTTGCATCTCGAAAAAGTGTAAGTACTAGTAATTAAGTTTTTTTCCTTGAAGTAGACATCTTGAGTAGGGAATTAAACCCCGGTTGTCAGATTTAAAGGCAGGGCGAAACAGTAAATCCATCCCTCCCCCCAAATAACTTAAAGGGCCTCGCAATCCACCAAAGTATTTCTGTCCCACTGTTACATCTTTCACCTTTTTCCGGTCTTAGCTCCTTCACATAAATCCCTCCGTGGCGGGGAGATATATTTCTCACTTTTTCAGCGCCGACTTTTCAGGAGATCAGAGTCGATATTTCTCCCCATAGGACTTGTGTTGTTTCATGAATATTTTCTCTCGTACCAATGGATGGCAACGATAAGACGCAAATAATATATGTGCCTTACCTTTTAACTTTTCCGTTCCACATGACAACACACCTTTTCATTATGGTTTCTTTTGGTCCTTTTCCTTTTCTAATTCAGCCATGTCCTGATCTTGTCACCCCGCCCCATCTAGCTCCTTCTCTTTGGTCCCTTAACAGCGCAACCTAATTATAACACATTTTTAATCTTTAACTCACTTTTTGCTCGTACCTTATCACCTCCCGTCCGTCTCCCTCCGCGCCTCCTTGAGCCCTGACCAGAGTTACAGAACCATCCCGGATAAGGTCATGTTTTTGTCACTGTGACGGTAATGCCCGGTACAGACTAATTATGTAGCAAGCGGTCTCCACCCTGGGGGGAGGGGGGTGGGCAGAATTCATGGGGGTTGTGAACAAATTGGTTCCGGTGGGAGATGGAGGACAGGAAGCAAAGCTTTGATGAATGAACCAATGAGATACAGCCGCTCGAGAAACGGACTGGAGTCCGCCGTCTGTGTGTATCTGGCTGCTTAGCTGACGGGGATGTGTGGCATCTGTGAATCTTGTTAGAGAAGACTTTGTTCCGAAATAGGCGGAACAACGTGTGGCACGCAGCGGCTGTATTTCACCCAGTGGGACAAGGTCGGTCCCGGGATTTCTTCATTCCGAAAGCCGCTTGAGACGTTTTTTTCTCTCTTCAGAGTCCAGCTCGCATGTGCAGGCGTGAGTTAGATTAGTGTGAGTGTGTGTGTATTTAGATGTAAAGTGCCTCGGCGCTGGGCGAGAGCCGTGGCCGCAGCCATTTCGTATTCTTTTTTCCGCGTTGTCCATTCCTCCGTCGAGTCCATTAACGTGAACGCGATCTCAGGAACTCCCGGGGGGAGTTTCCTCCAATAAGGCACCAGCGTCCACATGGACTCCAGGACGACCTGATGTGATTTTGGAGGTCAAAGGTCAAGGTCATTGTGACACCGTTCTTGTGAAATTTTGACAAAGCCTCGGGCGATTTTTTTCTTCTTCTTTTATCAAATTCGGCACAAACGTCCACATGAACTCGAGGATGAACTGCTTAGAATATGGTTGTCAAAGATCACTGTTCTTGGCCATAGCTCAATAATTAATTATGTCAATTTCATACAATGAAATGATGAAGTGATGAGATTTTGGACGGACATTAATGTAAACTGTAACATCACGAAAAAGTTGGTTATACAAATCCAAGCTCTCTCCAAACTAGATGTGCCATACAGGAAATCTGTTGTTTTAGGCTCATTTGTGCTCATAGCAGTCTAGTGGAATGTCTTAAATCCAAAATATTTAACAACTAACCCACAGTTTCACAATAGTATAGCAAAAACAGCTCGATATGGATACTTATGGAGGTCACTTCTTTTGACTATTAACATCCTGAACACGCAGACGGTGGTTTGAGCAGAAGAGTCTAGTGACTCTGCTGAATATTCAAGCCTGTTAAGTTTGCGTCCACCGCAGAGCCAGAGCTGGTCCTGACCGTCATACAATGTACCAGTAAGTGGAAGGAAATTCAGAAAGACAGATTTCACTTGAGAGGCGCAAAAAAGTTGCGGCAGACGAAAACGGGTCCGAAATACAACAAAGTTTTTGTAGGCCAGGCTCGTGTGTATATAGGACAGGTGTATACACGCACTATAGGAAACCATACAGCTTAGACCCGCGAGGACTGTTACCTCACTCTCTAGCTATGCAGTTATGAATTTGGGAAGGGTTCAAGCAGGATAAATGCTTGCAGGGGAGCATTTATAGTAACTGCCTGTGATTTAATATGTGTAAGAGATGTGTTAAATAGTGTCCTAAGAATTACCAGCTTCATAAGCTGTTAATTGCTATTGCTCCAAACACCCTGTAGGCTTTTTATCTGATGAAAAATGTTTAAGAGAGCTTCGTTCTCAATAACTACACTTCCTGCTCCTAGCCGTGACCTATTCACAGTGACCCGCTAAAGCTTATGGGTAAGCAAATTCAGCAGATCTTAACACCTTCTCCGCATTGCACCTGATCGCGGGGGGAGAAAAAAATCCCCAGCACACGCACTTTTCCAATCCTCCTACACCCCTCTAATCCTCCCTTCTCTCTCTGCTTTCATCCATCCCTTTACCTCTCCTTCTGTACCCCCCCTCCTCTTCTCTCTCTCTCTCTCCCTCTCTCCCTCTCTCTCTCTCTCTCTCTCTCTCTCTCTCTCTCACTCTCTCTCTCGCTCTCACCCTCTACCCAGCAGGCTGGAGCAAGATTCATTCAGAGCACAATCAGCACGAGACATGAATACAGAGCAGAGCTGCATCGCACTCGCACACATAAACACACCCATACGCCACGCACACACACACACACAAACTGACGCACACTATCTTTAACCTCTGGAAGTGATGATGAGGAGACAGAGTGCAGAGAGCTCTATAACACTCTGTGCTGCTTCTGCAAACTATTTTTAAACTGCTACTTTATTCCTTAAACTCGTGCGTACCAATAAACAACTGCATGTGTGCATATGTGCAGTCCATGAGTGTGAGTGTGTGTGTGTGTGTGTGTGTGTGTGTGTGTGTGTGTGTGTGTGTGTGTGTGTGTGTGTGTGTGTGTGTGTAGTGAACACCCATCTTTTCCCTAAACTTCCTTCCATTCTCTGCTGGAGCCAATGCAGCAGTGTGGATTTATTCCTGCTTTACCTTATTTACCCTTCAATAAAAAGACCACGCCTAATTATATTAAATTGCGTATTTGTATATTGATAACTATTGGGTCAGTTAGAGGTCATTGGCAAAACTTGCTTTGTTTTGTTTTTGGGACAATTCATTTAAAAAACAGATACTTAAATAGTTGCCACATCAGTGTACATGGACATCAAGGATAACACAAAAAAGGTCAGAGGAATTATTTCCATTGTGGTCCGTGGGAATAGTGGAGTAAAAGTAAAAAGAGAATACAAAATAAAACATGACTATACAGGACATATTCACACTGGCCATTAACAGGCATTCATCTGGTCCATTAAACAGGTCCATTAAACCCTGCCTTAACAACTATCTTGATGTTATGTTACTTAAAAGCCAGTTTGTTAGTTTTACCTTAAATGTGACTGGGCTTGTAGGCTGTTTAATGCCAAAGGAAGCTGATCCCAATCATGGGCTTCTGGTCTGAAATAACTTTTACCCATCTGGCTACTGATTCGTGCTACACTGGACCTGGTGTTGTGCCTGTGAGCCTCTCTGACAGTCGAGAAGAAGTTTAATTAAACTAAGCAAGTTTTTGGCTGGACATACTCATCGTGACGTCACCCGTTGGTTTGTGGACCGCCGTCTTTGAAGCCTCGAGTTTGCCGATTTCGCCGTCGCCATCTTGGATGACGGCCGTCGCCATGTTGTTTATTTTGCAACCGATGAACGGAAGTGACCATATTTGGAATGCGGAGGAGTGACATAGTGACGCCAGATACGGCTCTGGTAGAGGCAGCGACCTGTCAATCACAGCAAGCCCGCCCTAAAGCATACTCTGCTTTATGGTCTATTTGTCTAGTCTAAAAGGACCATCATTTACTAAATGAACGTCATTGAAGAAGACGTGAAACTAGAGATTGAGACCATAAACTCATGTTCACAATGTTTACTGAGGTAATAAATCAAGTGAGAGGTAGAGTCATTTTCTCCTTAGCTTCAGTACAATCTAAACTTCTTTTTGCATCTGGAAGATGAGAGTCAGTAGAGAGAATGCTAGTTTTACCACACTTCCACATCGGCTTCACTCGGCAGAACCGGAGGTTGCCGCCTGGCTGTTTTTTACTGTCACTCTAGACCCCACAGGGAGCCAGTATCGTTCCATGAACTGGTTCCTCCCTTTGTGCTCTTGTGGACTAATACCCAAAACAGCTCTAATCAGTTTATTTTGGGAACGTTTTATCTTCCATAGATTGGGAAGACTACCGTACCAGGATGTGCTAGCGTAATCAAAGTGGCATTGGATTAAACTGGATGCCATAAATTTCCAACTTTCCTAATGCTCAGACTTTCTGGCCAAGAACTTAGTTCTGGCATTCACATTTCCTACCACTGTCAGGGCCATACATTCACCCCCTGCAGTGCAAGTGTACTGTACCAGTAATAGACAGATGTTTTGACGTAAATGTCATTCCCCATAAAATCTATTTTGTAATTCTTAGCTTTGTTTAATCTGGGTTTTAAAGCCGAACAGAATTGATTCTGTTAGTTTATCAGAGAGCCATCCACTGACATTAGTCAGCTGTTCGCTAAGCCTTGTCCTGGAACACAGCCAAGTTCTTGTCAACAACCACCAGAGCTAAGTCGTCTGCGTATGGGAACAGGCCACTTTTACATGCCTCTTTCATGTCATTGATATACATAAGGAACGTCAAGCGGCCGAGCAGACTCCTTTGGGGGACTCCGCCCTATGCTACAAATCAGACCTCAGCCATGCCTGTACTTGTGTGCTTAACCCAAGACCCCTTCAATTTGGTGATAAGTTGATTGTGATTCACAGTATCAAAAGCTCTCTGTAGGTCAAGCAGCACCATCCCACAAACCTTTCCTTCATTTATTGCCTTTTTTTTAATAAAGTTGGTTAGATATAAAAGACAGGAATCCGTACCTGTTATCTAGCCCTGTATCTTTAGTTATGTTGCGCTCAGGTGGCATTGCTTGACTTTCCCTTCTGTCACATTATAAAAGTTGAATGAATCTGCAAGTACTCCGAGGTCGATTTCTTTTTATATATATATGAGCGTCCCCACATAACCTTGAGCTTGGAGGGAGTTTCAGCACTGATTTACTAGCCATTGAAGAAAAGATGTTGTTGAATACATTTGCCACCTTGTCTTTATTAAATGTAACATTCCCAACTTGGAAGGGTTTAGAGCTGCTGAGGTCAAGGCTTTGATTGCTTTGCAGTAGTTTTGAGCCAAAATACAGATTTTCTTTAGTGGCTTGTGTGGTAATATGTTTTTATGAGCATGTTTTAAAGTACAAAGAATTTCTCATTTCACCCTGAGGTAAGGCTTAGAATCAAGGTCTTCCAATACTGTGTGAGATGTACTAACACACTGTCTGACGCTAGCAACGTGGCTCTATGGCAATGTTGTTCTGTCGATCGGTTGGTTGGTTGGTCTACCACTTTGGTACAAACGGAAATATCTCAACAAGTATTGGATGGATTGCCATGTGCCTTTGAGTATGTATTGTAATCTCTTTGGTACACCCTTAATATTTCATCTGGTGCCATTGTCACATAAATGTGATAATTTGTCCAGTACAAACGACCTCAGCTCTTCTTTGTGTTTAGTGCTAATTAGCAAATTGTAGCATGCTAACGTGCTAAACTATGGTGGTGAACTTGGTCGACATTATAACTGCTAAACATCAGCATGTTAGCATTGTCACTGTGAGCACGCTATCGTGCTGATATTAGCATTTAGCTCAAAGAACCACTGTGCTTAAGAACAGCCTCACACATGGCTGTAGACTCTTAGAGTGGCCTGCAGATCACAGAAGAATTAATATATACATATATACACATTTCGTCGTCAAAAGAAGTGTCCAATCAGGTAGTGGATGAATTTAATGAATATTAATACATTTTATGTAACATTACACAATTCTATTTTTTTTTAAGCAAAGAAAATTATTCAATACACTTCAAAACATTCCATCATTCAAGTGCTCTGATTTTAGCTGTGAGTGTCGAATTCTTCAGTTTTTTTGGATGACTAACTTGGGATCCCTCCCCCACTATTTCCCCTCAATTGGCTGTATCTCCCTGACAGGTCAGATATTTCGCCTGCTCGGCGATGCTTCGGCGAGACTCGTGTCTTTGAACAGCGAGTGCCGAGCGAACTGAAATTTGTCTCTGATCTGGGGCTTTTTGTTGGGAAGCTCCAAACACTAACGGCAGGGAGAAAATCAAGGCTAAAGTTGTGTAGAGTGTGAACTACGGGAGCCTTCTCAGAGGGCTTTTTAAATATTACTGTATGTTTGTGTGTGTGTGTGTGTGTGTGTGTGTGTGTGTGTGTGTGTGTGTGTGTGTGCATGCGCGCGCGCGTGTGTGTGTGTGTGAAACTCAAACATAGCAAATTTGACTTTCTTTCCATTAGGCTCAGGTGAAAAAAACAAACGCTTTTAATGGCAGGAAAAATACCCTGATTTTCACGAATTGCATCCACAATAATTCCACGATATTCCCCCATTTACAGTGCGTTTCAAATTTGTATCATCAAATTCCGTCCGTGTTTTCCGCATCATGGAAATCATTTGATATTACTGTCCTATATTGCAGGACAGTAATATCAAAGTTTTATTTTTAAAGGGTAATTTAGAAACAGTGTCACCATTACATCGTCTGTAAACCATAGAGCACTTACAAATGTAAAATGTCTTCCTGGGTACATATCTTAATTACTTCTTTTAGAATTTAAGGGTTGAATTTAATTTGATGTGTTCATGTCTGAAAATCTAATATTAGCAGATGCATTATTAATTTATTTACACTTTGGGGCATCAAAATTGGTATTAAAACATCAAAAGTCCATCGTGAGTCATGCTCCTGCAACTTTAATGCAAACTAAATGGTTTACTGATCTCGTTTACGAGGCTCTCGTTTGACAGGAAAGTGGTACGTGTACGTGTACGTGTACGTGTACGTGTACGTGTACGTGCACGCTCGCGAGTTAATACAACAGTCCAACGAGGCGCCTCGTCCGCGTCTCCCCGTAGGTGTGACAAGGACCGTGACACGAGACCTTCGGCGTCCTGTCACATTTGTTTATCGTCGACAACATTTACGACTCATGAACATTAGTTATCCAAATCTGTGTGTCGAAAGAGATCATAAACGCAGACACACACACACACACACACACACACACACACACACACAAACAGTGAGGATCCCGTCAACACAGTGCTTGGCGTCTTATCAGAGATCAATATTTCATTTGCTCTCCTCCTTGCTTAGATGCTGACTGGCATCCCATCCTAAGGGGACAGCTCAGGGACATGGACGCACATACTTACACACACACACACACACACACACACACACACACACTGAAACCGCTCAGGGCCATTGTTTGCTTTTGAGTGACGCGTCAGCCGTGCTGCGCTGACACCTCGCCGACACTCTATCCCTTTCAGACGCATATCGCTGTTTACCAATTATTATACGCAAAACTCCACATGTTCCAGTGCGTATGCGTCCTCAATGTTTCCGGTCGGTCGTCATTACTCACCTCCCTCGTTTCCCTTCTACATCGCTGTTTACACATTTAATCAAAGCCCAAACGGGTGTGCTCGCCGTCCCTTTTGTGTTTGCACGCGTGTGGCACGCACGCTTCCGTGCGTGCCAAGTCTTTGGGTTGTTTTTTCTTTTTTTTTCTTCTCGAGATGGTTGTTTGCTGTTGTGCTCAGACTAGATCAGCGGAGCGACAGTGTTATTGTAACCCAGTGAATAGGCACAGTGTTTAAATGCAAATTCACAGCGCTGCAATGAGAGGGGGGGGCAGGGGGGAGGGGGGGTAGAGGATCGGCAGCGCAAGGGAGGGCATTGACAGGTTGAGGTGATGGAGAGGGAACGAGGGATTTAGACAGGGAGGGGGTTGAAAGATGGGGAAGGAGGGGGGAGACGAGGGCGATGAATGAATGGGGATTTGGTAGGAGGGGAGGAGACAAGAGGTCAGGAAGTAGAAGAGGAAAGGAAGGAGTGAGTGGCCATTTTAGAGTTATTCAAGAGTCGAGGCATTTGCACATCAAATACGTATTTCTTTAAAAAAAAAAATGTCCTTGCGTTGTGTCGATCACAAGTCAGACTCGACGCAGAAACTTTCGTCCGTCAACATCCGTCAGTTGTTTGACCACTCAGACCCACCGTGAGTGCAAACGTCATCGTCCAAAAATAGCATCTGATGAGCTGATTCACTTTGTTCATCCGTCCCCAGGCACTCCACGATAAACAAAGTAAAGAATACAGAGACGTGGAGGACAAAGTTAAATTACACCAGGTGATTGCAGAACGGCTCGGGACGGTGGGGAAAACAATGGATGCGAATGTGAGATTAGACGGCGGTGACGGCGCTCCAGCCGGCTAAATGATAGCTTCCTGTTGATGTCATTCATACATTAGGCCCCTTTTGGGACTGCAGCGCTATCCACTGCACCCAAGTAAAGCAGTCCGTTTTTTGCCTTTTTTATTGTAAGATGATAAAACGAATCGGACATAATGTGCATGGTTTCTGTGCGTGACAATTTGTATCGGACGCAGGTTTAAACATTTTAAATGAAAAACGACACAAAAAAATCCTGACTTGGAGTGCAAAGAGTAATTGAACACCGGCGTCTCCACCGTGGCTGGCTGAGGAACTATAGGAGTGCATGACCGAAGTCATGACCGAACCATCAGTGATTCACAGCACTGTGTGTGTGTGTGTGTGTGTGTGTGTGTGTGTATGTGTATGTGTATGTGTATGTGTATGTGTATGTGTGTGTGTGTGTGTGTGTGTATGTGTGTGTGTGTGTGTGTGTGTGTGTGTGTGTGTGTGCGTGTGTGTGTGTGTGAGAGTGAGAGTGTGTATAATAGTGATATTTTCACATCCTTGTGCGTGTTTGTGTGTGTAGACGTTGGCACGCACCACTTGCGAAAGCTCATTTAACCAACGGGACACGTCTCCCTCCGTTTGATGAGGGTGCTTCTTGTTATTCATCAGACTCAAACTGACTGTTTGACCGCGCCTCTGTGCGTCTGTGCGCATCCCCCCTTTTTGTGTGGGTAAACAGCTGCACATTACACTACCCTCAGCTAAATTAGTTAAAATGGCAAACAATTTTGAGCGTCATGCCTGCCCCCGTTGTGGAAAGTGTGGTACGACGTATCGGAGGTTGTTTTTTTACGAATTGTGTCGCTATAGCGACAACTTCCATATGTTTTTCCCTTTTGACATTGAACGGTTCAACCAATATTTGCAAAAACCTAGTGTCTCTCAAACACAGCCACGGTGACTATTTGGTATGCCAATTGTGGAGATGCATTTTGGAGCCACTCCATTAACAACAGATGGAAAGCCAACTTTTTCATAAAATGTGTATTTGAATTTCTTTTTTTTTTTCTTTTTTTTTGTATAATATATTTTTTTTAACACAGCTGAGCCATAATGCCACCAAAAGCTCTGAATCAGAGAATGTGCTGAGAAAATGAGGATGGATGCCATCGCATGTAACGAGCTGGTTTCCAATAAATACTGCAGTTTTTCATTTGATGAAGAAATCAATAACAGTGCAATTTTTTTATTTTTTTTTTAAATAGAAAGCTAGACGTATTAGTTCAACATCTGAGCGTCCTTATGTTTATTTCCCTGTTCCATGTTTTCGTGTGTCGTCCGTCGGTTCTAACGAAGGTGGTGGAGGATGCGTGGTTGAGATTTCTGCTGTCACTATGACTGTGCCATTAGACCACAGCTCTGACAAATGACACTGTGTTGCCCCCTCACACACACACACACACACACACACACACACACACACACACACACATCTCCCACCCACACACACACACACACACACACAGCGATGTTTTTGTCATCCATCCATTGAGTGAAGCTGTGACTTCTATCAGCTTTGCTATTGTCAGCTTTTCTTTAGGATGGAGGAAAGCAGCTCCATCTCTCTGCTGATATATGGTCCAACAGTACTGTGCACTTGACTATATGGCCGCCTGTATCAAAGTGCCCCTCTAAATGGACTCGCCGCGCACCGCGCTCCGTACTGTACACTGTATGTGTAATGAAGAGCTACATCACTGCTTTCAGCGTGTGAACTCTGAGTGTCATTGTCAGCTAGCTTGGAAATGAGACACTCATTTCCCCGGCCCACACACACACACACACACACACACACACACACACACACACACACAATGTAGTGGTGTTCTTGTCAATGCCGTCCATACAGGGCAGATTTATGTGCACGGCACAGTTATGCATGGAATATATAGAGAAGATAGTCTTCTGCGTGTATCCGCTTTCCACTTTCAGTATCGATATTGACTTATTTCTGGCGGGAGAAGTGCTTCTTTGACATAATTGTGAATGCTGTTAGGCTCTCATGCCCTTGGTTTATCTTTTTTTCCGCGAGTCAAAGTTGTAGTCATATGTTCAGTGTGCTGTGTGGGCTGTCTCAGGACATGGATACTAATGAACTCACAAACTCTACATTTTTTGTCAAGATCTGAGATAATGAGAAAAGGTAAAAGATACAGTTTGCTGAGAATACCACAAAATTGCATCGCAAGTGCTATTTCTTTTATTTTTATGTACAGTTTTATCATCATCCTCAGGCAGCCAGGATGGGCCATCATGCCGTGCCTTCAATATTAAAAATGGAACAGAATAGCACTCTGGTTTCATTTCCCCAAAAAGAGTCAATTATTTGAAAAGCAGATTTATGTGTGTGTCCGTCAGTCTGTCCACGGTCAGTCTTGCATACTACTGGACCCATCATCCTTCATATTTCTTGTGCTCCTTTATGACTGTGTGGACACTTTAGGACACGCTCGCGGTTGCTGCGCTTCACACCTTTTTGCAAACGTATTTTATGGACTGTTTTATACCGTCGTTTTACTGCGGAATACTCGCTACTCCTCTCCGGCCTGTAGGGGCCGCATGTGACTAACAAACTTTTTAGGAGTCTAAAATATATTTTGCTTCAGCAGTACTTTGCTTAGTACCTCATACAACCCGACTTCTAAAGACCCAAAACTATTCCTTTAAATACTCTACAACCTAACAAATACAGAGGGGGAAGAGGTATTTAAGTAAATATATTCATTTACAAGGAAAAGTCCTCTCTATAAAATCCTGCTGGAATAAAAGCTAAATGTGTTTCAGGTGGAACTAAACACTCGACTGAAAAGCAATGTTTCAGTTTCCGGCGAGGATCCCTGACAGGTGCGGTTCGTTGTGGTAAAAAATGTATGCACACATTTTAAGTAATAGTATTTAAACATCTAAATAATAAGGCAAGTGTCTAATGAGTGTTATGTATCATATTGTGTTGGGTCGTGTGTATACTTGCATTCCACTGCAGACTTTGTTGTAAAAAAACAAAAAAAACAACCTTCATCTCAGTCGTACACACGCAACCACTTCAGGCATCACCATCGGATCAATACCGAATGAGAATGTTGACCTTTGACCGGTAATGATCCGACTGGCGGCGGCGCGTAACCTTTTAGTCCCGAATTAAGTCAATGACACCGGGGTTTGAAGGAATACTGACGTACAAATCTTTATGAAGGACGGCCAGCAATAACAGTCGTGATAAACTTTTCTCCGGGGCGGCAGTTCACCACACTCCCTCGCCTCATTCCTCACTTAATATGCATCGTCTAATCACCGCAATATTTCCTATACTGCTCCAAATTGTGTTCAGACAATTACAGCATATCTGAGCCCATGATAGAGCGCTCTGTGGTCTACCCGCTCTCATAATATCCCGTCTCCAGTGAGAGCACTGCAGCAGCAAGTGGAGGGGCTATTTTAAGTGCAGTCAGATAGCTATACGGCAGCGTGGCTATATTTAATAAAAAAAAGTCTCCCGAACACTGCACCAACCTCCCTCGCCGGGACTATCTGGATTTGACTGGCCGCGTCTGCCCCCGTTTAAGGCGGAGAGGCCGACAGAAGACGTGTCAATCTCTTTCCCCCCTCTCTTTCCTGGGGCCTTGTCCAAGGGGGGAGGGGAGGACGGGGGAGGAGGGGGGGGGGGCGAGGACGAGGGGAGAAAGAGGATGAGGGGAGGGTGATGCCGCGTGAGGTGAATGTGTTTTAAAATGCATTTCTAAGTCCTCCTTTTTTTATTTCATCTCCAAATTATATTTGACCCGCCTATGCAAATCCCGTCTCCCCGTCTCCCCGTCTTTCCCACACCCATTTTTCTCTGCCTCTTTCATCTTCATGAGTGCCTCTCAGCGGGTGCTTCATGTTTGTATGCACATGTCATATATTGGAAATGAATAAATGATCCGTTCTCTCTATGAAACATCATAAATGAGTTGAGTTTGATCAGTGTTTTCTCACTTTGCTTTTCTCTCTCTCTCTCTTGATCTCCAGCCATGTGTTTTAGTAGCACAGTCTGTGGATGTACAGCATTTTTTTCTAATGTTTTTTCTTCTTTTTATGCACCTTGGTAGGTGGAGTGCTCATCATAACCGCCGCCCCCTCGGCTTTTATTCCTGTCTCACCATTCTCTGAGCTCGAACTCCTCTTCCTATTTCACAACCAGCGGTCCACCCCGGAGCTACAGCCGCGGCATAGCGGCGCGTCGTGCGCAGTGTGGAAAGCTGCGGGCCGGAACAGGCGGGCGGGCGTGCGTGGATCAGCACGGCACGGGTGAGACTCCCAACTGTGCAGCTCGGGTCCGCCTACCTGCAACTGTGTGGTGAGGTCCGGCGCCGCTCCACCACATGAAATATAAATGAGTCGGGTTGGGCGTACAGATGCCACTGTACCTGCTGAGCCCCTTAACATGGTGTGTGTGTGTGTGTGTGTGTGTGTGTGTGTGTGTGTGTGTGTGTGTTGAGGGGGGAGCTGAGCAGGGCCAGGGGGAAGGGGGAAGGGTACATATGTCGTATTGCACCCCTGCTGAGTGAGAGTGTTTGGATGTTCGGTGTCAGAGCTACAGTACAGTAAAGAGAATCCACAAGAAGACAGAAGGATAGGTGGCGAGTACAAGGAGTGCATCTGTCAACCTATTGGTTTCCCTGCATGCGCGGGGGTGTGTGTGTGTGGTAAGAAGTGTATTGCACCAAAGCTCGAAGTCAATATGTCTCATGTAACGCGTTGGAGGACGACGGTAGAAAAAAAAAAAAGAAATTGGATGATGAGATGAGAAAGAGGGAGGAGCGAGAAAAGAGAGAGAGAGAGAGAGAGAGAGAGAAAGAGAGAGAGAGATGGCTTGGCAGAGAGGTAGACGGGGAAGAAAAGTGGCAGGAGGTGCGGGTTTGGTTTGCAAGAAATGTAGAGGCGAAGGTGTGGAAGGTTGGGGGGGGGGTAAGGACTCGGGTACGGGGAGGGAGGAGCGCAGAAGGAGGGGAGGTCAGAGGGGAGCACGGCAGGTAGAGTGTACATCTGTCACCTTCTGCTCCTCCAGGCCAAGAATGCCCAGAAGGAGGAGGAGGAGGAGGAGGAGGAGGCACAATGCCTTACCAGCAAGAATAGCATTACAGAACAGGCCTCTCTCTCTCTCTCTCTCTCTCTCTCTCTCTCTTATATATATATATATATATATATATATATATATATATATATATATATATATATAAATATATATATGTGTATATTGAAGCTGAGTTAAACGAATTCCTAAGCACTCAGAAATGCTGAAAAGCGTCCCTCTGAGTGGAGTGTAATCCGTTTTATTTGGTATCTCAAAAAGGGCACACGGTAGCCGAGTCATTTCTCTTTGAAATGTGAGTCTATTGTGAGACAGGGCACCGAGAGGGGTGAGAGAAGAGGACCCGGGGAGAGCCGGCGACGTCGAGGGGAGAGAGGAAACGGCATGGAGGCGCTGCGTGGAGCCGCACAGGCACCGAGTTCATGGCTCCACCGAGGTTGACTCTGTCCCAGAAACTTATGAATAACATCCCTGTGTGTCAGCTGGTCTCAAAGTGTGTGTGTGTGTGTGTGCGCGCGCGCCTGATGAAGCAGAAGAAGTCATGGGCTTCGCCACTGTCTGTCGTGCAGGGCCTCGTCTCTGCGGAGTCCGCCGGGATCGCGAGCGAAACAGAAATGACCCAGAAAGACAGGACACACAGCTGCACGGACGTCAGAATATCAAGGAAGCAACTCAGCTCGCATCAGGCTCCGCGCAGCTTGACTCTGTCTGCACAAGTCATTTAAACATGCAGTTCACTGAAGGGGACAGACAAGCAGTCATTTAACATTTGTCTCGTGAAGAAGCCGTCCTTCCTCTGTATATCTCTTTGCCATATGTTCTTGTCAATGTCTTTGTGTACATTAGAGGTGCAACGGATCACAGCTTAGAGTCACGGATCGGATCAGCAGAACAAAAAGGGAGCAAATATACCTTTTAGAGAGGCCTCCATTGCGTTTTTCGACATCTATCTATCTATCTATCTATCTATCTATCTGTCTGTCTCTATATGTATGTACAGATTGTTTTTGTTTTGTTTGGGTTATAGCAACTAGTACACTTTTTCACAATAAACTACGGCCCGTTACACCACTAATATACATCTGTATGTTCAAGCTTAACTTTCCATGCTTTTTTCTCTCCAATGTGGACAAATCTCGTATTTGTCCTTTTATATTTGCTGAAGACTTCTCAATCCAACTTTTATAACCCGATTTCACCGTCATATATACAAAAAAAAAAAAACGACTTTAAAACGTCCGTGTTGAAGCATTTGCGTTGCTGGTGTTGGACACCTCCATATTTCAATGTCAATATGAATTCAATAGTACTCGGCTTTAATAACAGACACTGGCACGGACGCCGACAACAAACTCACTTTACAGTATTGAAGGCATTTAATGAAATAAGCTGTCGTGTGAATTGAGACGTCGGGCCCCGTTCCGGAGTCTTCC
Organism: Ophiodon elongatus; assembly: GCA_016806645.1. NCBI lineage: Eukaryota > Metazoa > Chordata > Actinopteri > Perciformes > Hexagrammidae > Ophiodon > Ophiodon elongatus. The sequence continues at coordinate 532,095 of JACSYO010002138.1, read as the reverse complement.
TCGCCGTCTCTTTTCAAAGTCACCGTCACTGCGGCGCGTCTCCTCGATGCAGCCGAGTGTGATGGCAGTGGATGGTTTGTGCGGGGTTATCGGAGGGATGGGGGAAGCAACACCATCTGTGTTCAAATATGTTTCCTCATGTCTGGCATAAGGTGCAAGCGGAGTGCTTTAAGATGCATGCGTAGCAATGTGTACATAATGCGTTACACACCATTAGGTGTAAGAGGTAAGCGTGTTTGGAGTGGGGGTGGGGGGGAGGGGGGAAAGGGGGAGGAGAAGGGGGGAAGGGGGGGGGTTGAAACTGGAGTGAAATGAAGTGACTGTGGTCTGATTGGGCGTTCACTCAAAATGATGAAGTTAGGCCTCAGCGCTCCGACAGTCTCATCAGTGCATTGACGTGCGCCATGAGAAAACAAAACCGGAGCACAGGATGAATGAAATCACACATTTGAGATGATCTTAATCGGTATTAATAGTTCCTCATCGAGTCTTTCCTCTGCGCTGTGGTTCCCTGCGTTTGTCTTGCCGGGCGCCGCTTTCCTTTGTCTCTGTCAGCTCCGTCCCAACTACCTCTGGGAAACCAATTGATGCAGGGCGGAGCGACGCATTGGCTTCGGTCTCGGTGGAATGTGGCCGAACGAGTCAATATGCCGATTGGTTAATTGATGAGGGCGGTGCAGATTTGCATCGCAGATTGTTTCGGTGGTCCAATAATTAAAGAGGCCCCGAGCGACACGGGCGATCCGTCGGGCGTCGTCATAAAGTGGTGTACGTTTACTAATTAGGACATGCATTTCGCCAGAGTGACTCGGCTCCAGCGCCGCTCACTGACGTGTGCATTGATCTGAAGCCGGGGTATGTGTGTCAGCACTAAATTCTAACGCCGTTAGAGCTCAGCAAACAGCCACTTTGCGGTGCAATCCTGTCCGGCGAAACGCTTACAAGTGTCCGATGCCGACTGACACGTCTGGGGTGGAAGGGAAAAACCTAAAATCAATATGATGGTTAATTGGTTGCGCTGTACGTGCACGGGAGCCCACACGAGACTCCTCGCGGTGTAAGTGTGATGCATTGATAGATTTAGAGCTACCCAACAACAGGTACTGTGTAATAAGGGCCTTCTGACACACAGTGCTAGTTGGGAGCACTTAGAAATGAATGATGGATGACTGCCTGAAAACGAATGAGCTGCGTGTGTGTGTGCAGAATGTTTGCTGTGCGTGCACACACACGTGTGTGTATGTGTCGACCCGCATGATGAAAGGCCTAATTGAAGATCTCATTGACTAACGCATTCATTCCATTCTAATTGATGACATCACTTAGAGCGCTTCTGATCGTTGCAGGCATGGAATGTATAAGGAGGGAAGGGTCATTACGTCGATGGCGATACCACGATACCGGTATGGGATTAATCCAGATTAATAGCGGCATATCAAATTTGGCGACTAGCGCCACCTCCTGACAATAATAAGAAACACTATTGAGAGAGCTGGCTCACCTTTTCCCTCCTGATTAGTATGAAATATATTTGAAAAGTTTGATGGTTAGTAAGTTATAGATAACAAGGATTCAAGGATGATTTATTGTCATTATGCACAACAAAATGCAGTCGTAGCCCATTCGCTGTGCAAGAAGAACATGACAAACAAAAACCTCTGTGCATTCCTCTGTGTTTTCTGAACTCGTGTCAGGAGGAATGCCGACAGCAGCAACAAAAACAATTCTCTGGGCAATATGGACCGATACATTAACATAAAAAATTCAACATTAGGGAAACATCGTCCTTCACATTTGACTATGTTTGAGCACCAAGCTTCATCGATGGAAACACAGAGTGCCTCCCCCCCTTCCCCACCCCTTCCCCCTCTTCCCACCGGAGTCCTGCGCTCTGTCCCGCGGTCCGTTCGTCCATCCGTCAAATGCAGCTCGATCCGAGACGCCACGTTGGAGCACGGTGTAGAGATGTGAGGTCCACGGTCACTGACCTCCTGTTGCTAGGTCAGCCTGACATTTTTATTCCTGTGACCGCACATTGGTGGGATAGCTTCAGGTCCTAGCTGGGTTAGCTTGGCTCCCATCTCGGGTCTCTCCTCCTCCGGCTTTCTCTTACCTCAGGAACAATCTTTGGCTGTACAGTACAGACGGCGTCCTGCAGCGAGCACACAAACCCGTCGTCAAGTTAGAAACGGAATTTACATTCAGGAGTGACAGCTGACCAGACCTCCCCCCAGCGGCGGTTGCTATTTTCAACAGGTAAAAGCCACGGTAGTAGTATTATTAATAGACAATATAATTTCATAAAAATACCACACTGTGGGGAACAATCCTGAGCTTTTTATTTCTTTGAGCTCTGACTAAACAGGTACCGTGGCTGCAGAGAAAAACAGCTTTGGTCCTCAGCCCTCACTCGACGCTCCAAACTTGAAATGGTCGGAATAGGGGCCTCAATGCTGCGCCATTCAAAACAATAGAGTGCACTTTGGGCGTTCGGGCCTCTCCTTCTTTTATGTATTCCTTGCTTGCAGGAATGTTCCAGACAACACACTGGAATTTAAGATGAGAAATGTGTGTAGCTCATCAAGTCCTGACAAAGAGATCGCCACGGAGATCAGAGATCACAGAACAGAGGAAATCCTGAAAAACTGAAACTCAGATCTTTGAAGTTCATTATCTGGAGTGAAATATCAACTGTGCTCGGAATAAAGGCTCTCCTTAAAAAATGAAAAGAAAAGAAAGGCGAGGACGGCTCTTCTCCAAATGCAGAGCTCTTTGTTCGTCGTCCTGACACCGCGGCTCATTAGTAGCCACCTTTAACATCTAAAAGCAAAGCAATACAACTGTCACATTCTGTCCCTCCGATGTATGTAAATGTGGAAAAAAGTTAGAAAACGATTGAGAGAATTCAACGCAGCATTTTTCGAATGGATTTTTATCAGATCGATTACTGTCAGCGTAACGATTGCTAACCCCAACTGTACGGGGACGTTAAATCACTTGATGGAACGCTTTTTCCAAATGATTACAATGAACGTTTTCCTGCATTTAGTTTGGTCGGTTTCAGATGACTCAAGTGCACGTTTGAAATCAAGGGTGTTGATTTGTTAATTAAAAATAAAATAAAAAATGACGCCTTAAGTGATCACATCTTTGACTACCGGGTCCATCACCATATTATTTTTGTGCCATTTACGTGCGTCGGCAGTCGGAGTAACGCACTTCGCACTGCCGGGGCGAGTTAATGAGCCACAATAATTAGATACCTCATCAATTGTTCAATGCGCGATAGGCACCGGAATTACTGCCGACTCTTAATCTCTCATTACAGCGTTATTAATACAGAGCTTTACATGTATTCCTCCTGCCTACAACGTTCACCTCTTCTTACCCACAATCCACTGCCTTCAGTCCCTCGAGGCTCCCTGAGGTCGGGATCATTGAGACACCGTGTCCTGCACCAGAAACAAACTGCATCATTGTGTCCTCGGAAAAAAACGAGACTGTCACTGAGGGTTTTTTGTGTGTGCGTGTCTGTGTGTGTGTGTGTGTGTGTGTGTGTGTGTGTGTGTGTGTGTGTGTGTGTGTGTGTGTGTGTGTGTGTGTGTGTGTGTGTGTGTGTGTGTGTGTGTGTGTGTGGCGCACACTTGAAATCTGAGCATATCAGCAGTTCCAACAGGCTGGAGAGACGTTTCAATTCCAATTTAATGATTCAAATACAATCTGTCTCTACGCGAAAACAATTTTTAAACACACGGCCGTGTAGAATAACTAAATTATGCAACAAACAAACAAAGAGGATATTGTCATCAGAGAGTATGGGCCCAATATATATATATATATTATTTTTTACTGCTTTATTTGCAAAAAAAGTGCAGGTGGTGATGCTATAACCACTGTAGACGTCTCACCCTATGTGTTTACTAGTGATTTATTATTGTTCCCTGCAGCCTAATATTACACAATACCCCTGCAACCAATGTATCTCGTGCCTACTGTGTAGCATAAATTAAAGAATACATTTGGTTTCATGCCATACCTGTGATCTTCAAGATTATTCATTGGTCCGATGCGGCGAAACCCTCGATGCCTCGATGATTGATTTGATTTTCTGTGAAAGTTTTCTGAGTTCTATCATGGGGCAGATGTAAATATTGTCACTGTAAGACGGCTCCTAGGGTGCAGGCGAGGTAATGTGTAGCTAACAAACTACTACCTGGAGCGATCACCTCTCTCCTGCTGGTTTGTGTCCTTGTCTGCAGCAACATAAATACGTGTGTGTGTGTGTGTGTGTGTGTGTGTGTGTGTGTGTGTGTGTGTGTGTGTGTGTGTGTGTGTGTGTGTGTGTGTGTGTGGTACCTACAGTACCTGAATCACTGGCTGCCTGCCACAAGAGAGGAGGAAGAGGGGGAAGGAATTGCACAAAAGAAGGGGGAATGATTCAAGCTTATTACAAGGCTACTTGCTAAAGAAATTAATAATTTGCCGTAAAAAAATGGTCATCCAGAGTCTTTGATGAGAACTGTGTCCATAGCAACTGTCTGTTATCCACAACAGCTGTCTGCTATTCAAGAATAGCAGAATGCAGAAGGCCGTTGTTGACCAATCAGAATTGAGTATCATACAAAGCCGTGTCGAGGTGAGAGAAACGAGGAACAACACTGGACATTTCCATCATTTAAACTTAAGAACAGGGCCACACTGTGAAATCACTTTCCAAGGCTGTAATCATCCAACCGCTTCCTGTTCAGGACACATTCAGGCAGAGCTAGCCGTGCTGACATAGGAAATGGAGTAGGAGTAGAAGGGACGTTCACATTCACATCGTACGTAGCAGGGTGGTCATAGTTGCGGCCATTTTGATGTGCATCCTCGCCATTGTGTCCGATGTAGCGGGCTGACTTCTGTATAAACTAAACTGACGTACAGCAAGTCTCGGCCTTGCAGATCTTCACCTAGCCAGCGTGCTAATTGCACCATGCTTCGATGCTACACTTGTTACAGAAAATGAGCCACGCTGCGGACCCTCTCACTCATTCCCCTCCACTCCAGAGAAGGACGAGCTAGCGAGCTAACTAGCCAGCCATCCGTCACACTTGGCGGTCCCACTGAGCGACAAAATGACCACGGAAAACAGTTGTTGTCCGTTCTTCTCCTCTTCTCTTTCTATGGCTGACATTTTCTAATTTATCATTTTTTCCCCCATAATTCTACTACAATCACCACTCGACCGGTAAAATCCTCTCAACCACAATCAAAGCATTTTGAAAAACAAATGAAAACATTGGAAACAGCGGGTCTAATGGGAAGAGCTGGTACAATCTTTTGCTCTGAGTTCCATACTTGTTATAACTGTGGCTAATCTTTTTCAGTTTTCATTGTTTTTCACCGAAAGAAATTACCATATTCTTTTAAAATAGCAGATTGGTTTAAACCAGATTTCCTCCAGATTGTACGTCTGCATGAACCTTGAATGTGTTGTTTCCCGCTCCATCCACTTTTCATCCTACTTTTCCACCATTTCTTATGATCAAAATCTAAATAATAACCATGGATCTTCAAGAGAACTTCTCCAGATTAACTTTCAAACCTCGACACATTACCGGCGACAGAATCACTTTGCACTGGCAGGAGCTGTTGTTCTTTCCCCTGTGGACAGAGCGGATAAACTCAACCTGACGGCAGCAATCCCTTGACCGTAGCTCACCCTTCCAAATTTTATGCCCAATCAGTTTTGACTTTGACCTTGTGTTTGTGCGGCTTTCAATGTGCATCTACTCTACTTTGTCTGTGAGGCACGGTACTGTAGCCAACAACACTATATTGAAGAGGAACTCCAAGAACAAATCCTCTTCCCCCTCCTTGAACGTGACGAAACAGTCAAGATTGAGGTGCATTTCATTGGTTGACTCTGGTAGCAGATGTCAGCCTCTCGTGCCCAGCTACAACGCAGATACCCACACAGTAACTCTCTCTTAAAGAGCCATAAATGTGCTCCTTCCTGTGACTGCCAAAGCACTTCACAATAAAGAACTCAGATTATATAGAAGTCTATGAGAAAATGACTCTACTTCTCTCTTGATTTATTCCCTCAGTAAACATTGTAAACATGAGTTTATGGTCTCAATGTCTAGTTTCAGGTCTTCTTCAATACAGCATGATGTTTATTTAGTAAATTATGGTCCATTTAGAGTCAAACAGACCATAAAGAGGAGTATGCTTTAATGCTTATTGTGATTGACAGGTTGCTGCCGCTACCAGAGCCGTATACAGCTTCTCTACGTCACTCCTCCGCAATTCAAATCTGGTAACATCCTTTCAGTAATTTGCCCCCCCAAAAGAAAAGAAAAACACCATGGCGAGGGCCGTATTCCAAGATGGGGACTGCACAAACCAATGGGTGACGTCACGATGACTACGTCCACTTCTTACATCCACTTCTTACATACAGTCTATTGGCAAGAACATGGGGAGGAAGGATGCAGCTTTCAAATTTCCCAGTGGTGCTTCCCTGCTTCTTTGGCGCACATTAGTGACGCAAACCCAGTCAGGGAAACGTTTAGATTATAGGTGGCCTAAGAAGGAAGCGGGCGGAAGCCAGGGCGACAGACTGTGTCGAGACGGATGGAGACAAAGTGGTGGGCAGGGCCTCGTGATTGATGAGACTACAGGGGAGAGTTAGACTCCTGACGTGCTGCGATTCCACTGATTTATATTTAAGGGAGTGCTCCATCACTCTCGGAGGGGTGAAGGGGAAGCGGAGAGAGGGAGGGAGCGAGGGAGCGAGGTGAATGTGAGGACATCCGATCACTCTTGTCAATCAGACGGGTTGCTCTCCGGCGCGCGTCCCTTTCCTGTGTCCCGTGTTTGCACGCGAGCCCTTCGGTTGAAGTTTCCTCTTCTCACCTCACCAGCAGCTGCACGTGCCGGTGAGGCGTCTGTGTGTGATGTGATTCTTCATCTCCATGGCAGCGAGTAATTCACTGTAAATAATCACTGTTTATCTTCCTTTGTTGTGTTTTTTTTTTTTTTTTATTACCGCTGTGTGTGTGTGTGTGTGTGTGTGTGTGTGTGTGTGTGTGTGTGTGTGTGTGCGTGCGTTTGTGTGGGCAGGAAGGTGTTAGCGTGTGAAAGCAAGAGATAAAAAAAGAACTGGCTGTGGTGCTAAACTTTTCAAAGGTACACACAGCCGTACAGTAGTAGCGCCTACACACACACACACACACACACACACACACAGTGTAACTCCCATGTGGCCAAAAGACACATGCGTTAAACCGCTTCAAGCAATTAAAGCACTTCAGCAATATCTCCGTGTCCAATCACAAGACTTAAGATTACAGCCGTGACCAATGGGGATAGAACACTTTAACTCTGTGTATCTGTCACATATTCAACCGCTCGTGTTCGCCTAACGGGGCGTGAAAAACCCGCAAATCTCCGCAACCAATCGCCAAGCATTCAGGTAAATAAAAATCTGAAGTAATTGGCACGCACAAACTGACTCACCGATTCCATATAATGTTGAGATCCGTAATTCATTTATATGCAGAATAGGTGAAATAACAGAAGGTCTGCGTGGGGATTAAATACAGAGCTGCGTAAACCTGGTGACAAAATACTCTGAGAAAACAATATTCTTCTCGCCAAACCATGAAATGAAACCAAAGCAGCGAAAGTAATTAGCGCGCAGCAACTGGCACTGACGACAGCCACCATTAGCAGAGATAAGCTCCCACAGTTACCAGTCTGCTTTGCCGGTTTGGGCTGGAATAAATTAGCAGATGACTTGATCACATCATGTCGCTTTTATGAAGCGTTTTTTACGACACCGAATATTGTCTGGGGCTGTATTTCACCGGAGACGTTTACTGCGCAGGTCACGCGTGCGCGCGTGTGTGTGTCAGTCATGCGGGGTAACACTGCGAACACACACACACACACACACACACACACACACACACACACACACACACACACACAGGAAAAGTAGCAAGATAGAGATAACGACAAGATGACAACGAAGGCACACGCAAACAAACACATATTGAAACACACACACACACACACACACACACACACACACACACTCACACACACACACACACAGACTTGGGCTAGGCATCAAACAAAGAGAGGCAGACGAAGGCACATGATGCACACCAGGGAGCCGAGCTGTGATCATGACTGCGGTAATAGTGAAGCCTCAGAGGGGAGTTGCCCCAGGCGTACCTTAACATGTACAATGGAATCAGATGTTCCATACAGAACAACAATAACATGTAAAAGAAAAAAACAACAACACAGCATACATGTGCCATGCGTATGCATATGCATGCAGGCCAGCAAGCGCTCGTATTGTTAAGTACATGCTGGTGGCTGTGTGTGTCTGCCTGACTGCGCATTGTTTTCTGTACTGTATGGCCAATGCAGGTCAATTAATAATGCAACACTTGCAGAGGTAAAGGCGCCCTGTGTGTCTGGTTGGAATTGCAGAGAGGGGGGCTGGAGGGGGGAGAGAAGGGGAGGAAGAGACGGTGGGAGACAAAGAGAATGTGGCGATGGGCGAGCGGAGGGGAGAAGATGCCACAAAGCTGGCGCAAACAGACTCTGAAGGGATGAAATAAGACGAAAGAAATCATGAAAGATTTCTTTCTTATTGTCAGATTTTTTTTTTCCCCAATTAAAGGAAATCCAAGACAACTAATTAGATATTTAATTCAAAAGTTTCTCCAACTCTTGTCTCATAGCAACTGACTGAGCATGAGGCGCATCGGTGTCTTGCCGAAGGGCTCTCCAGAAGGACGTATGCGTGTTGTGGATTTGACCTTTTGGTCTGAGGGTCTCCGCCCCCTTCCCATCTCCTCCGACTCTATTAATATGTTCCCACGTATTCATTCATATGCAATATTTATTCCAAAAAAAACACATGTGTGTCCATATACTGTTCATATATTATGTTAATCGTTTTTTACCCCACACGCTCACTCGTCCTACTGCCCCCCGCCCCCAAACAATGCAGACACGGGGACGATTTAATTGGAAACAGGAGCCGCTTGTGTTTCATTAATATGATCGTCGTGTTTCCGGGAAGTGATTCACCTCCCCGTGAAAATAAATAAAGGATTATAATTAGCTAAAAACAAGCTCCAACTCAGCTTATCATCACAGAGGCCTTGGCGAAGGAAAGTGAGGATGATTGGATGTAATTGTGCAGGCAGGAGGACGGGTGTGGTGGTTTGAGGGGGGAGTGGGGGGGGTAAATAAGGGACAGGTAATATCAGACTCGGGGATTTGCAGTGGTTGAGAAGCTGATTTAAGGCCGTTTAAAGAAAAGCATCACAGTTGGTAGGTTAACGTGCTATACCCGCAAATGCAATGATTTGTTTTCTTAAAAAAAACACTTCCAGAAAGATGTCTGATTAAACTGCAGAAGATGAGTGCAGGCGGATGTGTTTGGGGTTGAGCCGGGGGATGGAGAAAGAGAGCCATGGGTACAGATGGGATGGACAAGATTAAAGAGGTCAGGAGGGAGAGTGGTGGAGAGGTGGGGGGGTTGGATTTATTGTCTGTTTGTGGGGATGCGATGAGGTGGAGGTGGTGGTGGTGGTGATGGTGGTGGTCAGGGGGGGAAAAAAAAGGGAGGAAGGAGGCGTGAAGTGTAGGAAAAAAGTCCTTCGAGAGATAAGAGCGGAGCACTGGACGGCTACATCAGCACATGACTGCATCACTGGAGACGCAGTGTGACCAGTGGCCCAAGTAGAAGTGCGGTGTGTGTGTGTGTGCGTGTGTGTGTGTGTGTGTGTGTGTGTGTGTGTGTGTGTGTGTGTAGCCAAACAGGAAGAGGTGGAGAGAACATGTCCGTGTGTGACCATGTGTGTCTATATGTGTGTGCGTGCACGGAGCCAATACTTAAAATATATCAGGGGGTGGGGGTAGTGGGGGGTAGGTGAGGGTGCCGAGGTGCGAAAGGGAAGCGATGAGGATGGATGTGAGTGTGCGCAAGCATGACAACGGGGCGGCGGTGCAGAGTGAGAGAATTACAAGGGGGGCGTATTCTCCTCTGCAGACAACAGGGCCTGAGGGTGGGTAAGGTCTTGGGGGTGGACGCTTGAAAGGCCCGAAGAATGGTGGTGGGGAGCGTCGGTGGGGGGCGGAGGGAGGCGGGGGGGGGGTGGCAGCTGGATGTACAGTACACAAACCAGGCTGATTGTGGAGGCGGATAATAAAGGGGCAGGGGAAAAAGAAGTGGTGGGGGTGGAGGGGAGGAGCGGAGGTGGGGGCCTGTGAGGAGGAGGGGGGGGTTGGGTGTTTTGAGACAGACAGACAGGGAGTAAAACTAAAAAGTAGAAGACGAAGAGTGAGTTGCTGCAGTAGAACTTCTCACCCACAAAGGAACCCCATGCAGCCTCAGACGCCGAGCCAAAACCACCGCAGCTGCGACTGCAGAGAGTTAGTGGTGCATGTGTGTGTGTGTGTGTGTGTGTGTGTGTGTGTGTGTGTGTGTGTGCAAGTTTGCGACCAAGTTAAAGGCAGCGTGTGTGTGTCTATTTGAACCTGCGGTGGGAACTGCGGCTTTGAAAACCTCGACCACATGTGAGACTGAGGTCTGAATCTCTGCAACACACTGCAGAGTGGCGGCATAGAAGTGGGTTAGAGGAAGAGAGGGGGGGGAGGGGGAGCGAGACCTGAGAGAGGGAGAGAGAAATAGACACGGACAGAGAGGGAGAGTGAGAGCAAGAGATCGAAAGTGCCAGGAAGAGGCAAAGAATAAGAGACTAAAAGATTGAGAAAAACAAAGATTAAACAAAGAGGAGATGAGGTCAAAAGGAGGAAGTGGAGGAGTGAAATATGGACATGGTGGAGGGAGGGAGGGAGAGAGGGAGGGAGGGAGCGAGTGAGAGAGGCAAGTCGTGATGGAGACAAAGAGTGATAAGGGAGGAGGTTGGGGGGGGGGGGGCATTGGAGAGAGGGAGCAGAGCAGAGTCAGGAGATGTAAAGTGAAAGAAATAGATGGAGTAGCTGCGAGCGAGGGGAAGGGATAGGAGAGTTGGATTAATGAAATAAATGCAGAGGAGGGCTCTGGAGAAAGAAAGAGGGGATAGGAGAAGAAGGCATGAGGAGAAAGAGGGGGGGTTAGGGGAGGGCGGGGGGGGGGGGCAGAGGAGGAGATTAATAGTTTTGTAGATCTGCTCCTGTGTTGCTACCTCAAGAGTAATGCCTTTTTTTTCTTCCAATCCTTTCTTCCATCCTCCTAGATTCCCTTTTAAAAAGGGCTTTGTGAAACAGACACAGACGTGATCACACACACACACACACACACACACGCATGCGTACACACGTGTGTGTATGTGTGTGTACTCACACACACACACACACACACACACATGCACACGCGGTGGAAATCTGCTGTGATTCATGTAAGCTGTCTCCATTCCAGTGAGCATTTGCCAGCTCACTAATAGGAGAAATTCTTTAATACTGCGCCACTGTGGATTTCAAAGCCACTTACTGTAGTTCACGTGTCTCCAAACACATTCAAAGGCCCGGGCCCTCAATCTGCTGCCATAAATAACCAGAGCAGGTTGCTGCATCCGGAGGGGATATGTGTGTGTGTGTGTGTGTGTGTGTGTGTGTGTGTGTGTGCAGGTGAACACGTGTGTGCGCTTCGTACGAGGGAAAAACACACTAAATAGTCCCATCCGCAATAGTTTCTAGAGAGGAACTTTGATCCCGCCGCTTACGATTAATTACTTCGGTACTGTATCTGTCAGTGCCGCTGAGGCTCCCGGGCCATTCGGTTCAATATCCACCATGTACAACATCAGCACGTTCAAAGCTTCTACTGGAACCTATTGTCTTAGGGGGGAGGGGGGGAAGGGGGATGGGGATAAAATAGCGCAATTTACGACTTTATTGTAAAATCTCGCACTGATTAAGAAAGCTTCCTTTCCTCTAATTTACCCTGGCACGAATTTCTGCACCACCCAGCAAGCGCAGACACACACACAAAAAAGCCTCCATCAAATTATGTTAATGATGCTGTAAAACATTCATGGCTTATAGTTCTTGGTGCCGAAAAACTCTGCGTTTCTTCTTCTCCTCCTCCTCCTCCTCCGACTCTCCGTCTTCGGGGCCTCACCTGCAGTAGCGCTGTGTTCCTGCGACTGAAGTTGGGCGCCGGCGTCATTAATATTTAGCTCCGGAATGCTAATGATCCCTCTGAATCATACCATCAAGCCACAACCTCCAATTAACCTCTCCAGAACTCTATCGTTCTCTCGTGCCCTTCTCACTCCTCCTCCTCCTCCTCCTCCTCCTCCTCCTCCTCCCCTCTCACTCTCTCGCTGACGCTCTGTGTCTCTGCCTCTTCACTGTGTCTTTCCCCCTCACTCTCAATCTCTCTCTGGGACTCTCTCTGCCTTTGCCTCCCTTACCTCTTTTTCATCTCTAACTCTCTTTGGCACATTTTGCCTCACAAAGAATGTATGCTGAGACGGTTTCCCCCCTCTCTTGTGTTTGTGTGTGTGTGTGTGTGTGTGTGTGTGTGTGTGTGTGTGTGTGTGTGTGTGTGCATACCCTGGGTCCGTGCTGTCCAAACCTGAAAGACAGCTCCGGCCTTTCAGAGTTCACCCGGTATCCTGAGAGAGCCGAGGCCCTGTCCTCCATTTGTCCTTGGTACATTTTTAATAAAGCTAATCGGAGATTGGTGGATGAACCGCGTCACCTGCCTGTCACTCTTTCACTTTTCATTCTCCCTACGATACGTTTTCTGTGTGAAATCCAGAGGGAGAGAGAGAGAGAGAGAGAGAGAGGGAGAGAGAGAGAGAGCGGGAGCGAGAGAGAGAGATAGAGGGAGAGAAGAGGGAGGGAGAGAGAGAGAGAGAGAGAGAGAGAGAGGGAGAGAGGTGGGAGAGAGAGATAGAGAGAGAGAGAGATAGAGGGAGAGACGAGGGAGGGAGACAGCTCTCACAGGAGTGGATGTGCTTCAATAAAGAGTTTTTATTTTTTTTTCAAAATCCTGAGTTATGAACTTCCACGTGTCCCTGTGTCCCCATGAAGTCTGCCTGTGCACGAATGAACTCACCCTATTTGTTGTATGAGTCACGCAGTCAGTGATTCTGTTACTTTGTCTGGAACATCATGATTATTATCAGTGAAAGGCGGTGGGGCGGGGGGGGGGGGGGTCAACTCGACATTTACATGTTTCTTCTATTGTGCATCCCTTTATTGAATCAGCCTTTGGCTATGTTTCACCCTCGTAGCGTATAGTGGCGGCCATCTTTGACCAAGGTCCAACAACTAATTACGTGACATGCTGCTGTTGCTTCGTAACGATTGTAACGTGAATAAAGACCTACCCGGCTTTACAGGAACAGTGTTGTTCCCTCATTTCATCGTCTTTTGTGACGATCTCCGGGTGATGTGCCAGTTCACTTTCACTGTGATCCGTGGGCTTTAGCTTCCATCTTCATCGTTCGTACCTGTTTTCTCTGCTGAATCAGTTTGACATCCTGGATATCTCCTCCAAAACGCATATTGTAGACCCTCCTGTCTGCTTCTCTCTGAAATTGCTTTTTTCGCGAATTTGATATTTATTCAGGGAGTGCATTAGAAACAGCGTGGGCTCCATGCAGCGTGACAGAGTAGCAGCGGGGGGCGGGGCTTAGCAAAGAGTCAATAACAAAGAATATAACACCATTTGACAGCGACGATCTTGAAAGTGGAGACACAATACCAGCACAACGTTGACGGCCCGCATCACGCTGCCATAGGGACACGGCACACAGCTCGCTTACTCAGCTTCCAGTAGCCGTCTATGTGTTGTCATAAAGCTGACAAATAATATCCCGATCGCACCAGCCACAAAAATGCTTTTCAATAAACACATCAACGCAACTGAATCGAAAATAAAGGAGCACACATTTATAATGCTGTTCCATCGTTGTTGCAGTTATGTAACTGCCACCAACGTCCTCTTGCTTGCTCTTGACACCAATGTTCTGCCAGCTGGAAGAACATTAACTCTTTTTCTTTTATTCATAAGAAAGGCACTTGTTAACACTGCTGATATAAATTAATATGTACTTGTACATTTGCCTCAATAGATAAAAAGGTTGCTACAGTTCACTTACACTCAACAGGTCACTCAGTGATTGTGCAGCTGTATGCCAACACATTTAAAAAAATAAAATAAATGATGAGCTACTGTATATTTATATCAAGGCTCCCTTTTTTCCCTTAGTATACCAAACCGTAATGTAAGATTTGACAAACGTTTGCATTCTAGCACAAGAAATAATGTCAAAGCTGTCTCGGGTCTGAAGATCATTTCCTCAAAACATCTAAAGGCGGAATGAAGCGTCCTGTGAAGTCTAGACTGAGATAAGGAAAAGGGGTAACATATTTTCTTTCATCTCTAATGAAATTTACAGTCCATAAATCAGATATAAACAGCCAGAATCATTGTGACTTATCTTGTGCCCCGAAACAAACATACTGGCATATATATATAAAATGGTAGACGCGACGTGTTCTGATGACTTTGACACTCTGGGATGGAATCATGTGGCGGCCATGTTGCAGTCCAGATTCAAACTTGGAACTAATGGTGAAAGAGCCTTATGTTGACTTTATAATCCTAGGGTTACTTTACCAATGCTGTGTACTACACTAGGACAACTGTGCCTGTCTAGAATAAACCAAACAAATACTTTAATAACCAAAGATTTTTGTTGAATTTTGATTATTATAGTTTCAAGAGGACAAATCATGCTTTCAATCATGTTCATAATTTGTGGTTTCATATTGCAGAAAATGATTAATGGTTTCTCAAATTAGCCCAAACTTAACATGTAAGAACCGTCTCTGGTATTCTTAACGGCTAATATACCTTATTAAGCAATATCTTTGATTTATAAATCCTGAATAGATTAAGTATCATGGCCTCTAGGCAGGCAAACAATCAGACAAACGAGAGAAACACACCTACTGTAATATATTAATATGGTAATGTCATAAATTAATTCACTTCCTGTTTTGCTGTTTTTAGCGGTCAACTGGTGTGGGGCTTGTTTTGATGATGAGAGGAGAAGTTAAAGAACTCCTGATGGACTCGCCGCAGCTGTTTTTCATTCTTAGTGCAAGGTTACGTAACTTTAATATGATAATGCGGAGAAATCGGGGGAATTTTGCACTGAACTGAACTACTCAAGCACAAATCTCCTTTGACCGCCTGGATTACTTTCTCTCACCAAGACATGGGTTGTATTTAATTTGCTTTACCTAAAGGGAGATCGTGTAAAGGCATGAGGTGAGCTGACAGCAAGTGATGTTAATTGATCATGACTGATTACAGGACTCAAGACGGATAATTTCAGGTTAGATGTGGAGAATATGTGACATTAAGTGGGACCCTTTGGGCCTTGAAATCTGTTCTCGGATTGGATGTGGTTAACGTCACTGTTGCGTTGATTTGCTTGGGCTTCACTTTTTTTGTGTCCTGTAACGTAGCTGGCCCGCTGGATGGGACTTACGATGTCAAGAATGATTTAGGGGTGAAGACTTTCACGTCTCCTTGGCATAGGATCAACTACTTAGCAGTCAAATGCTATATGAATAACTTTGTTATAACGTTCACGTCACTAAACGTTACCTGGGAGCCGCGCTAGCGTAGCTAACGTTGTTTGATCTGGTCAGCTAACTGATCATTACATTTCATTTAGCAGACGCTTTTATCCAAAGCGACTTACAATAAGTGCATTCAACCATGATCAATACTGGTGAGGGCTCGCGATCACTTCAAACACAGCTTTGGTAGCTAACGGTAAAGTTACCGATAGCTCACTAACTTGTTATTGTTTTAGTTGACCCATGTGTAAAAAAAACAAACATCTCTTATCTCCTCTATACTGACATGTGGAATGTGACGCCAGCATCCCGGGTCTCTTTGGTCCTTTTGGTTAAAGCTACTGGGTGGTGAACAGCTGACAACCAGTTGCTGCCCACGATTGAAACAATACCCAAGAAAGTTATGAAATCAGTTATGGCATAATGTCGCATCTACTGTTTTAAAAAAATCTTTGCATACTACTTCCCTCCCCAAAGCAAAATTAAATATTATCCACCCATCCATCCTGCCATCCATATATCAATCCATCCATCCAGATGGCCCTCTCGCCAGCCACGTTTTCCAGCTCATCCTCGGGGGGCGGGGGCCCCCAAGGCGTTCCCAGGCCAGACGGTTCTGGGCCTATTACCAGTTTAAATTGGGAAAGGGAGGCGTCCGTGAGACATCCTGATCAGATGCCTAAACCACTTCAGCTGGCCCCTTTTGATATAAAATATTATAACCCCCCCCCCCAACCCCCCCGATGATTTTTTTCTACAGCCTTTTTATATGCCAACTCCAGTCTTACTAATGTATTGCAGCACACACTCTTGCTCCCCCCTTCATTTTTCTCCCTCCTTCTCTTTTGTAACAGTGATTGTGATGAATTGAGTCATCTTAAGTGTTTCCTCTCTTTGTGCCTCCCGAGAGGATTTCAATCCCCCTCTATTTTCCCTTGTGCCCCCCCCCCCTCCCTTACTTTCTGTGCACTCATCTCACCAGTCTTTACCTTATTGCAGTTGTTCTGTCGGTCTCTCCTTCCCCGTCTCATGCGTGTCTTTCTCTCCATCTCTGCCTCCCTGCCTTTCCTTTATTCTGAAAGCATTACTACGATCACAGTCATGCTCTCAGACCCCCCCACCCCCCACCTCACTCCCTCCCTCCATCACCTCCACCCCGCAGTGAATAGATAATTTGCAGAATGGAGAGTGAATGGGTATTAATAGTAGCAATAGCAGCAAGCTATGAATTGTCCCGCGCACCGAATGCGAGCCACGGCAGTGGAGGCTTTTTTATGTGTGCTCAAGGGCACAGACGCACAAACACATCCACACCTACTTCTACAGCACTGCAGTCCTTCGCCAAGGTCACGACCTCCAGTTGTTCTGCATCATAACAACAGTGTTGGCAACACGCGAGCCATCTACGGGGAGAGAATCGGGGGAAGAGTTTTAATCAACCGACTGAGATGTGGTGCAGCGTGCCATCAGCGAGACGCTCCCGCTGCCACTGATGCGTGGCGATTTAGTAATACAGCGCTCTATAAAAGAGACGCGCCTCCTGATGGCTCTTTTGACTTTCGAGGAGTAATAGCCAGGGTCACTGCACAAGTAAGAATTAGTTGGCTCCTGTGAGTTGGTGACGTCTCGGTGAGGGGGCGCAAGTTAAACTGTCATGGCAGGCCACATTGTGATGCAAATCAGGTGACAAATATTTCCTCAATGCAGCGCAGCCCCGAGGAGCTAATACCTCCCGATCAAAACATTCCCATCAGGCTGTCTGAAGACATAAGCACTCCAGCCGCGCGTTTGAAGTGCTCCGCAGAACTAGCAGTTGCCAAGACCACCGACATGTATGGGAAATAAATAAATAAACAAATAAAACACGGCCCCCCACGTCAAATGCTTTGTCCCGCCCCCTCGCTTAGCGGGGCTCCACTTTAATGGAGGAGAGAACTCCTGCATGAGACGTATCTGCGGCATGGCACTTGGCGGTGGAGGCCTTTGATTTGCCAATCAAGATAGTGACTTTTGAACTACCGCCACTGTATGGCAGCGACAGCCCGCCACTGTATGGCAGTGACAGCCCGCCACTGTATGGCAGCGACAGCCCGCCACAGGGCTGTCAGTGTTCAAAACCAAGGGCCCCTCTTGGTTAAACAGTCTCGGTGCATCGCCGCTCCGACAGTACATTTCAGGAGGTGGCACATCAAGGAGAGGTTGCCGTTGGATTGTATACATCTGTACACACACACACACACACACACACACACACACACACACACACACACACACACACACCGAGAAGCGTACACTTTAGAGGCAACATACGCAGAGTCACAAATACTCTACACAATCCTGTGGAAACACACACACACACACACACACACACACACACGCACACACACACACACACACACACACACACACACACACACACAAAACACATACTACAATGCAGCTTTCTGTGCCGGATTTGTTGGCAGATGAGACTGTTTAACACTGTCTCATCTGCTCTCTGCTCTGCCAGCATTGCTGTGGGACACAGCCAGATGCAGAGAGAGAAGAGAGAGAAGGGAGAGAAGGGAGAGAGAAAAGGGAGGGAGAGAGGGAGAGAGTAAAACAGCACCTCGGGGCATCTCACCAGGGCTGGAGGGGAGTGAGCACCGAACGACAAAATATTAGTGTGAGAGGTGGCTGCAAAAACAGCAGATTAGAAGTGAAAGTTTAAAAAAGAGCAAAGAGTAGAGAGAGAGAGAGAGAGAGAGGAATCTGTAAAGCCAGGTCTGTCTGCATGTGGGTGTGTCCGTGGCATAGCTCCATAACCGTCTGTACGATCTCCCAAAGTTGGCTCCATTTGGACAGACGACACTTTCAATGTTATTAGCGTTTGACTAGACTTTTAAGTCCTGCATGTCGTCCATGTCGCGTTTTCTGCCGAGACTTGGGTGTGTTTTCAGTAGTGCACTCATGATGTAATGACGGCATAAATTACTTTTTCCATATCATGGAAGGACAGAACTTGCTTGGGTCTGGTTAACTCATTAACCGATAGCAACTATTTTCAACAACTGAACTGATTTGTTTGTCGAGACAGAGCCCAGGATCAAATACAACACCAAGGTTTTTTAACATATGGGGTGATGTGTCCCTGCTTCCTGATTGAGATGGCTTCTGGACTTAGAGGTACCAAAGATAATTACTCCAGTTTAATTGCTGTTTAGCTGAAGTAAATCATTTGCTGTCTGGCCTTTAATGTCCTTGAGACATTAAAGGCTCGGCGCAATGTACTTAAATTTACCTAACGTCTGTTCAAGGCGGAGCTTTAAACTCTAACAATGACGCTGGACAGTTAAAAAAGTTATTATGCGTAATGCTTTAATTTCTATCTTTTGTGAGTAAAATCTGAATCCACAATGTGACCGGTAAAAAAAAAAAAAGATCTGTCGGATGCAGCAGTAGAAGAAGTGCTACAATGTTGTCCTCTGAAGTAGAAGTACACAGTAAGTAAGTAGTCGCTATGCAGTTGCTCCCCCCCCCCCCCCCTGTGTTTTTCTCATGTGGCAAAGTAGGACTACAAACTGCAGTTTTGTTGCGCGACCCTGTCGCACGATGCCGATGTATGAAACCTCGAGCGGGCACCGCACACGCAACGCCAAAGAGGGAACTGTCGCCGCTCCAGTGGGAAAGTGTGTCGATGGCTGTGAATCGCCGCCACCTTCAACTGCTCCAACAAGTCGGTGTCATTATCAGCACTTGGTTGAACGCGCGGCAGAAAAAAGAACAAGAGAACAGGATGAAGAGAGACGTCCATAAGAGGGGAAAACCTCAGAAGTAGAAGAGTTACGGAAAACGGAAGTAAAGCGCGATCTTCGCATGAACAACATTTGTTACATATTCCTTGGAAACGCAGCTTTCTGTGATTAGAATAAATGTGGCCTCTATCTAAGCATGTGTTATAACATCATCTAACGATAGAGTGTTTCTCTATTTGTCTAATTTCTATTTCTTGTGGGATCAGTCTGAACAATGAGCATTACCAATATTAGCTCTGCCAGCTACTTGTAGTAACCATGGACACAGCAAATAATGATCAGAAATCATTTGATTTAAAAAAGCTAATTAAGTGCATGATATTATGCAATGATGTTGAAGCACTATTCCACTTAATAAGAATATCTATTATAATATACTGAAATGAATCGGACATTGAATTAACAAGCAAATGAATGCAGAATCAACGTACATCAAGTATCACATTCAGTACTACTTTGGTGTACTTTGAAACATAAAGTAGCACATGCACAGGATTAAAAACAGAGATGCCTTCGAGTTGGATTTAAAAGTTTGTTCCATCAAAGTGTGCGTCGCTTAGTAACCGAGTGCTAATTGCCGCTTGCTTTGTTTGAACTCCGGGAATAATTTACACGGCAAGTCTCGGACGACCTTCAAGGTCTGAAGGTCACGCGCTGTGCCACGGATTCATTCAGAGTGGTGAACCGTGTGTTATTTGTTCCAAGTTTATCGTGGAAAGTTCTAAGCAGTTTCACTCAGTGACGAGGGAGCGCCACCGGCTCTCGCACGGAGAAAACAGAGGCGGCAGTTTACCGAGCTCGCTGCGCTGCAACCGGATGACATGTTTGATGGAGGCTGGCGGTGTGTTTCCAGAGCCAGTCGGCAAAATAGTAGGGTTTTTATCTTAAACACCCGCCCAGTTTTAGGTCGAAGCGCACACTGAATAATAAATGATGTATAGAAATAGGGGGCGTCGCCCGGAAATCCGCGCTCAAAAAGCGAGAGTGACACCAAGCGTTCCCGAGAGCCTATTGCTCAGGCCACGACAGCTGCACCCTGACCTATTGTGTAGAATCCAACACTCAAAAACCAAAGAACACAAAAAAAAAAATGGGAATAAAAAGTGGTGGATTTGGGCAACATCCACAGAAACAGAAGGGTATGGTGAGGAGAGGAAAGTCTACCGGGCTCATGAGGATTCATTTTTAGTGTGGATGAAACCAGCAGGCATTTATGTGTTTTGTTCTGGTTCGCGTTCTGTTCTTCATGTGCCAACAGTCGCTGGCACTCCTTGAAGGAGCTGTGCTGTGCCTGTCTGAGAAAATATTGACGCATAATACTCCAAGTAGGATGAAGAAAATCACCTAACTTATTCTTGATACCTTTTTTTTTTTTTTAAATGGCTTTTTTTTTTTCATCCTGAAGCGAGGCGCACAGTCGGACTCATCTACTGTGGGTCTATTAATACTTAAGACTACAGGTATTTGAAAATGCCTGCAATTGTTCTTACACACAGCGCTCACTCAGTATTTCATATTACAATAAATGTCTGGCGGGCTGAGCTAACAGCCTTGGATAAAGGGAATAAGACATTTTACATGCTGATGTAACTCCAATGTAAGGAGGAAAGAAAAAGGGGGCTGGAATATTCTATTCCATACTGAATGAAAACAGGAGAGGAGTCAGCAGATGAAGAATAATGGCTGACTGTAACCTACGACATTTTGAGGATACTTAAGGGGGATTGGTTGGAGAAATTATGTTCAGTTTTGGAAATGAAATCAAGAGAGGATTGGATTGAAGGACAATTAAACGTTTTTATGTGGTTGGCCCACTGTCTATAACTGACCCAAAATCCAACTCAATCACCTGTCAGTTGTCAGAAACACCATTATGGTTTTTAATTGCAACATTTTGCAATTAATGGAACAAAGAAATGTAGCTCTGTGACAGGAGAGAAGTAAGACTCACCATACGCCCAACCACTACTCTCAGCAACGGTGTGGAACTGTGGGTACTTTTGCAAATAACCACGACAGATGACTATAAGAAAATGAAATTTCGAATTTTTGACAGCTTACACTGACTTCATATGTTGAAAAGATGTTTTTAGTTGCTGTAACAGAACAACAACAACAAAAAACAGTTTTATATCTTTTTTTTTCGGATATGGCTCTGCAGCAAAAACAATTGTGATCAGGACATCTCTCAAGTTATATTTCCTCCTTTATTTTCCCCTGCTGATCAGATTCATGAGTTTTGTGATCCGTTGACATTTCACATACATGCATGGTCCACAGAGGATGAATCCTGCTGACCCCTGACCATGAGGTTATAAAGGAATATCACAAGAATCTTTTGAATGGATTGCCATGAAATTTGGCACTGACCTCCGTGCCCCCTTCAGGATGAATTGCAATAACTTTGGTTAAAAGATTTTGACTGTGTAATTTTCTTTCTTTTTCTTTTTTTCTCCAGCCACTTTAAAAAAAAAAAAAGGTTCTATTTTACTTAAGGCATAGCATGTGATCATTATTGTCTGAAAGATCCAAACCATTTTTACGTTTATTCTTTTTATTCGCTATACAGTCATGATACCTGGAAATAAATTCTTCATCATAGGGCTGGGAGATAATTCAGTACGATAATTATGTGCAAAAAACAATATGTGTTTTTCATACAGACTATTTATTTTTGGAATTACAAGAAAACATGATGTGCCATATATAGGGGATATGTAATATATATATATATACTGTATATATATATATATATATACTGTATATATATATATATATATATATATATATATATATATTTGTATCTATAATTATATATATATGTATATAAATATATATGTATATTTCGTTATCGAGATATGAAATGACCTACAGTATATTGGGATGGGAGATCTGGCCCTATCGCCCAGCACTACTCCATCATTACTTTAGTCTTTTAAATCAATAGCAGAAAACTAACTTTACTCCTCACTTTCTCTGTCAACAGAAGTTACATTTGCAGTCTCCCAGAAAAGGAAAAAAACACAATCTGCGTCTGTTCAAAGCACAGCCATCTTCTTCAACTCCATTCCCGAAAACAAGCACCGCCACATGGCATTACAATAACATCATCTCGCCTCCCAGTCTCGGAGCTGCTGGGAGGTATCATTTTTTCATGCGAGTCACCTAAAGTCATTCGACAGACGAACCCGAATCAACCCAAGGAATTCTGCAAAGTGTGGCGAGTGTGTCCTTGGGCTCTGAGGCCTGTTGTGTTTTCTGCTTCTTTGTTACAGTTAACTCCGGCCCTTCAGTGTTTTCGTCCCTCAAATTCCCCTCACATCAAGGCCAGGCGGAGTGCACCGCAGTCCGACGAGGAGGAAGCGGGTGTCCTCAGCGAAGGGTTTTTATAGCTGACATCCAGTAAATGGTGGCTCGACAACCTCACACTCACACACACACACACACACACACACACACACGTTCATCTGCGCACTTGGACGGACACTTGGGGCTGACATTTCAAACTGTCAGGCGGAATGCTGTCAAACTGTGCATTGTCGTGGGACATGACTGTGTGTGGCTGAGTTTCTGTGTCTGTCTGTGTGTGTGTAAAAACTTGCGCATGTGTTTTGTAGGAGTGTGTTAAAGCGCGTGTGAGTGTGTGTGTGAGTGCGTGCGTGCGTGTGTGTGTAAGTGTTAAGTGGATATAGTGCTTGCTTTCAAGCCTGCCTGGGGCAAATTTATATAATAATGCTGATTTATTTCTTTATATAGATATATCTTCCCTACACACATACACACACTTTGCACGGATTACACGCCAACACGCGCGGACTCCTCCCATTACCTCCCCCAACCACACACACACACACACCCCCTCCCCTAACACACACACACACACACACACACACACACCCTCCCTACACACACACACACACACACACACACACCACACCCCTCCCCTACACACACACACACACACACACACACCCCTCCCCTACACACACACACACACTTATCGAATTAAATAAAGTCAGCGTTTTGCGGCCAGTCGGTTGCAGGGAAATAAAACACCATGTCATTTAGTGCTGATGGGATAGAGCTTCTATAAATAGTCATTTCCTGCTTGGCTTTAATTAAGTGGCGCTACTGTCAGCTGTCACGGAACACAATTATCAAGCGGACCCATTTAGCAAACTAACCCGTTCACCGTGTCTCTGCCGGTTTATCCCTCCGTCAGTCTGTCTGTCGTGCAGCCCGCGTTAATGCCCGTCCTCCCTCCATCCCCCCACCCCCCCATCCCCCGTCTCACCGTGTTTTTCTCTAACTATGTTTTTTTCGATGGTCAGTCTGGCTGAGAGCGTGTGCCTTGTTTTATTTCTCTTCATGCTCTTCCTATGCGGCAGGCCTTTTGCCCCTCTCTCGTCTTTCTCTTCTAATCTGCTGCAAGTTTTCTCCTCTGACAGCTCGTTTCATCTCTCTCTCCCTCTGTACTGACATCTGCCCCGCGCTCAAGCTTTTTAAGGTGTCTTTTGTGTGTGTGTGTGTGTGTGTGTGTGTGTGTGTGTGTGTGTGTGTGTGTGTGTGCCAGGTTCACGTTCACGTTTTCCCCCTCGCAAAAAAAACTCCCCGCCTGAGTTCATTTGACCATGTGCAATGCGTGTGACAACAGCCGCGGCGGCCGTGTTTACTCAAAAGGTCTGGTGCAGTTCTGATTGGAGCAACACTCCCTGTCTCCGACTGAGAGCTCTGAAGCATGTTATTCCCCTGGTACAGAAAGTTGGAGAGAAACGAGGGAGGGCAAGGAAGGAGGAAGAGAGATGTGTGTGTGTGTGTGTGTGTGTGTGTGTGTGTGTGTGTGTGTGTGTGGGACGGGAAGGATGCGGGGGTAAAAAAGACATGGAGAGATAGAGAGAGCAAGGCCCGGAGACGGAGATGTGCGAGAGAGTCGGCTAGAGAGAGGCAGAGAGAAGGACACTGCAAGGACAGTGCAGAGGAAAAGAGAGGGGAGTAGGAGGAGGGAAAATGCACTCAGGGACACACAACTGGGGAGAAACACACACACACACACACACACACACACACACACACACGCTCGCACGCACCTTGACAAATTTCTCCATACATATCTTCGGCCACGCGTAACCGCCCCGCGCGGCCGAATTTATGCCGGCTCACAAATGTATATCGATGGACGATCAGTCTTTATCGCAAAAGTTCCCCGGGACACACAAGCTCTCATTTCCGGTGACACGCTAACACCAATACACAATTAATATCTCTCACACATACACACACACACACACACACACACTCACACACACACACACACACACTGAAAACACAAAACACAAAGGAATGCACGGAATATTCTGGTTCATGTACATGTAGGTATACACTTTGCAATTTATACACACAGTCTTTGGGTTTCACACACACGTGCGCACACACATGCACACACACACACACACACTCAGGGGAGGTGAAGCCTAAAGTGAACCATAGTTTGTCACAACTGGAGCGTCAATGGATTCATCACCCAGGAAGTGTGCAAGAGGGCGAGCAACGGCAGTTGCTCCCAGACAGGAAGGACATTACACACACACACACGCACACACACACACACACACACACACACACACACACACACACACATGTACAGTCAGACACAAGCACAAAAATTGTGCAACATCTTTCAACTTGAGATGGTTCTCTCTCTCTCTCTCTCTCTCTCTCTCTCTCTCTCTCTCTCTCTCTCTCTCTCCCCTCACGCACACGCTAAGATGAGAAAGTCCAATTATCGGCTGGCATTCCTCTCTCAGGGTAATTTAATGCATTGGGTGAGAGCTTCTCATTTATGTTTGGTAATTACACTCTCTCTGCTTTACACTCCCTTTAATAAGCTCTAACTTCACTGCATAAACCGTTAGATTACATACACGTGCACACACGCACACAGACACCCCCACACACACACACACACACCCACACACGTGCGTGCGTGCGCACCCACCTCCACATGCATGCAGATGAACATTTAAAGGCGTATCATGTCTGTAAATTGCACTCGCATTTTTATTTTTTTTTTTTGCCATAGGCATTTGCTGTTGATGCCGAGCAAATACATACGTACACACATGCACGAGCCCCCTGCGCCCTCGAGCGTCACCTCTCCCTCTCACCGCCGACCCCACGTCGCTTTTCCCTCTCGCATTATCATTCATTACATTATTGCACTTGTTTTGGTGTGCCCCCCCCCCCCCCACCATCCCCCCCTCGATAATTCATTTCTCCGTCTGCATTTTCTTTAGGGATTATGTTTTGCGTTATGGAAATGCCTGTGATTACTATTCATTATGTGGTTTCATGATTCTGACTCTTTTAAATTTATGTGTGCGTTTGTGTTTATGTGTGCGAGCGTTATCTGAATGTGTGTCAGCGCGGAAGCTCTTTAATTCAGAAGGCTTAAGCAGACTGCAAAAGTTGTATGTGTGTGTGTGTGTGTGTGTGTGTGTGTGTGTGTGTGTGTGTGTGCATGCCCGTGTGTTTGTGTGTGTCACTGCATGCTTGCATATTTCCTCAACTTGATAAGTCGTGACTCTCCATCAGTGACGGCGAGGCGGAGTGTGTGCCGAGACTGTCGATGGAGCATCTGAGGGACCAAATTATAGCTGTGTCATCTGCTTGAGTTGCCGTCTGAGAAACCCACTGCATAATCACCCGACTCCTTTCCAGTTTTCTGATGAAAATATATACAAAAAAAATTGGTCCCTAGCGACTTGTGCTTCCTAAACAGTGATTGAAGCGTAGCCAGACCTGTCTCTGCAGCGCCGCGCCAGCGATAAAGAACGGTCCGGCCCCGCGCGTTATCATTCTTATATAGACGGGAAAAAAACAAAACGTCCTTGTTTATATTTCCTTAAACCAATCACCATCGTCTTGGGTGGCGCTCAACGCGGGGATGCAGCGATGACTGCAAAATAGATGGCAAAGATACCGGAAAGGGGAGGAGAACAGATAATTGTCATTATTATTATTTCTTAAAGGACAATGGCATGCTGTTGTCATATGGGCTCTGTCCTAGGTCCTGGTGACTGGCTCTTCCAGTCCCGCATGTCAGTGTCCTTGGGCGAGATACCGAACCCCAAATTGCTCCCAAAAGGCTGCGCCATCAGTGTACCAACGTGTGTGTGTGTGTGTGTGTGCGTGCGTGTGTGTGTGTGTGTGTGTGAGGGGGGAGGGGAGCGTTGATGTTAACGCATCAGCGCTTTTAGTGGGTGAACGCCGTCCGTTTGGCAGATGATTGCACACCCATTTACAAATATGAAGTATGAAGACGAAGCAGGGAGATATGAGTCTCAGGTGCCCAGGTTTATGCCCTTTTTTTGGAGCGGCTTTTAATGTGCGATTAATGTTGTGTGTTTTGTAAATGACGCTGATTCATCGTTTTTAAATGCCTCCCGAATTCCTCGGAAAGCGCTCCGTTAAATAAAAATGTGTCGTTATTGTTACGCCGAATATTTCTCAAAACATGTCATTTTGACAAAGTGTCAACCACCGCTCCGAAATTGTCCCATGCCCCCGGCACATCGGGCACACTAATGCAGTCGCGGCTCGACAACTCGCTACCTTCACGGTTACACAACAGCATCGGAATGGCCAGTGAATCAGCAGTGACCGACTAACTATGTTTGTAAAATGTATCACTGCGGCTGTTATTGTGGCCTCCATATTCAGAAGCCCTGCCCCCCCCCCCCCCAACCACCACCCCAAAAAAATTAGATGTGAGTAAAGACTTTATCATCCGCCAGTCCAGGTTAAAATGTTTAACGAGATGAATTACCATAAAAGTGAGATTGGAAGAACTCGTAGCAGGTCTCACTCGGATTGGTTTGTTAATTTTAATGGCGTATCCAAGTGTGCACGCTCGTTTGTAGACCTAAAGCATGCACTTGAAAGGGGAGAAGATGCTTCCTTCTCGCAAGATATTACAGATTGCTCAGATTCAAAATGAACGTAAAATTGCACGTGCGGCCATACGCAACATTAAAATGAAAGTCAACATGAATGGACGAACAGCAGAAACCCCATGCGCACAATTTAGGAAATCTGCAATTTGACAGTCTATAAGAGCTATTTCGTCTTGTCATTGCTGAAAGAAATCCAACTTTGTTCATGAGTAGCACTGCTCTATCGATTCAAGTCGAATATTTATGGTGCTATGAGGCCTTTTTAGATGTTCCACGAACTGCTGGATGTAAATACAACCCTTTGAAAACCAGGGCTCATGTTCCAAACAAGACTGTCACTGGTTATAACGTTTGTTCACTTAATGAGGCGGAAAAATTCAAAAGGAATGGAGCAGTTGTTCTATCTGAGGGAGCTTCAGACAGACAGATTAAAAAAAAAAAAAAAAGAAGCAGCATAACCCAAACTGCCATCAACTGTTAATGTCCCAGTGCCCAGACCCCATTACCTACTGCATGTACACTGTCTGCAGAAGTTAGTCATACAGTACGTCTGCCGGAGACAGACAGTTGATTTTCATGCAAATCCTCTCCTCACTTGTAGCGCCTAGTGTCTGGTTTACCCTACTTTTCATTCACAAAATGATGGCAGGGTTTTTCTTTTTTTTATGCCTTGTCAAGCAAATCGTTGAGCTGAAATGTTGCACGGTGCCCTGCCTTTGCATGTGAGATAATCAGTTCTGATATTGTTTGGAGATGAAATAAAGAGAAATATCAGATCACATGGCCTTATGAAATCCACAGGATTCTTTTGGATTCCAGTAGCTGTTAGCGGTTAGCCACGCACTCTGTACAAAACAATAAAATCGAGCAAGCTAACATCGTGTGATGTACGCAACCAATGGGGGGGCAGACTGTGGCTCAGTGGTGGAGCAGGGTCGCCCTTCAATCAGAGGATCGGCGGTTTGATCCCCGGCTCCGCTAACTCCGCAGGCTGTGCCGGCTTAGTGAATGCTTAGTTAGAGTCCTGATGGGCAGATGGCACCTTGCGTGGTAGCCCCCTCCCATCGGCGTGTGAATGGGTGTGAATGGGTGTGAATGGGTGAACGATGACATGTAGTGTTGAAGCGCATGAGTGGTCGGAAAAGCGCTATACAAATACAAGTCAATTTCCCAAAGGGGCGAAAAGTATGGTAAAACATACATTCAAACTCCCCAAATAATACAATCTTGCTGTATTACATTTCATACAATCTTGCAAAAAAAAAAAAAAAATGAGGAAAGGCAAACTGGGAAATGGGATTAACATTGTGTCCAGAATTATCCTTTACGCTGGGAACATCGTAAATTGATAAAATTGACTTTTGACATATTTTGTGTTTACAAACAAAAGCTATCAATTTAAGCTCGACAAAAGGCATATCTATATATAAAATGGACTGGAAAATGTCAGCAATAGACCACGGATTTTCACGTTCTCCTCCACATCCATTCATTTATTCACACAATCCTTCCCCGAGCCCATTCACACAATACGTCCATCCAATGCTCTATTCAAGCATGCACCCCATCCAAACACATAATCCATCCATTCATCCACCCATCCATCCATCCTTGGCCATAACAGCTTGTAATGTCCTTCTGCTCAAGCTAATTATAGGATTTTAATACTGGGAGTAAAAGACAACCCATTTTTACTTTTTTAGAATGTGCCAGCATAGACACACACACACACAAACACACACACACACACACACACACACACACACACACACACACACATATCCATTAGTAATTTGCTATCGGTGACGCAAGGAATCACCTGATTTGGATAATGCAATAATTTACCTCCCGTAAATCTACTCGCGGCTTCGTGCCTCCATCAAACGCTCACTCCCCTCATCTGTAAGCGCTAAATTCTTCGATGTTCAACATTTTCAGCTTTCACAAGTGGTTCATATTTTCTTTTTCTCTTTAAGTCCCCTGCCTCCCTCTCTTTTTTTGCGCACACACATATACGACCCAGCCTTTCCTTTGACGGAAACCCAATCCTTTCATTGGTGAACATTTATTAATTTTTGATAGATTATCCGCGAACAGCCTATGTCAGGATGAGGAGGGCGGTATGAAATTTAACTCTCCTAATGTGATGGGTCTTAGCCTGCCGAAAGCCGCAAATGGACTCATGCACACATGCCTATGGATGCAGGTCCTCTGCACACATAGCTGTGCAGACAAGCACTTGTGTGCACAGTGTCTAAATGCGTGCTCCTGTGGGAGAGGGTGGCTAATTCTATCTAATAGCATGGCTACCCTTCATCTTCCCGCTGGGATCCTGGTTTTCAATTACCACCAGTTTATACCTCTCGCTCTTCTACCACTTATTGCCAATAGCGCTGACAAACTAATGGAGCGTCTTACTGCGGGAGGCTTTTTCTAGCCGCGGTGTGCGTAGTATTTTCATTACCTTGTATGAGAAAGTGAAGTATTTTCATTACTCTTCACATACATTTCTGCTGCATATTTATTGCCGACGGAAATTAATTTTGTGATTCAACAAAATGAAGAATTCGTCCATAGGGGAGGCCTGTGTTCAGTTTGACACGGTCGAGCGGAGTGTTGTTCAGCTGTCACTAATATGAATCACTATGTATAATAATAATATCTAATATATCACTAATACAAAACAAATATTTGTATTATTTTGAGGTGCACCTGCTGTTTGCTGTCTTTACTTGAACTAGAAAGGTGCACTCAGTAGAGTGCAGATCTCCACCAAATGTGTCTGCCACGATCACCATTGTATTGTGTGATTGAATGAATACAACCAACAATTGGCAAACCCCCCCCACAACAAACAAAATGAAATACACCAAGCTGTCTGTCTGCTTAGCTAGCAGCAGCTAAGTTGCATCCGAGTGTATATCTGTAGTCCTGTTTACTGTTAGCATTTAGCCAAACACATCGTCCAAAACAATGAAAGTGAGCGTGCAGAGCATCGTCCGTGAGGTTCTCAGCCGCGTGTGTTGTTGTGGCAGTTCTGTTAGCTGGTCACCAAACACACCAAACAAACTGTTATCCCTCCACTGGGTGCAGAGTAGCGGCTTCGGGTCAGAGATGCACTCGGCTGTGTTTTCACTAGAGGCCCCTACCGGCCAAGAGCCGGTTAAGTGGGTAGTAAGCAGGCAGTCGCTGGCGGCAATAAAAGGAGTTTTGAGAAAGTGTGACTCACCGCTCCATAACTGGCCGGCCAAAAACATTCTTCATGTTGGTGCAGCAGAAGGAGAGATTTGCTGTGGACAGACAGAGAGGTGCTCACTCACGTGTGCACGCACGCACGCGACCAATCGCATGATCCTCCTAGCAGGAATAAGAAGCTGTAGCCACTGACTACAATTAAAAAGGCCAAGAACCAGTGGCCAATTTCTCAAAATGGTTGACACTGGCAACCTGGCAATCCTTGCTGTCGAGCAGTGCCTGAAAAATACAGACATACGGTTACCGTGCAGAAGTGAAACTTCCAACTGTGGGCTGTGCTGATTCACTTTGATTTCAGGTTTCTTCCCCCCCCCCCCCCTCTCCCCTCTCGCTCCTTCTCCGTCTGTTGGGAATTGCATCTTGATAAATATCAAACACGCGCGCACACACACACCTGTAGCGCCATACACAGAAACTGCAATGCACAAACAAGCGAGCTGGCTCCCTCTTGACTGTGTTCAGTTTCCAAGAGTGCAAGTGGCCTTTCCCATCCCCACTCGGAGGACTTTCAAAGGTCTGTATGAAGAGCGTGGCACTAGTGTGAGTGAGACTGCTCAGTACTTGAGGAAGTGCTAGATAATATGTCCCCCGTCTGATTTGAATACAGCTAATGAATGAAAATAGACGTTATTGGCAAACATGCACCCGTGATCATGCCATTTAAAATCTGTCAACAGCCAAAGCTGAAAAACCTCAATTCTTAAAGAGCTGTGCATCTTTCATGTACAGTGTTTATCATTCTTCAAATCCAATCGCCAGCTAGTTGCTAAAATGCAAATAAATTGCACTGTACATAACATGCATAACACAATACCACATTTAATTTTTTTCTGTCTTTTTCATATTTTAATAACAAGTGAAATAAAACATTTATGATGGCTTTGATGATAGAGCATGAAATAACCCATATAGCCAAGAGCATCCACTGTTCTAGTCGGAGGAGACCAGGAGCTAGAGGATACTACAGAGTCCAGGAGCCAGATGAATCCAACTCTGCAAAGATTCACAAAATGTACTGCACCCAGGGTGGAAATTAATAAATAGTTCCATACCTACTCATAACAGTGGCATGTGGTTGTATGCTTCCAAAAAAGTGACTAGGTGGACCTAAAGCGGGTGTTATTTGAGAGAGTCAACATGAACCCTATGGGATCATATTAGCCGACCCCTGTGCCACTGGAGCAGACAGGAGCTCTGGAGAGGACGGCCGGCTGGTTAGCTTGTCCATCTCCAGAGTTGGCTATCTAGCTAGCTAGTAGCTGGAGCTCCCGTCTGCTCTCCTCCCAACAAAGTATTCTCAAGAGGGAGGCAGAAGGAACATCAGACCCAGCGCCACCGCTGGCCACCAACCAGCTGTCGGGCTCATTTTCTGTAACTAGCTAGCTAACAAGCCAGCCGCTAAATGAGCTATATTGCGAGATACATCCCATTTTTGTTCGGCTCATTTTTCGGTAACCAGTGTTGCATGAAAGCACGGTGGACTTAGCCAGCTGGCTAAGCAGCTAGCCGTCTGCTAGTTAGCTCGCTAATTCCACCAAGAGTTTTTTTATTTTACATTGGTTACAGAAAATAAGCCCAACAATACATTAGCAGCATTTCTCTCCATCTGTCTAATAGTGTTTAGCCTTCTGCATTGTGACGCCTGAGGAGGTTAGCAGAAGGCGAAGCTAAACTATTAACAACTTTTTCTCCCCGTTTCTGATACGCTTCGCCGGTATTATAGCTCCTCAAATTCACTTTATCATCTCAAACGTGTACAATATCGATCTTGGCTTCCTACAACATGGCAATTTTCGATGTGTAACCAGCCCTCTACTCTGAGGTGATTCCTGTCGGCCTCCAGTCTTTCCTTTTGTTTTGCCTCCAGCTAACACTGTGACGTAATCGTGACGTGGGAATGAATGAGTTGCTTTCGAGATCCTCGAACTGCTCCATCTGATCGGCAAACCATCCAATGGTTGTTCAGACATTCTACTCAGAAGCACAAACATGAACCATATGGTGGCACTTGAGGAAAAATCAGGGGGATCATTAAAGTTATTGGAATAATATTTTCTGGAAAGGATAAACATTTGTGATAGCCCATCATGTGATGTCATTGATGGCGCTAGAGGCAAAGTCAGGGTTCACAAAGTCAGTAGAATTTTGGGAAACATTAAAAAGCTCTTTTTCTTTTCTTTTCTTTTTTCACATTTCTTGCAAACAATGGAAAACTGCTTCCAGAGAAACCAAGACTGCAGAAACACACATTGCCCATGCTGTAAAACTGCAATAGAGTGAAAATACAAAACATTATAAATACTTGTTTTTCCCCCATAAAATAGACTGGCAAAGTAATTCCAACTGAATGCCACTGCACATACTATTGATTAAATCCACTTCAACCCTAAATGAAAAGGCAAATGGGGATGAAATACATTACAAATAAATTAAAAGGGTAGATACAGACCGCTGAAACAATATCCAGTGAGTGTGTGTATGTCTTGACAGCAAAAAGGAGATTTTAATTATTGTACATAATATTTATAGATGGAAATAAATACTATTTTTATGTAAAACTGTGAACTGAATACGCTGAGTGTTTCATATTGCTACATAGGCAAAAAACAAACAAACAGATAAGTGGCAACATAAAACCATTGGGTTGATTATGTGTAATCTTTTGAATGTCACCGTTTCCATGCAGCATGTGCGTTAATATATATACCTCCACAGCACAAACTTAACTGTCCAGACATGAGTTCCCCCCCTATTATTTTCTAGATGAGAGAGGTTTTAGCATACAGAGTTCACTCAGAGTGTATTCCACTGCAGGGCACCCAGGTGCTCCGTTCTACTTCCTGCGGAGCCATAATTACAAACACAGAGGCAATTGAATCCATGCAGGGAGGTGTGTGTCTGTGTGTCTGTGTGTGTGTGTGTGTGTGTGTGTGTGGGTGGGTATTTTTTCTTCATATTAGTGTGTGTTTTTTCATTTCATTGAATCCATGCATGAGTGTTTTCAGCAGATATGTACCAAAGGAGTGAGAGAGGCAAGCAGAGACGTTGGCAGAGGAGATGGTAATGCTGTATCTTCAATAGCTGAAATAATAAACGGTTGGGGAATTTCAATTCACATGTGAATTGAAATTCTTATCTGCTAAGATTCCGAATCAATACACAAATGTCACAAAATGGATTCTTATCCTCTTCTAATAATGTTCAGGTTTCTCCTCATTAAATGCACAATGACAACCGGGCAGAAAAAGATGAAACTGCTGCAGAACTGTGCTGTGGGTGCACAAAAAAAAGTCGAGTGCAGGCTACCTGCTGTCTAAAAAAAAAAATCAATTCCGTCAGCCTGATCTTCAGTGAAGGCAAGTGTTGGACTCATTTTGGATTTAATTACCCGGGGCTTGACATGATTCATAAAATATGCAGATTTTAATGTGGCGCTATTGTCATGTTTTTAGTTTATTGCACTTTGATCTAATGCAGCAAGGAATTGCTCATGTTTTAGTCTGCTGAAACACGTACGTGACCCCAGAACTATATTTTCGATTTACTTTCTCATACATTTAAACTGCAATATCAAGTTTTTATTCTTTCTTTGTAGTCACTTTATTGTTTCTTTTGTTCTGTGATATTAGATTTATCAGGATAGTCTGCCGGGGAGCTACAGCCAATGAGAGGGCACGGGGTCGCCTCGCCTGTAGCCTCCATACGTGTGTTGCGTGTTGCATTTCGCAACGTGGACCGAAGCTGTTGTCGCACCTGTTGGGTGTTGGCTGCGTGCGTGAGTGAAAAACCACAACATATAACACAGTAACTGATCTACATAGGGGACTAGTAAAGACGTGTGAAAACAGGCCATTATGTGAACAGGTGTGCCGCCGCCGCCATCAACCAGCGTCATATCACTCCTATGTTTAAACGTAGTTGGAGACCTCAGCTGGGAGTCCCCTTTTGGTGGAAGCTCTTTCAGTGTGGGACCTCCTGTCGCCCGTCAGTCATGTAGCGTGAAAACCACAAGGGCTAATGTGTAGTGTGAACTTGGCATAATCCAGGTTAATTTAAATTAACCTTCTTGTGCCTTTGGTTTATATGAAATATGGATATGCAATGAGAGCAAGGTGTGACTCCTGATCAGGCTACTCTGCTGAACGCTGGGCTAGCGGCCCCGAGCAAGACAACCAGCTGGCCAAAAACATTAGCCGCTGGCCGAGCTAGCTAGCCAGCCTGCGTGACGTTACCTTTGGCGACTGTGTCGTTGCCGGAGGGAGCGGATGTAGCCGGTGCCGCTGACTCATCAGCAGCATAGAGATGTGCTCCTAGCCACGATACCCACATGGGTTTGCATATTCTTCACAGTACCCTACCGGAAAAAGACACCTGCCCCTCCAAATTCCATGTGTATATTTTTGCATTTCAGTTTCTCAGCGGCTGTCGTACCCAGAGTGCGTTAGCTACATGGTCACAGTGAACGTCCAACGGTGTATGTATTTATGAATAATGCAAAGACGTAAGCATCAATTTTAGTCACTTCAACTTGCATTGGGGGAAAAAGCTATCAACACAACATTGACATACATTGTACCCTTGTGTTTCTCTGTGTTTCTCTCTTCTGCCGTGTTCCCTGTTTGTCCCTCTGTGTGTGTGTGTGTGTGTGTGTGTGTGTGTGTGTGTGTGTGTGTGTGTGTGTGTGTGTGTGTGCGTGTGTGTGTGTGTGTGTGTTCGTTTTTTGTCGTTCCTGTCCTGCCACTCACTCTCCTGGCTCCTGGACCCCTGTTCACCTGCCATCAATCGGCTCATCACCTCTCCCCCGTCGGCTCGCCTGCTTCTCATCCGACTCTCATCCGTGGCTCTTCACACATCCGGTGCCAGACCGTTGCTGCAGTTACCGTGGATTATTCCTCGTCTGCCTGGCTGCTCACCCGCGTTCATCTCGAGCCTGAGATTCGATGCCTCTTCGGAATCAACCCCCCCCACCCCCTCACCAGCCACCCCTTCTAATCTCTGATGTACTTTTAAATAGAACAGTTCCATTTTAGCTGCCTCTTAGTTGTGTTCTGAGCTTGGGTCCACTTTTATTTGACTAAAACCTGACATATCATGGTGCCAACAAGAAACAGTTTGTCGTGCCAAAGAAAAAGCCTACCTTGACCTTTGACGCTCTGTTATTGACCCCTATGCGTCCCGATGCTAGCTCAACCTTTGCAGTTGTAACTAACCAAATGGGTCTCCACTCTGACTCTGTTTTTTGGGATGGAAGAAATATTGCAAAAAACACACGACTTGATCACCCACAATCAGAAAACATTACGCGACGCTGTGCGGATCCCACTTATCAGACCGCTGCCTCCGAAGGTCTGAGAGAAATAGACATGCGCCATCTAATATTAAAGGTTGATTAAGAATTCACTTCCGAGCCAGCTATGGATTGAAGACTGGAACACCGGAGGGGACAGTGAAGATGTTCAAATGCGTGCATCCGAGAAAGGGGCGCTTGCCCTGACGGTTCAGCAGCGAGCGCACAGATCCTTTGGGGGGGGGGGCAGTGTGAGAGAGAGAGAAGACAGGGGGGTCAATCCTATTCATAGAAACCAGACATGTGGTGGTTTGCCAAGGTAATCGAGTGTTTAAATCCTCAGCCTCTGGATCCAGACATTGGACAGTACTCGACTGTACTTCTGATTTTCCCTCTCTCCGTCCTCCCCGGCCATCGGAATAAGCAGCACGTGCTGCATTACAGGGAACGACACTGCACACCAAAACAAGACGCAGGCCATTAAAATGTGTCCCCTTGAAGAAAACCCAGTGTGGGTGCATTATATTAACACGGTGTCCCTTATTAGCGGTTGCTGCTGAAGCGGTGTTGCGCGAGCTGGGCTATTGCTCGGAAATTTTCAAGTTAAGTCTTAATCCTCAGCATGACACAACAAATATGTGTGGTTCCCCCTACCCCCACCCCCACACCCGCAACAGCGAGCCTTATCTAAAACCCTTCTGTGTGTCGGGAGTGCGTTTAAAAATGCCCAGAAATGACTGCAAACTGTTCAGTGTGATAGCACAAGAGAGATTTTGAAAATTGACACATTTTAGGAGGGGAGTTACTCTCTTTCTCTGTCTCACTCTCTTTAGAGTCCTTGAGACAGTTTAAAGGAGAGTGTGTTATCTCCTGCAGAGCGATTGGGGGAACGGGGGGGGGGTGGGGGGAGATGCTTCTCACTACCGTTCTCACATACCTGCCCTGTTTACAGATAGATAGAGGTATCTGTCTGTGTGTGTGTGTGTGTGTGTGTGTGTGTGTGTGTGTGTGTGTGTGTGTGTGTGTGTGTGTGTGCAATGCACTCAGGCGTGTCTTTCCGACTTCCAGCCATATTTAAAGACCCGAAAATGAGTCGTTGCTTTGAGGAAATGTCTCCAAGGGTGAATGTGCGAGTGGGCAGGCGTACACACGAGATAATTCAGTCTTCTACAGCAGGAAAAGTGTCACAACAAATTAAATTCACCAGAGGCAGAAACTCCTGGGCTCAATTTCAACTCGATCCTAAATCCATGGAGGAATATGTAAATGTATGCGCCGCACACAGAAATATTACAATGGTGCGCGGCTGCATCTGGTTGCAAAATATACTTGCATCCAGCATCAAAGCGCGTTAAACGCGGCATCCCAATTAGTGTGTGATTCAAATAATCCAAAACCACTGCAGTAATGTAAAGTTCCCCCATACCACACGCATAGCATCGTAGTTACAAATTGAGCCATCACAGAGGCCCTTTAATGCCCTTTTAGTTCTTGTTTGCTGCACTTTGAACCGTATTACTCAAGCAGATGATACTGGAGACAAATCCTGAAGGTGCCAACGTGTTCACATCCGACCCCGTTGGCGTAGTAACCTTCTACGGCACTGGGGTCGCCCCGGCGCGCGGTCTCAGCAAACACATGGTTAACGGTGTGACTTCAAACTAAAACACTTGCTTCAGTTTAGGCCACAAAAACAACTTGGTTCGGTTCAAATAAAGAAAAAAACAGTACCTTAATTCGGTAAAACGTAAAACAAAGTAACGGAAAAGCTAAGTACGGAAAACACTTGACAAACATCACAAACCTAACTTTGGGATATGAACAACCGTCTCGAACACCATTCCTCTGGTTGAATGTCCGGTGTTTGTTTGACTACTAGACAATAGACTAAAGGTGCGTTCACACCAAACGCGGCGGGAATTTTTCGCGCGATCAGATTACATACAAAGTCAAAGCACAGACGCAAAATGGTTGCGAAAAAGCAAATTTTCGCCGAGCGGCGAATCGCACTGCGCGAAATCGCGCGAACTCGAGCGAATGACGCGACATGAATAATTTGCTTATTCACGTGACGCTGAGTTGCGAACGCCAATCTGCGTTGAGAAGCTCGTCATCACCGCCGTGCTGCCGTTGCTGATCAGAAACTATGGAGGAGAAGTCGATAGTCTGGAAGAGGAAGTCCTCCAGACGCAGCTCCTGGAGAAGCTGTGTGCGACTACGGATAATATTATGAACCCAGACATGAGGGCGTTTGATGTTCCAACGTTTGTGGGACTTCCACAACATGTACAAAGCAGAACTAGTGGTTATTTCTTCCACGTTGGATGGCAGAAAGGAACTATTTCCACGGAGATAAGCCACGCCCCCTCTCCGGCGGCGCGTCGAGTGCGAAAAAGCAAAATAACCACAAATAGTCCGGCGCTGCGAATATTCGCAACGCTTTTGGTGTGAACACACCACGCGAATGACGCGATGCGAAAATTCGCGCCGCGTTTGGTGTGTACGCACCTTAAGAAGTGGAAGTAGTCACCGCGACGTCACCCATTGGTTTGTGGACTGCCGTTTTAAAGCCTCGAGTCGTGGTTGATGTTTTTTTGTAACTGGAAGTGACACGAGAGGGTGGAGCTCCTAGTCGACTAAAATCTTACAATTAACTTTCATGAAGGGAAAAAAAGTTAAAGTTGTAAGACGAAAATTAGCGATCTGTCAATCACAAGGTAGCTCCACCCTGAAGCATACCCTGCTTTTTGGTCTGTGTGACTCTAAATGGACCATAATTTACTAAATGAACATCATGCTGTATTGAAGAAGACTTGAAACTTGAGATTGAGACCATAAACTCATGTTTACAATGTTTACTGAGGGAATAAATCAAGAGAGAAGTAGAGTCATTTTCTATAGACTTCTAAACAATCTGACTTCTTTTTGCAACCAGAGGAGTCGCCCCCTGATGGCCAGTAGATGAAATGCAGGTTTAAGGCACTTCCACAATGGCTTTCCTCTTTGCCTGATTTGACAAGGGTGCCATCTGCGTCGCTATTTGACGTCCTGGTAATGAGACCGGGCTGCAGGGTGCACAGGTGGAATAATCGTCCCAACGGCTTCCACATGCTGCTTTATTGTGAGCTGGATTTCTGAACATATATCTTACCAAATGGCTCTCATGAAGAGACAGAAAGGGTTTCAAAAGTAAGCTTGTTAATTCGACTGTAGTACTGCGTGTTCCATATTCCACCTCTGGATAAGTAAATCAGAGGACTGTCAGCTTTTTTTTGTTTTTTTTCTCCACTTTCAAAGACTGGATGTGATGCCATCTCCTTATTATGTCGCCGAGCATTGTTGGGTTTTCGAATGCATTAAGCACAATACCGACGGAGCCTTAAATCATTGCCGTATCATGTTTCCCCTAATGACACGAAAAGCCGTCCTCGCTCTCATCTGCATTAATGAAGCGGGCGTGCCCAGATAAAACGTGACAGTGTTCACAATGTCGGAGTGATAAATCTCCATGAAAGTGGGGAGTCACACCGACGCCACGAACCCAAATACTACTGATTAAGCTCACGCTCAATCAGGCACGCGCGCACATGACACACACTTACACACACGCACGCACACGGCAGGGCACATGTGCAAGAAACACACGCACACGTGCGCGTGGATGAAACTACTGTCGAGGCACGCGCAGCCAATGCTTTTCTAGTTTCCATGCGTCCTTGTGTTGCGCTCGCTGCCTCTGCACACGTTTTCAATCTACTGGCTGTAAATTGTCAGTTCATTGTTCATTGTTAATTGCTCGTTAAGCACTAAGATAACACTTGCTGTTTCATATGGGATTGATCTAATTGATGGCGTGGATCAAAAGCGCACGTGTGTGTGTGTGTGTGTGTGTGTGTGTGTGTGTGTGTGTGTGTGTGTGTGTGTGTGTGTGTGCGTGCGTGTAGAGTGTCAGTGTAGAACCACGACCTGTTCTCCTTCGTCAGCCTTCACCGAATTGACAGAAAAGCTTTGTGCCTTTGCTCTCGAGTCTGTCAAGGAGATAAAAAAAAAAAAAAACTGAAAGGAGGAAAAAAAAAACACCCCCAAAAAAACGAAGGGGATATTAATGTTTAACACAAAGAGAAAGTAGTGACAGATTCTGAGACTGATAGGAGGAGTACATTTAAATGAAAGAGACAGGGAGGGAGGTGGCGGAGGAGGAACAAGGAGATGGGTAGTTTGAGGACAAAAAGAAGAAGTGGAGATAACGGAGAGGAGGGAGAAGAAAGTGGAGGGGTTCAGCTCGAGATAAAAAAAAAAGAGAGGCGGCCGCTGAGCTAACAGCGACCGCGCGCATTTGTATGCATACAGTATGTGAAAGTTATGCTGAGTCATTGTGAGTTTTCTGCAGCAGCGACAGGCTTGCTTGAGAACAAACAGAGGAAGAAGTGGGTAATTAGCATGAGCAGTGATGAGGAAAATAAAATACAGGAACACTCTGTGATTCACTGGCTGTGTTTGTTTGATTGACAGGCTGCCTCCACCAAGTCAGCAGACAGTGGTTGATGGTGGCTTGGCGTAATTCCCCCAAAGAGAGGGAGGCGAGCAGTGGTGGTAATAATAAATAATCCCGAGCTCTGCTAAACCAAGCACGGCTGGGTAATTGGTGTGGCGTTAATATTTGATGAGCCCGTAAAGGCATCTAAAGTGACCAATGATAGCCACGAGTGCCACTGAAACAGATGGGTCAAATGCATTCTGGAGTGTATGAAAATGAGACTAAATGTCTTTTGGGAAATGAGAAAGAATTGGGGATTAAATGCAAACAAGGACATTATTTTGCTCTCCTTCTTTCAGCAGGGTACACAACAATAGAAGTGTGTGCATACAAAAGATAAAACCGATGTCCTCCTGTTGAATAGTTTCAAGTATGTTTTTGTGAAAACTGGTAAGAAAAAAAAAGACTGTTTAATTATTCTAACTTAGGTTGGAAAGTCAATGTCAAAGCATTTGAGTTGTAGTGGATGGGTTTAAAGGACCGTTATAGTAGTTTATGCTTAACAAACATCACCTAAGGCGATTAAAGTGATTACAGAACAAGCAGAGACGAGTTCGGGGGACACATAAACAGCCAAAAGAGATCATACAGAGTAAGACAAAGACCAAAAAAAAAAACAGAGGGGACAGAAGCAAACTGAAGAATACATCATGTGTTCAGACAGTCCAAAAGGCCACAGGGCAGGAACCGAGGTGGATGTGTCCAACAAACGAGATCTTTCAGCCAGGAGACCCGTGTGAAACAAGAAGTCAACGTTGATGTTTTTGTCACGTAACTTACGTACTTCAGTAATGACACTTCCGTGGTTATTTTAACTCAAACGACGATCTTTTTCCAAACCTAGCCAAGTAGTTTTGTTGCTTAAACCCAAAAAGTGTTTCACCATCTTTTCCTAAACCTAACTAAGTATTTCCCTGTGAATACAGGAGTTTATTTTGAAAAGACCGTACGCATGTAAGGGGTGGACCTCTGTCACGCGTCGCTGGCTTTCGTCGTAAAAAAAGCACAAAGAATGAGACGTAACTTTTGGTAAGATATCACACGAACCGTCGTACGAGCATACGTTGTAGAGGGTTTGAGAAGTGTGCCGTAGAGAAGAAAGCAACTCTTACAATGCTTAAGACTATTTCAGCTACTGTTTGGAACACCCCCTATCCCTGAGATTTCACGCGTACAACATTCACCAATTAGACAGATACAGATATAAAGAGTGTCACCTCTCTACGTCGCATAGGAGACAACCAGGCACTCTGCAATGAGTAAGCATCCCACTGATGGCGCTCCGAAGCCTCGGTAGTGACAGACGCCTATTAGGCAATTGGAGTCAAACATGCAGACGCAAACCCCTCCAACACACACACACACACACACGTCTGCTCATCTCCTGACACTCAAAACACTCATCTGACACTCAAATGCTACCGACTGACAGCCGAGACACGCTGCTCTGACAGATCAAACCTGATTTACAATGCATGCGTGTCGCGCGTGTGCGTGTGTGTGCGTGTGTGCGTGTGTGTGTGTGTGTGTGTGTGTGTGTGTGTGTCATTCTGCGAGGAGGAGACGAGCAGAGGGAGTTAGGGGTCAGAATTGTAAATTTGAAAGTGTCACATATCATGCCATTTATCCATCCAGCACCCCCTCCTCTCGTCCACACACACACACACGCACGCGCACACACACACACACACACACACACACACACGCGCGCGCGCGCGTGCAGCATCCACCTCCAACCCTCCCAGCCATTCATTCCAACCTTCAGGATAATCAATCAGCTCGTTCTGTCTTATTTCGCCTCCTTTCTCCTGTCCCTTCCCATTTGTGGACTGCATCACTGTCGTCCCCGCGATGTTAAGCGGTGGAGTCAGTCCCAGAGACGATCTGTCCCCTCGACCAGACGAATTACAATATCTGACACTTTAGTGCTTCAGTGCACTCCCCAGACATACAGTAACAACCGAGTCCCCTGAAAACTACGTCCGTGTACGTGTAGTCTGCACGAGAAAATCTGTTTTGTCGGAAATGTCACACGACCTTGGACTCATTTTCTTTTTTAATCAACATAATGATGAGTGTCAGTTTTGAAATAATCTGCAAAATGTTTACCGTTTGTTGGAACCTACTCGTGGCAACTGAAGCATTGTTTCATTTGTTCACTCCTTTCTGTGGACTGAGAACGAAGCGATCGGCACATCACAACATCTGGTGAATCAGAGTCAATGGCCACGATTACGTGGCGATAGCGATTCGCTTTCCTACGTGTGTAGACGGGGCATTAAGTTCTTTAACTTTACTCATTTTGCGTCTGGCTAGTTAGCTCGCTGACGTTAGCTTGATCATCCCGCCATGTTTTCATGCCAACGTTAAGCTGGTTACAGAAAATGAGCGGAGCAGCGAGCTGGCGGTCAGCGGTTGGTGTCTGCTCCCCGCTGCTAGGAGACTACAGCCGGGTCGCGATTTAGTGTCTCGGCCCATTGCCCACTTTTTAGCATTATTCAAAATGAAGCAGTAGGTGGACTACGGCTCAGACCTGGGGGTGAAGTTAAAGTTAATGTCACTAAAAGCACTTAAGGTGTTTAAGGTGGCATTTTAGGGAAAAAACTCATTCGCTTTCCTTTTTAAATCGGCAACAATTTAGCGTTGCACTCCTATCGACAGTTCTTTTTAAAAAAAGGATCAAAATCAATGCAGCATAGCGTAGAGCAAAGACTGTAAGCAAGAGGGAAGGGGCTAGCCAGGCTCCGTTCAAGATGTACCTTAAAGGACCTCTAAAGCTCATTAATGAACACGACAGGATGCAGGATGCAGAAGTGTGTCTTAAAGGTTGTGACAACTTGTGTTCGAAAGTCAACCCCCCAAAAATAATTAGAGAGTAAAATTAGCACATCGAAGGCTTTGTGTGCGTATGAGCTGTCACAGAGGCCGGCTGTCAAAAAACGCCAAGCTAGACACCTGCCTGTCACACGTTTGATGCTTAGTTGGATCTCCAGAATAATAAGGAATAGATTAAAGTTTGTTTTTTTACACTCACACACACTCCTTTCTCCTTTAAAAAAAAATCCAATCTATGTCCGTGTGTTTCCAGCTATCATCAGAACGCCGAAGGACCAGACAGAATATATGAAAAGCAATGAGGAAAGAGTTTATGTGTCTGGGTTATAGCTCGTGTTTGGATTCATGCACCCTTGAGGTGTGTGCGCGCGCGCATGCGCTTTACAAACACAGTGTGAGTGTGTGTGTGTGTGTGTGTGAAATGTGGCCTCAGGGCCTCAACGATGGGGTACCGCCGAGGGAATTCCCCGAAAGGCAGAGATCCTCAGCCAAAAGGACAACGAGCATCACCCCTGCTTCTCATCTTCGCTCTGCATGCCGCAGACACGCACCAACACATTCAAGCTCACCCGCCTTCCCCCCGCTTGCTCTCGCGCTCCACTCGCGCTCACATGTGCACGCACGCACATTCATACATTTACTCAATGCAGCCTTCTGCCCTCGCCTCTTAGAAACTCCAACACAAAGACATTGTTCCTGCAGGCGTTACGCGTAGAGAGTCAAGTGGTGTTGCCAGATGATGAGCCTTGAAATATCATAAAAGACTCAAGGGAACAACATACCTTTTGGACATTTAACATCCCATTTATTGCGGGGAGTTGGTGCACGGTGAACGATCCACTTTATGGCAA
The DNA here is from genome assembly GCA_016806645.1 of Ophiodon elongatus. Classification (NCBI taxonomy): domain Eukaryota; kingdom Metazoa; phylum Chordata; class Actinopteri; order Perciformes; family Hexagrammidae; genus Ophiodon; species Ophiodon elongatus. The sequence continues at coordinate 487,957 of JACSYO010002138.1, read as the reverse complement.
ATGAAGCATGTTGTATATATAGAAAGAAATTAATTAAAAACCCTTATTTCTATTCTCTAATCATCTATTTGAAGAACAATCTTGCCTCATATTTTAGTCAAAGGCTCAGACGCCACCCACATATTGCATCTTTTCAAGCAGGAGCGTGGCTGGTGATGAATCAAATTTTTTAACGTGTGCACGCCTCTGTCTGACACACGGTCACAGCCATTCCACAAATCCCACATGCACAGTGATGTGCAGCAAGCAGTAGCCTGTGCTGGTGTCGTGCCTCTGCGACTGTGGGGTCCGCTGAGGTGTTGCAATTCAGTAATGACACGGCAGGTTGCTGCTCTAGAAACGAGCTTTAGTGACATCTAAATTCTAATCCTGTTCTGAATTTGTTTTTAAAAGCAATTATTTAGTCATGAAATAGAACCAATTATTGATGTGAGTGGCTCTTTGTAGTTATAAAATCCTTAAGATTCCTATCCCTGCCTGAAGGCCACCGTAGCTTGGAAAGGGACGGCTGAGCGGAGGTTTCAATCTGCAACTCGACCACTGAATGTCATTGAATATTACGCACTGTTCCTTTAACCCTCTCAACCCCTCCACTCCTGTCACATTTTACTCTCAGTGGCCTTGACTTTCCACTGCAGTATAAAAGTCCTGCAGCTGTGTGGAAACAGCGCAATGATGGCGAGAAGTAGAGTGAACTCAAACATGTCTTCTGTGCTGTATAACACAGTATAACCATGCCACTTACATACATACATACATACATACATACATACATGCATACGTACATACATACATTGAACTGTTCACATTTTTACACCCTTTACTTACAGCCTCTCCTCTCCTATCTGCTCTGCACTCAGCAGCAGTTTCATGGACGTTTTGTCATGCAACTGTTTTGGACCCAGCCGAGTCAATTATGGCTATCTACAGTTGCGCTGAGGCTTTTTACGGGATCTGGGTGCTTCAAGCGGTTTATTTGGGATGAGATTTTTCCCCGAGACACGTAGAATAACATGAACTTTGACGGAATATCCGTTTGTTTTGGCTCGTCACACATGACGTGTTCGAAGGCCCTGTCGGGGTTCAGAGGGTTAATAACTGCAACAAAGCCAGGAGACAAAAGAAAAGAAAAGAAAAGAAAAGAAGAGAAAAGAAAAAAAGAAGAGAAGAAAAGAAAAGAAAAGATGGTAACTTGTGAATAACAGGGTGCTGAGTATTTAGCGCAAACAAGGCCCTTGTGCTGAAAAGGGACACTTTTGCAGGGAATGTGGGAGTCTGGAGGGACACAACCTCTAAATGCAACTCGCTTACGGCTCGCCGTGTAATATACCTGGCCCTCAGTTCCCCCACTCAAGGATTATAGTGATAAATGTTATCTGGCGGAAAGGGGAAAAGAGGAGAAACTTCAAACATGAAGCATTAAATGCCCCCAGTCAGTTATGATTTAAGATATTAATATGACTTTTGCAGAGGCCTATACAGTTTAGGCTGCACGGCAAACTGTAATAGCAATGGAAACTCAGGCAACATTTCTTTGTGACAAAACCCAGCAGCCGAATCTGAAGGCTAATACTCGCTAAACATGTTTGCTCGGAATGGTTCCAGAAACTCTAAAACACGTTTCGCTACCCGTCTGTCTATAATCGCAGCACTAACAGCGGCCTGCATTCATTGGCTTTGCTCACAAAGGTCAGTTTGTGCGCCAGCTGTTTACAGTATGCATGATGGATGAAGACAGGGGGGTGGGGGGGATAAGAGCTGAAAACCAAAAGGCCAGCAACAAGAAAACAGAATTGATGATGAACATTTTGCCGAAAATGTTGCTCTACCAACATTCATATTATGTGGCCTAACAGAGGGGTGCAGGGATGAGTCCTGAAACTCGGAGATGAGTCAGCATTTTTCTTTTCTTTTTTCGCACTTCCTGTTCCCTCGTCCCTCGAGGGAACAGGATTTTTCAACGGGCTTTTAGTTAGATGCCCGATATAAGGACGGTGGTTAACCCGCTTTTGTTTTTACGCGTATTCTCATGCGCAGTGGTGTAGTTTGTTTTCATGGCTGAAACATTAGCTCTTTGTACTTCTGACAATTGCATTTGCGACTCAAAAACCATCAAGGTTGGCGTGTGTTTGTGAACATTGTCTGACTGAACCAAACTAGTATCATAAACTTACAGAAACACTAGACTGCTACACAACCATTGTGCCTTTTCTATTTGCAAGTTTTCTGTTTCCAAATATTTACAGGTGTTGAGAATACACCCTCAAGCAGTGTGATACCAACACGCGAATCACACGTCACTCAACTGCAGCTCCGTGTTGTGATTCCACGACAGCGCCGTATTCTCTGTCAAACTATAGTTCACAACACTGCAGAGCTCGTGGCACTCGTCGGGGGCTGGGTCGGGTCGTGAGGCCTCGGCGGGGTAGCTGTCGCCCGGTCTGCATAGAGGGTGGGAGCTGACGCCACTGTCTGTCCGCCAGCGATGTGTTTCGAGCACGGGGCGGTCCGTGGTCTGTAGACATTGAAATTTGAGGGCCCTGACGCATACGAACACGTCGTTGGTTCTATTTAAAGCAGGAAGCGTCTGATGAAAAGTCCCTTCAAAAGAATATTCTTGTTTGTGTGGACAGTTTCAGGCTCATTAATCCTGTGCGTCACAGCCTGCTTTCCAAATAACAATAATAATAATAAATACATAAAAATTCAGCGGTTCATGTTTTATTTCCGGCAATGCATTACGAAGCACAAGATGTGAAATTAACAACTGATTGATGCAATCGTATTCTGCCTCATAATTTTTTTCATGATTTATTTTGATCTGATTGACTGTAAAAAACAAAACAACAAAATAAAACACACCACCTGCATCTAGCTGCAGATTTCTGGTACTGCGTGTTCCCATTGTGCCGCTCTGCACCCTCCGGACCACAATATGGTTCCCTGATGAGCTTTGTGCGAACAGATATAGGACCTCAATGTCAACTAGTGATCTGGTTATGGTAAGCAGGCATGCTGGGTGTACACATCTGAAAAACTATTTGAGAACTTGAAATTTGTACCATAAGCTTTTTTATTTCAGCCAAACTATTTCAGTTAACATAAATGTGGCTAATAACGTGAAGAGTAACTAAACCTTTTTCCCCACTTTTTTTCAGCTGAAAAACTGGGTATGTAGTAGTGTTGTTGACTAAGTTAGGTTATAATCTTGACATTTTACTGCAAAGTCTTCTCCATATTGTGTGCCCTCTCCTGGTTTAAAAATTGTTTCAATTGAATTTTGCTACTGGCTAATCTAGAGCCAGGTGATGTGTGTGGCGCCAGCTTTCGTCACCCCCTCTCCTCGCCCCCTCTTATAAAACCGGAGTGTTGGTGAAGAGCAGCTGTTATCCTTTCAATTAGCCTTTATATCACTTATGCCAATTGCTAACATACATTTAGCAACGGCTAATGCACTTCGCTAGGATGCATGAGTTTACGCCGTCTTTTTTTCACAATACCAGTCCATTTACAGCACTCATACCCAACCACAGTCATAACAGTAGTCAGCATGCTAGCAGCTGGCATACATATAGCTACCGCTAATGTGAATTGCTAGCATACGCCTTCCATGTAAACTGATTTGAGAGTTTATACTGTATTTTGTCGCTATACCAGTCGCTTTACAGCACTCTTATCTTCCCATCATCATAATAGTCAGCATGCTAGCAATTAGCATTGGCGATTAGCACTTGCGATTAGCTAGTGGGACGCAGTGCCTACGGCAAGTGAAGGAGTTCAAGTATCTCGGGGTCTTGTTCACGAGTGAGGGTAAGATGGAGCGGGAGATCGACCGACGGATCGATGCGGCTGCAGCAGTAAAACAGGCGCTGCAGCGGGCGGTCTACGTTCCGACCCTCACCTATGGTCACAAACTCTGGGTCGTGACCGAAAGAACGAGGTTTCGGCTACAAGCGGCAGAAATGAGTTTCCTCCGTAGGGTGGCCGGGCTCAGCCTTAGAGATAGGGTAAGGAGCTCGGACATCAGGGGGGAACTTGGAGTTGAGGCGCTACTCCTTCGTATCGAAAGGAGTCAGCTGAGGTGGTTCGGGCATCTAATCAGGATGCTTCCTGGACGCCTCCCGTTAGAGGTTTTCCAGGCACGCCCAACTGGTAGGAGGCCCCGGGGAAGACCCAGGACACGCTGGAGGGATTATATCTCCCAGCTGGCCTGACGGCCATCATGAATGGTAAATTATGAACGTGATGAAAATCTGGCAACATGTTGAAGTAACTCAGACCCAGCAGCTCATGTGGTGCTAGCCAGCCGCTCAATGACCAACAACCCAATGATTCATCTACACCAGACGTGTCAAACTCAAGGACCGCGGGCCACTTCCGGCCCTCAGTACAATTATATCCGGTAAAATATCATATGTCTCTTATAACTGCCCTCCCTATAGGACGAACACCGCTGTTACTAAAAGTCCCAAAATGCACTGCAATAGCTAACATGCCAAGACCTGCATATTCAGCTGCACCTTTCCGCTACTCTATTAGTCTATCTAGTTGGGAGGATGCAGGAGAAGATGTAGTGGGAGAAATGTGCAGATTTGAGTCTAGGTTTTTGAAGTTGCATGAGGAAATCTGCCAGTTTTTGGAACGCAAAGGGAAAGACCCCACAGAGCTCCGGGACGAAAAGTGGCGATGTGAGCTGTTCTTTTTGTGCGACATAACGAAGCATCTCACTGCGCTAACCCTCCAGCTTCAGGGACGGGGACGTGTGATCACAGACATGTATGATGCAGTGAGAGCTTTCCAAGCCAAGCTGCGCCTGCGAGAGACTCAGATGCAGGAAGGAAACTTGGGTCACTTTCCATGTTGCCAAACACTGAAACACTGCGCATTTTGCTGATAAACTGGGCGCACTTGGTAGAGTTCACTCGGCGATTTGTCGACTTTTTAGCTCAGAAAATTCAATTTGAACTGCTCAGCAATCCATTTGCAATTGACGTGGAAAGAGCACCTGTGAACATCCAAATGGAGCTGATAGACCTCCAGTGTAAGGACACACTCAAGGAAAAGTATGACTCTGTGGGCGCTGCACAGTTTCCAAGCTTCATCCCCAAAACGATGCCTCAACTCCGCCTTCATGCTGCTCAAATGCTCTGCATGTTTGGAAGCACATACCTGTGTGAGCAGCTTTTCTCTGTGATGAAGATGAACAAAATCCCAAACATGGCAGCCAAGAAAAGATGCCAAACATCTGGTTCACATGTGCATAAACGAAGAATGTAGACTACCGAAATTTTGTTTTGTTTTGTTTTTGCACTTCATCCAATATCCTTTCTATCCCTTGTTTGGCCCTCAATGTAGTCCCATTTTTTAATTTTGGCCCTCTCTGTGATTGAGTTTGACACTCCTGATCTACACTCTCGTGACAGAGCAGAGAAGCACATTGCCGTCGCCAGATAACCAGCCGAAAACACGGATTCACCAGACTTCCTAATGTTCGGATTGATGATGCCGACATATTTACCCTTCAAAAAACCTACTTTTAGCTGGTGATAAAAAAAATAAAAGTTCAACACAGAGGGTACAGTATGCGAAGTGGTTCGGAAAAATTGGCTTTGTTTATAAACCGCTCAGGAACGTTGTGGCTCGGTTTATTGACGCTATCAATATTTTATTACGTCTGAGACACAGAAATACAAATCCTCAGTTATTTCCACTCCATTTGGCTGGAGAACGAGGACATCCCCAGCACCACGGTGTGCCAGGGAACATATCGATTCCTCAGAGCCTGAAACGAAATCGCCGCCCCGGATACTGTGGTTCACTGTGTGTCCAACTGAGAAAAGGTATTTCAACAGCTCAGGTTTTATGGTATTTGTTTTGTTTTGTTGAGACAGAACTCTATACATAATAATCGAGAACAATCAGCAGCATCGCTAACTAATTAGCTGCTCGGATGGGGGAAGTAGATGCAGCACAACACAGGCCCTTCGAACTGTGTTGACACAGAACACAGAGCCGAGGCGATGCGTGGTGATTCTTGTTGGGGTTGTTAGAATATTCATCAGCATCTTCTGTGGGGGAAAAATAGCCCCCATGCATGTTACTCGTCTAGTGGAGCAGTTCGACGTGACTTGTTTTCGCTATGAGGGAATTGTTCAACTTCAACGAATATATTTTCTCCAGTTTGTAAACACATTAAATAGGGATGTTTTAGGCCGATGGTTTTATGGGTGCCTTTCCCAATACGAATGTCGAGATGTGTGGAATTCACCTTGTGTGTACGGGAGTGTGTGTGCGCGTGCACGTGTGAGGGTGGGCTTAGCCTGTATTTCAGCCCTTTGTGCATCCCCACAGCTCTGAACAAAGACCGTCCAGGATCAAAACAGGCGAGAATTCTCTCAGCCTGACATTGTATGCATGTGCGCATCTTGCGGCTCGTGCTCGTGCTCGTGCTCGTGCGCACGTTCTTTCAGTGTTTTTTATTTTTATTTTCCGGGGCGCACAAACATGTCGCTGGTTGTCCGTGCATGTTGTGCCGTCCTGCCCTCTTGCCTGACCGGCCACGTTCTTGTCCAAATACATATTCAGCACTTTGCTCTTTTTTTCTTTTTTTTTTCTCTCTCTCTCTCTCTCTCTCCTCTTTTCGCTCCTCTCCCCCGTTCTTTCCATTTTAGGGTGTTATTAGATAGGACAACTCTTGCCGCTGGCAATTCTCCTCTCAGCACTCTACATCCAAAGGCATGTGGGTTTTGGAAACCAGTGTGTGTGTGTGTGTGTGTGTGTGTGTGTGTGTGTGTGTGTGTGTGTGTGTGTGTGTGTGTGTAGGTACTGCAGTGCCTGTGTGTGAGCTCGCACATCACTGCAGCACGTACGGTAGTTAACAGCACGTATGTGGTGCAGAAAGAGAAAGTGTTTTCTAAGATCTCCTCATGTAAGGTCAGTATTTCATTCATTTTCCTCCTTTCTGTAACCCTTCATCCCCCATCATGCACTATGCCTCTCATCAAAACGGCAGGAGGGCCACTTTCGCTGGCGACCCCCGTCTCTGTATCCTTCTCTTTCTCTCTCTCTCTCACTCACTCACTCACTCACTCACTCACTCACTCACTCACTCTCACACACACACACACACACACACAGACACACACACACACACACACACACACTCTCTCTCAACGCACACAGGCCCAGACACATGCGAGAGCATCGGTGTAAGAGCCCGGGGGCTCCAGTCTATTAAAGGTCCATCCATCATCACATCTAATTTTAATACGGCAGGAATAAAAAAAGATGCTTACGCGGCTAATTGAGGAAATTTCTGAAACCTGCATGCCGGAGTCTTAAGCTCGCCCGGAAAACCTCTCTAAGCACTTAAAGGCATGCGCGCCGCACACAGAAACACACTGAACAAGGTCAACGCGCTCAGCCAATTAGGCCTCATGCTGCTTTCTGTCGTGTGTGTGTGTGTGTGTGTGTGTGTGTGTGTGCGTGTGCGTGTGCGTGTGCGTATGCATATGCATATGCATATGCGTAGTCTTTGCAGTGTGAGACATGATTACATGTATGTAAGGTTTTTCTAAAGCTCCCAAGGGCCAAACGACACAAGGCAAAGCATTCATTGTGTTTTGATCCTACATTTATCCCCCTTCCGCTTCTTCGTCTTTGTTTTCCATCAGGCTTTTTTTTTCTTTCTTTTCTTTCATCTGTCCTCTGAGCATCTTGGTCGTGGTTATCAAGCTAAAGTGCCTCTCAGTCCTCCGGATGAGGCTGGAGCAGACAGCAGCGTCGACGCACATTTATTTCGGTTCAGTCATGAAATCAATCCAGGTCAAGATCAATAAATCATTTAATGCTCAAAAAAAAAAGAAAAAGATTCACAGTGCTCTTTTATAATTCCGTTAGCAGCTTTGGCCATTAACAAAGAGTTAAGTTCCCGTCATAAGTGGGACTAATTTGCTTTTAACTCAAATTAAGGCATGCTTCAAAGTGAAACCATGGAGCTACACACACACACACACACACACACACACACACACACACACACACACACACACACACACACACACACACAGCTTCATGCTGCTCACCTCTGCAAGCATATTTTAACAAAATCCCCTTTTAAAGGGTGTTTTGAGTTCTAACTTTTATGACATTGCTTACGAACAGTAAGCTTTACTTCGGTCGGTTGATTGTCATGTCATGTCACCATGGAAACACAGCTCTCATTTCTGAGATTGCCCGGGGATTGGTTAATAACCTTTCGGGTCTGTGTTCTTATTCATTTTCTTTTGTTGACTGTCTGACCTGACCACACTGGGATTCCGACTGAACCCACGGCCAGGACCCCCTCTTGTAGGGCCGTCCTGTCCGAAACGGAGCAGCTTCCAGACCACGCCACACGGGCCTGGGGATGCCATTAACGATGCAGTGGTGGAGGCTGTAATTTAACTGTAGGTAGAGTTTCCTCAGCCTCTCTATGGAGCAGAGTCAGCCCCCACGCCCGCCTCTTTTCCCTCTGGCCCCAGAAGCAGTGCTGGCCTCAGCATCACTGGAGCTCAATACTGGCATGGCGTGGAGGACATGACATCCACTTTTGTTATCACGAAATGGTAAAATCATTTAGCTCCTAGAAGGCGGCCGCTGCAGCGAGTTAGAAATATACAAGCTTTGTTTTCTCCCAATAAACAATACCTGAGCCCCGTGTTAAGCTATTTGAGCTGGAGGGACGTGGAATCAAGACGAGCGTCGACGGCCGTGTGAAACATACCCAAACGGATCTATTACGAGCCGCATCGATCCACACTCAAAGATGGGCACTTCGGAGCAGCGTGCTGTGTTTCAGCACTGCAGCCTGAAAATGGAATCTCCCGTGAGAAGTTAAACGCGGCCAAGCCAGCAAAAAATGTCTTCACAAGCTCGAGCTGCTACCGCCGACGAAACCGCTCTTTTTATGCCACACGGTTATCGTGCAGTACAACCGAGACAAAATAGAACCGCGCCCACCTTGTTGCCACTGTGTCCATTTGATAAAACAAGTTAACCAAGGTCATGTTATTTATCGCAGCAGAATGGTGTGGGAGGGGTAGCGGGGGGGAGTGGGTAGCGGAGGGGGGGGGCAGAATTGTTGCACAAGGAGTCTCTGTTGGGAGCGGGCACAAAGCAGACACACTGATGCACTTATAGCCATTGAGCAGGTACCACGCAATCCACGGCAAGTAAGAACCAGCATCGGGAGTTCTCAAGGTTTATCATCAGTGATAAGACAGAGGGAAGAGTAGCCGGCATTTGCTTAATCCCAGGCCGTATTGGGGAAAGCGGATATTGGATAGTCAAACAGCTCAACAGCCTTGGTTTTTCAACAACATCAATGGAAAGCTTCCAATTTGTTGCTCGAAGATTAGGGATCTTCTCAACGACTAATTTCCCTGAAGTTTAAGCAGAAGTTTAAAGGCCAGCAGTCTAAAAGTAAGAAACCACTCAGAAAACAGTCAAAATTGATAACGATTAAATGTATAAGGTAAAAATGTCGTCCGTAAAAAAATATTGAGTATGTCATCGTGGAATTACAACTTCCAGGTCCTTCAATGGGATACCAGACTTTTCCCCATAAACTTACAATGGGAAAGTGACGTCTATAACTCAGCTCAGAGTTTTATTTTTGGTAAATCAACTTCCCAGTACAAACACTTGAACAGCCATTATTTAAATCATTAGTTCCTGCAGGTAAGATACATTAATAGCCGAATTCAGAGTTATTTTCCTTCCTGAGAATGAGAACGAGTTTCAGCCAAGGGCTGGGAGGCGGGGTCAAAGGAAGATAGCCAAAGGAAGTGGAAGATAGCCGGAAGATCTGGGTGATTTTATTATGATTTATGATTCCCGCGCCACTGAGCAACTTTTATAGGAATGGAACAGGGTGCCGCCTCCAACGCTGTATCCAGTTCTCTTTACACATCCACGGTTAGCCCTCTTCGCTAGGCCGCCAGCTTTAGTCTGTAGCATAACTAGCTAGCTAGTAAGTCGACTAATTGCGCGCATCCCTAGTGAAGATTGGCCGTTACTTCATGGCCTGACATATAAAAGAAGGAAAACCAACATTGCTCCACAGCACCACTAGTGGTGGAAAAACTCCCCAGGCTGCCACAAGAACCGCAGTTCACAATGCAACTATTCTTCTCAAAAATGCATTTCATCTAGTGATCACGACATCATATTTTCACTATTATAGTTTTGTCAAACGTATGCAATGCTCCGTCATTAGCATGAGACCCGGTTGCTATACCCACCGGTTTATTGCTGGTTTGTTGTCCCAACTCCAGTAGTCAGGCCCAACTCCTCTTGCCTGAGGGCCTCCGCCGCTCGGGCCCTTCTTACTGTGCCGAGCTCCTCGCAGCGAACACAGAGCTGCTCACGAGCTGCAAGCTGCTCCGTCTTTTTCTCGGAAGTCTCCCCCCAAGGCAGCCAGCTGTTGTTCTCTAATCCGCGGCCGCCTGCTTCACAGTGTGCAGACGCATGTCAAATTAGTTTGATACCTCCTCCGAACGGCCCATTACACTTGCTACCTGGCACCTCTTGTTGGTGTGAGGCTTTCCGCTGGAGTGAGACCGAGGCACGGGCAGAAAGATGCCGGGCCGCCGCACACACACTGGCCTCCAGGTCCTTTTCGACACCATCGTTGTTATTCACATCATTGACCTCCGCTGTGATCAAAGTCATCTTTGGCGAACCCAACGTATTTGTATGCGACTTCCACGTGGCCCAGAGGACACTGTTTCGGGGCTTGTTTGCCGCATGGTGCCGGATAGCCACACGGTCCGGTACGAAGTGCCACCTCCGGGAGGGGGCCGGAGACCCCTGTGGTGTTGCGTGTGGACGTGCCATCGTCTCGGCTTTGTCTTCGCCCTATTCAGTTCTCCCACCGCTTCAGTGTGCCTCTATCCTTCCCTTGGTTCTGGTGCACAAAGATATCAGCCGAACAATTGCGCACTGAACAATGGAGAACATTCCACCACCACTTTACTCTGCTGCCAGCCAGTGCAAATAACTATAGCACAGTAACATTCAATCGCGTTGCAATTTCCCATGAAAAGCAAGAGTGTTTTTCAAAGGTTTTCTCTTTTTCTTATTTTTTATTTTTTTCTTACTTTCGAGGACAGTTGTGATGTCCACTGTGGAATGTCCGCAGTACAAGTAGCTCAGCTAGCAAGGCTACTCAAAAAAATAGCAAGCTTATTCAAAGCATTGAATGGGGGCTGTATAGGAGCTAGTGAAGTTTAGAGTGGTTTATTTAGTCTTCGGCCATGATCACGTCGCCCTCACAACCATTGTGTGTTCCTATGGCGTCTGGCATGCCCCCCTTCTCTTGTGTTGCCTTTTCCAGCATAAAAGTTGAAACACTCAACTTTTTCAGCACCGGGCGTTGAGTCGCCCGTCAATGTCACACTTGTCCCAGGCAGCCAATCAATTTGAGCAAGAGCCTTTTACTACTACTTTACCTCCGACTTCCTGTTTTGATGCCGCTGGATGTGGCACCGCGTCACTGTGTGATCAGCCCCCTTTTTTCTTGCCGTCTCATGCATCTCTGAGAAATCCGTTGTAGTCATTTTGTTTTGCTATAAATGAATTATTCAATCACAAGCATTTTATTTATTTTTTTATTCTTCACTTACATGAGCCCGGAGATTCCCTCGGCGTTCTTTTGTACGTGGCCAACGGGGGACACTTTACGTGTCTAAGGGTACTCCTTATTGATTTCACATTTGTTTGCCAAAGTGCATGTTAAAAAAAACACTTCCTCCCCCCTTCTCCTCCTCTCGTTCCCTTTTGAAAGGATTTATTTATCTCATTAAAGCTTGGGGCACTTGAAACCGGCAGTTTAGAAGGGGATACTCGCTGTGCATGCACAGTGTGCTTGTAGAAGAAGGTGAAAAGGCAGAATAGAAAGAAATCACATGATGGTAGCCGTCCATGTCTCTCTCTCTCTCTCTCTCTCTCTCTCTCTCTCTCTCTCTCTCTCTCTCTCTCTTTCTCCCTCTCTCTCTCTCTCTCTCTCTCTCCATGCCTCCATGTCTTAGAGTTGCTGAGTAGGGATTCTATAATGAGAGAACGGTGACGTCGAGCGGGAGAAAAAGAGAAAACTAAGCAGAGTGGGTTGATGGGGGAGTTAAGGGGGTGTAGGGGGGGAGGAAAGAGGAGGAGCGGAGTCAGGAGATCAGGGTGTAGAGAAAAGATTCTCGGTCAAGGTCTTTCCTAATGAACGAATTATCATGCGAAGGTCTCACTCGCCTCCTCCCTCCAGCCCTCCCTTTCCCTTCCTTCCTTCCTCACTCTCTTTTCACTGTCACTCGTTCCCTCCGTCCCTCCTTCCTCTCCTTTGTCACCACTCTCTCTCTCTTCTTGCTCCCTGCTTCACTGGCTTGACCTTGGTTCCCCACCTCACTCAAATCCCTTGCTCGCGTTGCCTCCTCCTCCTCTCCCTCCCCCCCTTTCCTCCCCCGCTATTTCTATAACCTTGTTTATTTTCTGCCGCAATTCCTGTTTTCTTTATCTCTCATGCTTCTCCTCCTTTCCACTGTTTGCCCCCCCTCCTTCCTCCTTTTTTTCCGAGTTCCTCCAGGCCTTAGGCAGTAGTCTGCTGCTCTAAAACCTCTCTATCAGCACATCCCTGCAGTAGTCGGGTCTGACAGTAACTCTCTCTGCAGAATTGCCTGATTTACCACGCGCACACACACATGTGCGCTCGCACACGCTGACACACACCCCCTGTTGTGTGTGTGTGTGTGTGTGTGTGTGTGTGTGTGTGAGAGAGTGCTAACATGGTGTAACCAGAAGAGTCAGCGAGTGTGCGCTCGATTATCTTCTGCATCGTTAATAACAATATTAGATTCTCATGCATGAACGCTTGGTTTTTAAATGTGAACGTATGCGCAAACACAACTGTGTGTCTGTGTGTTCATCTTGGTGTGTCTGCTCCCCGCCCCCCCCCCCCGCCCCACCAATTTCTTTCCCTTCATTTCTGCATCGGCCCCACCAGCGATGTAAAGGTCACCCGCCGCAGCGGCGTTTGACTCCGCAGTCTGTTAAATAACAACGTTCATATTAACTGTTCTCGACCCCGGCCCTGACTTCCGCGTGTGGGGCCTCCGGGGGGAAAGGGGGATGGTGGATGTGGGGGCAACATTGTCTCCATAGCATCGTGTCAGTGCGGAGCATCTGAGGAGAGCAACAGAGAAGGAAACAAAAAAGAAAAAAACAAAAAGTAATCACTGACATGTTCATTTCTGACACCAAATTACCAATGAGCGCCTTTAAAACGACTCCATGTTCTCTCTCTATCTCTCTCTCTCTCTCTCTCTCTCTCTCTCGCGCAATATTGACTTTCTTTGTTATACATTGACGTCGTCTTTTATTTATAGATCTCCTTCTGGCCTCAGCAGCAACCTCCAACCACCAGCGCAGATGACAGCTGTGTCCTCCATTTCAGTAACATCTGACGGGTTGAGTTTTAAGTTTGAGGTTCACTCGGAGTTTGAACTGGGATTTTGATTCACAGCCACGATTTGAAAAGCAAAGACAAAGTAATGACGACGGCAAAAAATGGAGAGTAAAAATAAAAAGTCAGGTCGACTGTATTTGTCAACGCGTGTACCCACGCTGCTGCTCGGCGCTCGCTGAGTCCAATTGGGGAACAAAGTTGGTTCCTTTGGAGCCGTGCTAGTCCTCCGATGTCGCCCCTCACAGCTGGCCAATTAGCGCTAATTGCCGCTCATCCCAATGTGACCCACCTGTGACGCATTGTTTGCAGTCGTGATTAAGCTCCGTCGGGTCAAGTCCGTCTTTCATGCTCTATCGTTTCCACCCCCGTGTCTGGATCATTATTATGAACTGGTGAGCGGCGGAGCGACGTACGACTTGTAATGGGAGTCTGACTGTAGCTTATTGGACCTCGAGGTGCACGAGTCTTTGTCAAGGGCGCTCTCAGAACATACGATGCAGAACATATGTCTTATTCAATGCCGACAGGCGGTTGCATAATTGTGCGATACATTGTCAAACTACAATAAGCACAAATCACCACAAGCAATTCAGAAGTATGTGACTCTTAGCAATCCGTAAATGGCTTTCTTTGCAAACCCTTTGACCCTCATTAGATTTAGGTGCGGTTCATAGAATACGTGAACCGGATGCATTTCTGTTATTCTGACGACAGCGGGTGACTCTTCCGCGGCTACACTGCAGATGTCGCGGGGCTCCGAGGCTTCATTTCCATGAGCCTTACGTCGCCAGTGCTCCCCGCCGGTCACATTTTCCAGTGTATTCTGGTGGAATCTAAAAAAAGTTCTTTCACACATGAACTGAATTGACCTGAAAAGTGTTCATGAGATCATGGCATTCATGTGCGGAATAAAAAAGAAATAAAAGAAACTGTCAGGTTGGATTAGATCTTAGCTAACTCACTTTTACCCCCCCCCACCCCCCTTCCCTCCCACACACACACACACACACACACACACACACACACACACACACCCCACACCCCACACCTCCCCCCCCCAAAAAAAACAAGCAAGCCGTGCTGCTCACACACGGGCTTGTTTGGGCCCCGGGCCCCGTGCCACGTTGCGTCTGCTCTGTACTCCCCGAGGTTGCAGCGATATCGCTCTCCAGTCTACATAGATAACGCCTGAAAGTAGACACGGATATCATGCCTTTATATGTCCTATGAATAAACATGTTCATTTGAAAGGCCGCTACGAATATAAAATAAACGCCCTCGCTTGCTCAATCGAAAGAGCTCTGACTGACGTCGAGCGCAGCGGACGCGACCTAATACTTGTTCGTTTGTCGCAGGCGTCTGGAAAAGAGTGGAACCGGCTTTTAGACGGCACCATGAAGAAGGGGGTTCCCAACCCTAAAACAAGACTCGTTACCACCAAACGGGGAGAACCATGACGCAAACAAAGCGAGCTCCTAAACTGTCCCGATCCAGTCCCTGCCGCCAGCCTCCACATTTGCCATTCAAGGAGAGGTGTTTTATCTTTGTTTGAACGAAGCTCTCTTGTCCCCCCCTCCCACCCTCCCACCCCCACCCCCACCCCCACACCCCCACCCCACCCCGCCCCGCCCCTCTGCCTCTGCGCGTCTCGGCGGCAGCCTCAGTTCAACATGTGTCTATGTTATCTTAAGTGCCTTTTCTCCCCGGGGGGCTCACGGAGAAGGAAGACAGAGACAGAACCTTTTCCCCCTCTCGCCAGGGAAAGGGGGAGAAAAATATTGGGGTATCGGGGTGGGGGGAATAAATCAAGGTAAGCGTGTGTGTGTGATTAAAATAGATCATCTGTGTCAGTGTGTGTGTGTGTGTGTGTGTTTACCTGTGCGTGAGTGTATCTATGAGCCCTGTGCCTGATGCTGCGCGGCCCAGATGACTCTGGGTAATTGCTCCTTATCTGGTGGCCTGTCAGTTCACATCACTGCGACGAAGGGAGGGGGGGCATAATGGGGATGAAGGGGGATGATTTTTTCTCACCTAACCCCCACCCTCCTCTCTCTTCTTTTAATGCGTTTAATCATGAATGATTCATGTGTTTTTGTGTCACAATAAGAGAATAACGTGCGTGGAGAGAGCCGTCGGTTGGGCAGACAAGAGCGCGGAGGTTGAGTCTGCCTTCACGGAAGACACTTTGTTTGGGGTTTTTGGTTGGGAGGGAGAGGGAGAGGGGGGTAAATATTGTTTCGGGGGTGGAACATTTGTTATGTGGGTCTCTGTGAGTGTTTTCTGCGAAGCCTTTTGGGATTCGGTGGAGCTGTAAAAGGCAGATGGATTATTGTGTTTGTTAAGAAACAGAGAAATAAGTATCAACACACAGAGAGAGAGAGAGAGAGAGAGAGAGAGAAAGAGAGAGAGAGAGAGAGATGATAATACAAACAGAAGAAAGAGAACGAGAGAAAGGGCACACGTTCTCGGGCTCAGTCTCGGTGGCCGGGCACACGCGTGTCAATCGTGTGCCCGGCACCCTGCCCGTCATCTCCCTTCTGATTGGGCCCCCATCCGTCCGCGGCTCGGCGGCTGTTGTAATTGGTCTCTGATGGGACTGACCCACTGGGCAAAACAGGCTTCGGATGGCTTCCTTAAAAATAATATAAAAAATGTAAGCCCAACCTGAACCCCCCCCCCCCGCGCCCCCCCGCGCCCCCCCCCCCACCCCCCCGGCACACCCTCAGCTCTCGCCCTCGGGCTCAGCCGACACCACCACTTAGCTGGACGCTGTCGCCTGTGACAGAGAGCGAGGGGAAAAGAAAGACAGGGCCATGTGTTTGGTGCCCACGCACACACACACACACACACACACACACACACACACACACACACACACACACACACCTCGGAGGATGTCAGCGCCAGTGCGAAAGCGTTGCTAGCATCCATCTTGCGGAAACAAGCGTATCATTATGACAAGTTGTCATTATAGCCGTTGTCTGGAGCCCCCCCCCCCCCGCCCCCCCCCCCCCCCCTGCCCCCGGACTTACTTTTACAATTGTCTCTTTCCTCCGGCTTGCTACGAGGAGCCGCGGCCTCATTACAGCGCCTCCTCTCGGCACCTTCGGACGTCTTGTTCTGCACTTCGGGGGCATTTTCGCGCCATGCCAAATATTCGCCTTGCTGATCCCCTCTTTCTCATCCTCGGGGCCTCGCTTTTCTCTCTCTAACTTACTTCCTGTCACTCTCCCTTTTTTAGTGCCCCTCTCCCCCCTCTCCCCTCTGTCTACCCACTCACTCTCCTCTGTCCCCCATCTTCTTGTGTCATTTTTTTCTTTCTCTCTCTCTCTCTCTTCCATCCTCCCTCCCTCTCTCCATCCTCTACACGCGTCCTTCCAACAGATCCGTGGCAGAGTGAAAAAAAAAAGAAAACCATAACTCCTCCGCGGAGAGACGGCAAGTAAAAATAGAGAAGGTTACCTTTCATGTTCGATTGCGGAGGGAATGTCTGAGAATTTTTATTTATTTATTTCCCCCCCTCGAGATGATTAAACGGGAGCGCTCCCGACGAGGTCACGCAGATGTACATGCGTGGAGAGAGAGAGAGAGAGAGAGAGAGAGAGAGAGACACTGCCACCATTGTTTCTAAAGCGTAGAAACTAGGAAGATAGGGAGAGAGGAGAGAAAACAGAAGAAAAAAAGAAGAAAAAGAAAAAAACCTGGAGGAAAAGAAGATGAAAACATCCAACATGTGTTGGGAGGCCGGCCGGATTGATTGACTTGTCTCTTCATTGCCCCGGCGTTCATCACCTTTTCCTTCATGTTGTAACAGCGCAGACTTCCAACGAATTACTTCCCTTTTGCGCACGTGCCTTCATGTTGCATCCGTCCGTAGCATTTATTTTCACATCCATGTGTGTGTGTGTGTGTGTGTGTTTACGGCCTTATTAATGTTTAGCTTTTAGCTTTAAGCAGCAGAGCGTCCCCGGAGACCAATTATCTGACAGGGTTAAGGAAGCTCTCTGGTGTCGGAGAAGGGAGATTGTGGGGGGTTCTGACAACACTCCAGCGCGTTTCCTCGGGCATGCTGAGAGTGTTTGTGTGCGTGTGTGTGTGCGTGCGTGTACTGCATGCTTACTGCATGCGCGCATGATTATTCACCGTTAGAATCACACATTAGCAGCAAACATGGCTTTCCGGGGCGTCGCTCTGATCACGTTTGTTGCCCCCAAAAACTCGGAAAGACGTTGCATGAGGAACCCTGCTGAGTGTGTGTGTTTGTGTGTGTGTGTGTGTGTGTTTGTTGGTGTGTGTGTGTGTGGATGTGGGTGTCACATACTGCAAATTGCTGTCAGTCACGGTGTTAAGGTATTCCGGATGTGTCCCAGCCACTTGGTAACTATAGCACAGACTGACAGAGGTGCTGTGGGACAAAGTGGAGTTGGCGTTTTTGAATGAGTTATCCTGAATTCAGACTGCGTCCGTCTCCAGAGGCATGGATGAATGGCCTGATTCTCTCTCCACCTCCCTTTTTCTCTCTGACTTTCCAGCCCCCTTTCTCTCCTCTCCCCTCCTCTCCTCTCGTCTCCTTCTCTTTCAAACTTTCTCACTTCCCTCCCTCCAAATCCGTACATTGTGTATTTATCTCCCTTTCCCCTCAGCCTCCCGATTTGGCCGTCCCTCTCTCATGTCTTCTCTCCTCTTTCTTTTTACCTCTCTCTCTCTCTCTCTCTCAGCACCGCTCATGCAAAATTCTCTTCATTCTCCCGTTCCCCCTCTCATGTATTTAAGTGGGGGTTTTTTTCTCCCAACAATGAGCTGCACTCAGTGAGCTCCAACCTTGTTTCCATAGTGAGAGGAGGTCCACTTGTGCTCTCTCCGCCATCCCAACTTTCACCCGTGACGGAGTTTGTCTTCACACCAGGCCCCTCCGGCTTTCTCCATCTGCCTCGCTCCTCTCCCTCCTACAGGGAAGCAAGTATCTGCCTCTTGTTATTTGCACACATTTGACTGCTGGAGTGCTTGTGCAGTCCTCAGTCATTCATCCAAACAGCCAGCGTGTCAGGTTTACAGATGTTAGCTGTAGCTTAATCCTGCATTCACATGCGGGATCTGGAGGCAGCGGGACACGATTTTTGGTAACGTCGAGTCGCGGTGACCAATCACATTGGAGCAGGCTTTCGTTGGATGCAGGTAAGCAGTTGGTGTGGAGAGCAAAAGAGGTGAAACCATAGGCTGTATAAGAAGTCTTCCTGACCCATTGGGTTTGTAGACTGCGGTTTTGAAGCCTTGAGTTTGACATTATCGCCGTCGACATCTTGGTTTTGTGCAACCAGTGAACGGAAGTGACCATATTTGGACTGAGGAGGAGTGATGCTGTGGCCTTATATGGCTCTGGTAGCAAACTGTCAATCACAAGGTAGCCACGCCCCAAAGCATACTCCTCTTTATGGTCTATTTGACTCTAAATGGACCATAATTTACTCAATGAACATCATGCTGTATTGAAGAAGACTTGAAACTAGAGATTGAGACCATAAACTCATGTTTACAATGTTTACTGAGGGAATAAATCAAGAGAGAAGTAGAGTCATTTTCTCGTAGACTTCGATACAACCTGACTTTTGAAACTAGAGGAGTCGCCCCCTGATGGCCAGTAGAGAGAGTGCAGGTTTTTAGGACACTTCAGCATTGGCTTCACTTCTCAGAACCGGAGGTTTTCCAGCTGGGTGGAATGCATTGGTCAAAATGCTTTATCAGAACCCGAACGCTGTCGTCCGACAATGATTCAGCTTGTGAACCGGCTACTGAAACAATCCCGTCGTAAACACGTCATCTCTCAGCTCAAACTCCAGTCTCGTGTCTCCAAATTGCGAAGGGGGCTGTGAGCACAGCGCAACGAAAATAAAAAGTTGGATACAGAGCCCCTTGGCCCCAGAGGCTTATCCGTCGTCAGACCGATAGCCCATTGGTTCCGAGATTGACTGCAGCTAGCTAGCCAAGAGTCATTATACGTGTGCTTATGTGACCGTTCAGATTACGACTGATGCCCGTTTTCCCTCCAGTTTCTTTCATCTTTCTTCTTTTCTTTTCTTTCCACTGTACATCTCTAAAGAGGCGTAATGAGCCTCAGAATAGTTATTATACAACGAAGAATTGATGCTGAGATGGAAACGCTTAAACCGCTTGCAAACACGTCCGTCTTTCCCTCGACTTAACGCACGTGGACATTTCTACGAGCCTGAACACCTCTGCTGCTCTCTCCCTCCATTCCTCAGGGCTGCTGCAGCTTCTTCCTCCCACACCTCTCCCTCTGTGTGCGTCACCCCCTGCCCCCTCTCCCCTCTTCCCTCTCCCCTCTCCCCTGTCCCCTCTTCCCTCTCCCCTTTCCCCTTTCCCCTTTCCCCTCTCCCCTCTCACTGTTTTTCTCACCTCTCCCTCTGCCTTCACCTCAATAACCCCCTCAAGTCCCGCCTCCCTCGCACCATCATCTCGCCGGTTCCTTTAAAGCCTCTCCTCAGCCTCTCGTCCCTTTCTCTTGTCCCTTTCCCCCCTCTCCTCTTTTCTTCCTCCCAAAAGTCCCATGGATAAAGTCTGTATTTTTGGCCAGAGACGGGGATTAGCGATAAATAAAAAAGAGCCCGGCCCCAAAGTGACTCCCTGCCGCCGCAGAGACACATGCACACACGCTTAGTAGTCGATGCGTTACACGTGCGAGCTGCATCCACACAAAAGGCCCATACGTCCCCTTCCAAATCCATGTCTGTTTCAACTCCTCCCCCCAGGGGGGCTCGAAAGGTACAGCGGGAGAAAGGACACACACACACACACACACACACAATCACATAGCAGTCAGACAAGTTCACGCGTGGTCTATAAATAGAACACTGGTCAATGTAAAGCGCTGCCGAGTCAGCAGCTTACACACACACTGCAGAGAGACAGGCCCGGGAGGAGGGAGCGTTATTAAGTTACCGCTCTGCGACGTCTCCGGTTTTTCTTGTCAGTGCATGGCCCCCTCTCCGGCGAGAGGAAGTGGGGATGGGGAGAGGTTCGTGCTTGGGAGCTATCATGTGACCTCTCAAGTTTAATAATTGTCCCTTTTTTCACTACGAGAAGCAAAGCTGTACTGTGTCGACCACATTATCGCGTTCACACGTCATTGAAAGTCACGACGACTCCAAGAGAGCTGCCGACTGTTCAGCGGTGGGCGAGAGTATCCAATGGGGGGTTTGGGGGGGGTTGGGGTGGTGGGGGGGGGCGTATGTGGCCATTGTGTGGAACCGTAATTTCGAATGAATGCGACGCACTCGTCGTCTTCTCTGCGAAAGTGTCTCCGCTGGATGAGGTTGAAGGGCCCTTCCCTTCCGATTAGACAAATAACTTCATGACTACGACTTTACACCGAGGGGAACGAGAACGAGGGTTCCTTTTAAAAAAACAAACACAATGCCCTCAAGGAGAGAGCCATTTGAATAAGGATGGTTAGGATTTAATTAAAAAGCACCAGACTAAGCGGTATAATAATTCACGGACGAGGACAAAGGGTTTTGTAGGAAAGTACAATCAGCAAGAGCTGAATTTATTAGTTTTCATTTTAGCAAATAATTAAGCAAATATCACTGTCACTAATGGAGCCAAACAGAAACAGTATTGTTTTGTTTTTGTTTTGTTTCGCAGGGGATCGCCCTCCTCGAACCTGCAGTAATAGATGCATCAAAGCTGAATCATCCCAAAGAAAGAAAAAGAAAAGTAGAACCCACCCTCATCCAAATCCCTGGATGAGGGTGGGTTCCCGGAGCGGTTAGGTCGTGTCCTCTCACGCTGATCTTGTTAGGATGAGGAATGGTTGTACTTTCTCTGGGCGGAAACCATGCGCACTTCTTTCAAAGAGCATAAAAGTAAAGTGACAAAGATGAAATGTGTGCAAGTCCAAAACAATCCTCCAACTCCGAATAGCATGAAGCCAGAAAACCAAAAGAGAGCCTCAAAACACGAAAGAAAAAGAAGATTTATGGAGATTCACAATGCATCGGCTTCCTCTCCGATGTATATTTTTATTCCGAAAAACTCACAAGACGGAGAACAACTTGTACATTATTGTCTTTTTCCATCCCAGGAAAAAAAGGCCCACGTGTGACAGAAGAGACATACAACGCTGTAGATGATGTATTCTTTTTATTTTTTTATGTACAAATGAAATACGTGCATCCTTTTCTGAATCACTAGTCAAACTCAGCAATATTCTGGCAATATTCCCAGACGCTCACTTAGTTTGAGAGGCAACTTTTACCTCAACTGCTACTTCAGTGTTTTCTGGGCAAAGTGTCAATCTATGTGTCATCCGCAACACATTTCTCTTCTCACGTCTGACCGAGACGGGGAATGCCGAAAACGCCGCCTCAGCATATTTCACCTCCGAAACTCCTCGTCTGGCTCCGGCACGAGGCTCCGAGCGGGAACATGATCCATAATTTATCTCTACTTATGAGCAGAAGCTTCAGCAGGGTGTGTTGTGTTGTTGTTGTGTTTTTTTTATATGTGTGTGTGTTCAAGATAAAAAATATATTTTTTTGCATGTATCTGCCTCGATAAAGCCTTAAAAAAAGGGACTTTTTTTTTTTTATCATCAGTCACACTGTCCTTGGAGAGAAATCTTTAGCATTATTTTATTTATTTAGTTTTTCTTTTGACATTACTTTCCAAATGTGTACTCTGTTGCCAGTGGTTTTAGGTGGTCATGGCAACGTTGTTACCATGGCGTTTGTAGATATCACAGAGACAGGGCGAAGATAGACCTGAAGTGCTATTGCATTTCTCACAATAAGATAACAAGCAAAGTGCGTCCAACACAAGAGTTGCCGTAACAACATGCAGGGTTCCGCGTCTCGGCTCACGGTCCTTTAATTTCCTCAGGAAAAGAAATGCAGACGGGAGAAGGCTCCGAGTCTGTTATTTTCCATGTGTGTGCATGCATATTCATATCCCTTCCGATTGTGTGCAACAATATGCAGATTTGTATATCCACTCGGGTCTGTACGTAGATAACGAGGGGGAGAGACCAAAACTGCTTTGATGTCGAAATAGTGGAACAGAAGCTGTATTGATTATCAATAAGCGTGCTAACATGACCAGAGGGCCTCCGAGAACACGGAGTAAAGTCAGGAAAGTTATGCTGAGATAAACAAGCCCACGCAGTTTTGAGGTCCTCAATGCGAATATAAAATAATACATATACTGTATATATACAAGCACATTTTAATTATTAATTTAATCATTTATTCATCATATCGATGCAGGGATGAAAAACAGTAACAAGATGAAGGCGGACAACAGGCGTTGTTGTTGTTTTGTTTTATTTCGTGCCTCTGATTCAATACACTTTCTTGTCATCCACACTGCTCAGTCCCCCCCCCCCTCCCCCTCTCTGTCTCCGCCCAGGCCACAGCCTTTATCTCTCACACACACACACACACATGCACACACGCACACACACAGGTACGCACATGTGTACACACACAGGTGCACACACAAACAGTTGAATACACACTCAAGCCCATGATGAGTTCCCACTCCTCCCCCATGCACATAAAAACTGCACAAAAATAATGGCACGCTCACCAACAACTATCGAACCCAAACTCTCTCACACACACACGCGCATGCGCACGCGCACGTGCACGCCAACTGCACATACACACAGCGCTATGGGACTATTCATCTGTCTGAAGCAGTGGCTTATGAAAGGTCAGCCTTTGAGTTATGACAGAATCTCCTGGCCACCACAGCCCAAGCGTGGGTGGCAGAGCAGTGACTCTGTGTGTGCGCGTTTGTTTGGTGTGTGTGTGTGTGTGTGTGAGTGAGTGAGTGAGAGAGAGAGAGAGAGAGAGAGAGAGAGAGAGAGAGAGAGAGAGAGAGAGAGAGAGAGAGAAGGCCTGTAATGAGTGTGCGGTGCTGTCGCGGGGCAGGAAAGGTGGTGACGGGAGGAGAGAGTGAGCCCGGCGCCGGAGAAGTGGGTCGCCGGATACGCTTTACCTCAGAGCGGTGATGGAAAGGGACAGCTTAGAGGAAAGACAAATAGAGCGGAGGGCCGGAGAATTGAATACGAGGCGGCTTATGGGGGCGTGGGGGGGGAGGGGGACAAAGCTGTGGCAGAGATGGAAGAGGACGGGCGGACGGACGGGCGGACGGGGAGAGGTCAGCAGAGTGAGAGAATGCCGGACGGGTGCCAGGAGAGAGAGGATAGATTGGCGCGAGGGACAGCGGGGCCGGGGCTAAATGAGAGAATTATCAAGTGTGTGTCAATACACGCATGTCAATCTGTGTGAGTGTTTATTCACATCCATGCATCTAACTCTGCGTGTGTGTGTGTGTGTGTGCGTGCGCGTGTGTGTGTGTCTTGGCAGCGGCCGAGGGGCAGATGCTGCCCGCGCTCCAGGCCTACTGCTTTACGGCCTTCTGCGGAAATGTCGCCGTGCCAACCTCAGCTCTCATCCGCAGCCAATCACATGCCTGGGCCCACGCTGGAGCAGAGTTAATGCACACATACACACACACACACACACACACACACACACACACACACACACGCACGCACACACACACACACATACGCTGGTAGGAACACACACAAACAACGCACACCCCCGCCAGAGCGCATGCGCGGGAATTCCGTAATGAGAGACGAGGGGTAATAAATGGAAAGAGTGTGTGTGTGTCAGTGGTGATTCTGTTCATTAAGGTGCAGGGAACAGTGTGTGCCGGTAATCAGCAGGAGGCTCTCACACACACACACACACACATGTACACGTGCACACGCACACTTGCAAACAGCAGCAAGGAGGGCTGCCTAAGGAGACATTTAAAGATGCTTTACGACTGGCAATATAAAGCCGTTCCAACCTCTGAACTTTCCGGAGTTGTGGCGGCGTTTTACGAGGGGAACTTTGCATATGAAATGGAGCAACTCCATATATCTCGGAGCACACTCCGAGACTATTCTCAAAAAACTCCTGTCCCCCCTCATTTGCCGCAGAGGTCGGACCCGATCCTACGTATCGCTCCTGTTATATACGAGGCTGTCACTTAAGACTGCTGCCTCGCTCTCCCAACGGAACCCCGTCAGGAATTGGACAGGAAGTACTGTCACGCAACGGGGGAGACTGACGTTGTCTGTATTCCTCCCCGCTGTATAGCGTTCTCATCCACCTTATCCATCTTCACAGTCCAACTTAACTTAATGTGACTGAACCAGGCAGCAACCTCCGGGTCTAAAAAGTGAAACCAATGCGGGAGAATGGCACCTTGCATGGTAGCCCCCTGCCATCAGGGTGTGAATGGGTGAATGATGTCATGTAGTGTGAAAGCGCTTTGAGTGGTCGGAAGACTAGAAAAGCGCGATACAAGTACAGGTCCATTTACCATTTCTAATGGCCAGCAGGGGGCTACTACTTCTCTTGATTTATTCCCTCAGTAAACATTGTACACATAAGTTTATGGTCTCAATCTCTAGTTTCAAGTCTTTTTCAATACAGCATGATGTAAATGATGGTGCCATTTACAGTGAAATAGACCATAAAGCCGGCTATGCTTTGGGGCGGGGCTACCACAGCGTTGTCCTGTCTCACGTCTTACGACTTTAACCCTTTCACAGTGTGTTCAAGTTGATTGTAACGTTTTGGTTGCACAAGAATATCTTATTCGCCATTCGTTTGTACTTGGCTCCTCCCTCTTGTCAAGGCCAAAAACCAAGTTGGCGACAGACAATATGCTGAACTCAAGGCTTCTAAACCGCAGTCCACAAACCAATGGGTGACGTCATAGTGACTACCATCACTTCTTATGTACGTGTATCAATATAACAAACTATGTACATTTACAACTACTGAACTTCAGTACAATTTTGAGATACTTCTAATTCCATTTTCTTTTACTTTATACTTCTACTCCACAATTCAGCAGCAAATGTACCTTTTACTCCACATCAATTATTTGGTAACTTTATTCATCCCTTAAGCCCCACCTCTACCAGCTGCAACATTAAAGCCCTATAAATATCAGTGCATCAATGATTATAAGTCAATCATTATTCTGAACTGGATCATTCGTCGTAATGTTCGCTTTTACTTTTTGTACTTTAAGGGTATGTTAATGCAAATAGGTTTGCACTTATACTTTCGTAAAACTTTGAACAAAGGACGCAGTTACAGTTTTAAATGGCATAATCATCGTTTAGACACAGAAACAGGTGTGTGTGTGTGTGTGTGTGTGTGTGTGTGTGTGTGTGTGTGTGTGTGTGTGTGTGTGCCACTTCAGTTTTTTGTATGTTGAACTAAGCCCTAAGTTTTTGAATACTTCCTTCCTTCATGCTTTGAATGATGGCGTCTTTGTTCTGTTACAAGCGTAATGCACTGCAGATTCGCGTGCACTCCAATCAGTTATTCATTTAATTATTGCACCCTGCTGCAACCAAAGCCAAACCTGGACCTTAAATCCACCCGACTCAGCAAGCAGGTGATGCATGCATAAGCTATTGTGGATATTACTGAGGCCTGGTAAAATCAAGTCAAGCCTCACAGCTTCCAGCGTCCGTTGAGCTTAAATCTCTGAGAGCTATGGCCGACACCTCCGTGTTGTGTTTCATGTCGCTTTATTTTCACACATCCATCTCCGTGTTGCTCAAGTTCGAGCCAAGATTTTAAAAACAAAAAAGAGAAGAGAAAAAGTATTTTAAGCCAGAGTGACAGAGAGGTGAAAACATCCAGAGCAAAGCCAGAGATTGAAAGTAATGCAAAAGAGAAAGAAAAAAAGGGGTGAGGGGGGGGGGGGGGGGTGTAACAGCACAGAGGGAGGGATAGAGAGGGCATCGAGGGAGAGAGGCAGGAGGATGCTGTGGAAGAAGAAGAAGAAGAAAAAAAAACCAAGGAAGCTGGGAAGAGGAAACGATGAGGGAGGGGGGGGGGCAACAGAGGAGGGGGGGGGGGGGCAACAGAGGGATGTAAGGATGGAGGGATGCAGACAAAGAAAGGAAAGAAGGAGAGTGAAACGGGAGAGGTTGAAGGTTGAGAGGCAGGCAGACAGATCACAACCAAGAGAGACCTGCCGACAGCTGCGAGAGCAGAATCTGATACTGCGGCACAGACACACACACACACACACACACACACACACACACACACACACACACGCACACACACGCACACACACACACACACACACACACACAGACAGACACACACACACACACACACACACAGACAGACACACACACACACACACACACACACACAGACACAGACACGCGCGCACACACATGCTCACACTATCCAAAAGAGCCACATTACACATGAAATATTAATGGTGCAAAGCAATCAGCAAAAATGGAGATGGGGGAGACGGAACAGGAGGGATGGGGAGGGGGGGGAGAGAGTAAGAAAGAGAGACGGTGAAAGCAATATGTCTTTATTAGCAGTCCCGGAGTGACGTGTGGACTATCTGCAAAAACGATACGCGTCTTGAGTCATCACTTTTTAACCGGGAGCATGATCACACA
This sequence comes from Ophiodon elongatus, assembly GCA_016806645.1. Taxonomy (NCBI): domain Eukaryota; kingdom Metazoa; phylum Chordata; class Actinopteri; order Perciformes; family Hexagrammidae; genus Ophiodon; species Ophiodon elongatus. The sequence continues at coordinate 460,931 of JACSYO010002138.1, read as the reverse complement.
CACACACACACACACACACACATACACACACACACACACACATGAAACAACTTATTTTTCTTCCTCGCCGGTGTGTTTGTTCCGTCAAGCAAAACAAGGCAAGGTCACGCCGAGTGCTGAGATGCCCTTATGCAGATCCACTCCGGCAACAATGGGTGTATATTAAAACAAAAACAAAAAATGTATATGTGCGTACGTGAGCGTGTTTATCTGTGCTTAATGCCGGGTCGGAAATGCAAAGCTTAATACGGCTCCTTAAGCATGGCCGCCTCTCAATAAATCATTAATGAATAATTTTCACAGGTGACAGCGTGGTGCGCAGCGGAAAACAAAAATTGGGTTGAGAAAAATTGGGTTTGCTAAATGCTAATGTTTTCGAAGAATATTGCACACGTGTGTGTGTGTGTGTGTGTGTGTGTGTGTGTGCATGTGTCCCAGCCGATGTGTGTGTGTGTTAATTCCTGATGATAAAGCACAAACAGACAGGTGTGTTTGTTCTCTTGAGCACCTTTCTGCCCCTTAAAAGCTTCAGGTAATAACACCATCCATCACCCGCTCGCGTGGACACCGCCGCGCGCCTTCAACAGAAAGGTCAAAAGTGGGAGGAGCTTGCGAAGACACGGGTGGTATCTCCTCCCCGCAGGAGTTTAATCAGAAGGTAAAAACAATACATGTATGTGTGCCGGCGTTCACACGCACGTACGGAGACTCAGGGCCTCGGAGCCACACACACACACGCACACACACACACACACACACACACACACACACACACACACACACACACACACACACACACACACACACACACACACACCGCGCACACACACACACACACACACACACACACACACACACACACACACACACACACACACACACACACGCAAAACAAGACGCCAAGCGCTCAGGACATGAACATCAGCCGAGTACACGCATTAGCGCGCAGCGGCAGCTCCCTTTGCTAATGAAGAGGGGAAACATCGTGGAGCGCCACGTCTGGGCAGGTGTGTGAGGAGAAATAAACAAACAATGAGATAAACACTGCCAAGATTACAGCACACTCATTACGGGACCCTTCATCTCTGCATCTGCCATCTTCTTGTCTTTGATTCCCGGAAGCGCAACTGACGTTCAAGTGCAAAAAAAAAAAGAAAGAAAGAAAGACAGAGAGAGAGAGTCGTTCAAGTTGACTCACGATGCCTCGACCCTTAACAGTCATCATCGGAGCCGAGGGACTTTGTGTTCACGAGTATTTCACAAATAGAATCGCGTCGAATGCATCTGAAGGGCGAACGCAGGGATTCCCGCCTTAATCTGCGTCCTCCTTCAGCTTCCTTCCCCAAAAACATTCTCCTGTTATTTATGAACGCCGCTTGACAGCCGCACTTAGTTTCTGCTCCACGCATGATTGAGCCTGTGACACACACAACGTCAGGATTTCCAGAGTTTTTAACTGCGGCGTAACTGCCGTTTCACTCCGGGGGATGATGTTTGCACGGACGTCACTTTGCATTATTTGCAGTTCGCTCTCCACCTCGAGGGATTGCGGCTACAATAAACGCACGATGTCTGCCGCAGAGGATATCGGACACAAAAGATGGAGAGCCTGCTGATTCTTTAATAGAATATTTTGCCCCCCCCCCTCCCCCTCCCTCTGGTATTACTTTAGCGGTCTCTCTCGACAACATTCTTGGGATATTTTGAACAAGGCAAATCAAGAGCCTTCATTCGCGGAGAGTGTGGGGGGGGGGGGGTTGTTGGTATTGGTGGTGGTGGTGGTGGTGGTGGTGGTGGTGGTGGTGGTGGGCGGGGACCTGTTCCGACGAATAAAGGTGAAGTGTAGAAAAGTACAAATTTGTTCCGGCCCTGCCTTTTATTTGCCGACGGCCTGTAACTTTTTGACAGCTATGCTGTAGCAGTGCATTTCCAGTGGGATAAGCCCGTGCTGTCTGTGCCAGCACGCTTGTTATTCTGATGATGGAAGGGAAGGAGGGAAGGAGAGGAAAAGCTTCCTGATCTTCATTAAGAATGACTCAGCTGCTTTTCTTTTTTTCTTTTTTTTTTTCGGGCTGTCAGCATTTCCGAAGCTGATGACGTTCCAGGGGCGCTGCTGGGAGAGCCATTCAGCATCGCTATTGAGAGTTTAAGACTAAGGCTGCCACAGCTGGAATTAAACTATATTATTGGCAAGGGTCAGAGACATTGTGTGTGTGTGTGTGTGTGTGTGTGTGTGTGTGTGTGTGTGTGTGTGTGTGTGTGTGTGTGTGTGTGTGTGTGTGTGTGTGTGTGTGTGCTGTGTGTGCTGTGTGGTGGGGAGCCAGCGACTAAGAACTTGTCAAAAGCGCTTTCTATTAATATTCTTAAAGTGATTAAAAAAAGAGTCCAGACATAATTCAACCCTTGCTCCTTATATAATTTTAATATGGAATAAGGATTTTGATAATCACATCTGTAAGATTAACAAAGCAAAATCTGAAATTGGAGAGCAAATCCTGTACTTAAATGATTTAATGTTTCTTTTTCTTTCTTTTTTTCTTTTTTTCTTATTTTCTTTGCATAACCATAATCTGTGTTTGCTACCTGTTGTTTCTCTTGTTAACTTACCGTAAGTCTTTTCTGAGCAGCAGGAGGAGCTTTGTTGATCTGCAGCCGGAGACGCGCCGACTTATTAACGTGTTGGTTGGAAATGAAATGTAAATGGGTGTAAATTTCTTTCATAAACCAAACATGAGCCTCGTATGTTCCAAAGTCTTAATCTGCATGAAGATTTACTGAAGTGTTTACTGAATAATTAATTATTGTTCATTTCTCTGCAGTTTCTTTGAATGAGCAGTAGATATAAAACACCGGCGTAGACTGGATTTTTTCTTTTTTTTACAATAATGCTGACCGTTTTGCTCAGCATTATGGATGCCTTTTTTGTTTTTTTGTTTTTCTCTTTCCGCTGCAGCAAAGCCGGCTGAATTATAATGCATAAAGCCAATGGCCACCATGGTGGCTCAAGAGGGATTTCTTTTGTTTATTTCTTTCTTCTTTTTTTCCCACAAAAGAGACATAAGAGCTATAATGCGCAGTATGGTCGAGCTCGAGTGTGAAGAGAGATGTGTGAAGCCTCTCAGTGACGGCTCTATAGACGGCATGAGAGAGAGAAGCCTCGGAGAGGGATTCAGAGAGATGAAAGATCACTAGGAATAAAGCATGTGTGTGTGTGCGTGCGTGCGTGTGTGTGTGTGTGTGTGTGTGTGTGTGTGTGTGTGTGTGTGTGTGTGTGCATGTGCGGAGCATGGGTGGCATTGTGCATACTGCTCTGTCAAGACCTATCTGCTCTTATACCTTTCTTCCAGAACCGACAGCTGGGAATAAAAAAGTAGTAAAGAAGAGAGAGGATGTGTGTGTGTGTGTGTGTGTGTGTGTGTGTGTGTGTGTGTGTGTGTGTGTGTGTGTGTGTGTGTGTGTGTGCACTTGCATTTCTGACTTGCATAAGTATAATAGTAAAAAATGGAAACAAGAATAGCATATATGCAACTTTGTATGTTGTGGATTCATAGACCAAGTTAGTTTCTTATGCGTATGAGATGATTTTAATTTCCACTTCCTGCATCCTAATTTATATATATATATATATGTGTGTGCGTGTGTTTGGAGGTGATAATGAGTGAGAGCGAGAGAGATAAAAGTTGAGCCCTCTCTCTCTCTCTCTCTCTCTCTCTCTCTCTCTCTCTCTCTCTCTCTCTCTCTCTCTCTCTCTCTCTCTCCCTCTGTTTATTGGCAAATTTCTCAAATTTACAAGACACGTATGTCGCAATCATTTTGCTTGATGGGATTTCTGGTTTCTAAAAAAGAAAACACACGAGTGAAATATCCCCCCCGCTGCGGATAAAAGAGTCAATTTGAAAAACTTGTGAAGAAGGATTTTCGCACTTCTGACTGCACGGATAATCCGCCCCAATACTGATGTGGCCTTGTATAAAGAGCCGAAAGATCGTTTTTACCGAAGAATTAAGAAATTACAAAAAGCCCAGGCTGCGAACACAGAGGCGAGAGGAAACGATCCGTCACGTGGAAGAGAGGCAGCGGCGGTTTGAACTCAACAGTAACTTGCCAACGAGAATATTTCAAACGCTCCAATACTGATACGACTAATTGAACCCTGACGGCATGAATTTGTTTATAGAAGTTAGAGCAGTGAATGAGAAAACGTCACTCCAAGCGTCAGCCGTACTCACCTGGACTGGTCTTTCCAGCTTCTCCGTCCGTCCGCTCAATTCTCGTGAACTTGAGGGAATTCCTTCAAATTTCGGCGTACTAGAACGTACTAGAATTTGGTGGTCAGAGGTCACTGTGACCTCACGAAACACGTTTTTTTTTTTTTGGGACCATGACTCAAGAATTCATATGCTAATTATGACAAAATTGCACAAATGTCAAATGGCATGACATTTTGGACAGACGTGGAGGAAAACTACGACTTGACTGGTTCATGGAGGCATGTCGCCGCGATGAGGTAATTCTAGTTTAGTATGTTCTTACATTGATAATGTGCATGACAAGTTTGCAACCTTAAAAGAGGATAATATCTATAATATGATCTGTAATTGCAGGTTTAAGAAATACCTAAATGTTTTGCTTAATTGTTACTTTTCTCATTAGCCTTTCCATGAGAGCTGGATGCCGTTGGCGAGAATTAACTGGATATAAATCATTTTTCTAACTGTAGCTATTAAAGTGTCTGGAAGTAAATAGTAATCTGTCGCTACAACATTATTTCTGTCCCTTTTTATATTATTATATTTTATTTACTATGCAAACTGTTTCTTTTTTAGTTTTTTACGGACCAACGTGAATCCTTAGTTGTTAAAGGTAATGTGATAGCTAGTTTAAAAGTACTACACGGTGAACTGTAGTATTCTTTCTCTCAATAAAACGTCTCTGTCAGACTTTACAGAGGTTCAAATCATACTTTGCCAGCTATTCCCAGCGTGTTCCTATTAAAACAGAAACTTCACAAGCTTCTTCACTGAACATCTCATCAAAAGGCTCACCTGTAATTAAGGTACAAACACCTGTACCTATCAAATAGCATTGGCGTTCGGCCATTTAAACATCAATCAGCCTACCAGGTAGAAAAGGCTGTCAGCGATGAGAACCAGGCAGATACACCAGGATAAGTCCGGGGCGCTACATATCTCACCTGACCTTGGGATACCCTGCAGGGATTGGTTGTCTGCTGTTGTCTGTGCTGAAAATAAATCCCAGGGAAATTCCTCCCAAACTTTCACAGTGGTCATAGAAACTGTAGATTCGATCTGTGACCCGGTGAAAATGGTTTCTGAAGAATATATAAAGAATAATAGAATATATATACGTATATATGTATATACGTATATATATATATATATATATATATACGTATATGCATATATACGTATATATACATGTATACCGATATACTATACTAAACTATAACTAAATATTAAGCCAAAATAAACAAAAGGAAAAGTATTTCTGTTGTTCGATTTTCAAGTAAACAAAAGTGTAATTCTTCTGCCTCCCTCTTGGTAGAATTATACAAACTAGACCTCAAACAGATGCCTACAGTGTTACTGTACACCCATGTAAATAGTCAATTGTCACCTATAAATGTCAGTAATACTCAGAATGTCTCAAATATTTAAGTACCTGAACAACTCAAATACATTAAATATTCAAAAATTCAAAAATTCAAAAATTCAAATTTCTTCAACTCACAAATACCCAAATACTTTGGAAGGGCCATTCCAAATACTTTATATACTCCATTTCCAATAGCCAACTATGTCAAACATTGGTAGATATACTGTCAACTTGCATTAAATGTGCTTTAAAGCAACACTTCTGACTCCCGACACGTCAAATATTGCAGCTTGGTCAGTGGCCATATATTATGACTGTGTGACTATGACTATGTACTTTATAACTACGACATTCCAGGTTCCAGGCCCTAGACATAGGCGGTACAGGCCAATGCTTTGGGCGCCATCCATCCGTAGCTAAAGCTTTGTCATCAGGAACCAAGTTGGTCCGGGTCGTTTGGACGTGTCAGGGTCAGTTTCAGATCATTTCATGCAGTGTCTTTTGAAAATAAACTTCCAGCATCCACATTTACTTAATTTTTAGGTCTACTAAAGGAACAAAAGTACTTGGTTAGGTTGAGGCAACAAAAGTACTTGGCTAGGTTCAGGAAAAAATTGTGGTTTCGGTTAAAATAGTTTTTTTTTGTTACGTAAAAAATAACGTAACTGCCGTTGGCAAAGCATTGAAGTTATGTTGATACAGGAATATGTTGGGACATTGCATACAGCAGTACAAGTTTAAGTTCAGCTTAAATGGATAGGAAGCGCATAGGACAGAAAAAGGAAAAATGCACTTAAGAAAAATGTAAATGAAGTAACAAAATACTACAACAGCTGGCCACCGTAGATTGCAGGATAATTAGCAGCATTTGTAAACCTCTGTAAATGTGTCATATCCCTGCTGGTTCGTTTCAGCTTGTTCCTCTTTGTCACTGCAGTTTGTCTGAGTTTGCATATGCTGTCACGATTTTGGAGACTCTTCCCTTGGACATATTGAATATTTTAACACCTCTTTGACTGATACTCCTGCAGTTAGAGAGTGAATGATTTGGCCTCCTTAGAGCTCTGTTACAGTAGTTGTTTCATGTTGCGTTATAAAAAGACATCAAACTGCTGATTACAAGGCGTAATCTCGCTGACAAAAGCTACTAATTGGCATTCCACCAAATGCGGCCCACTGCTGGAAGTGTTTGCAGTTGTGATTAAGCTCTTCCAATTGTGTTGGAAGTGTTTACAATGGGAAATGCATGTTGGAAAATATTATAGACCAAATGCATGTCGATAAAAAAGAAGGCATGTGACCCACGTTGGCGCTAATGGTGCAATACTTTATTGTTTCTATTGCGACTAATAGGAATGGATTTGACCTTGGTCCTACTCTCAGAAACGACCTATATGGCACACAACAGAGCTGGCATTCTGGACCAGCTTATTGAGCCTTTACCAACCTCGACGCTATACCTCATTGCATCATAAAGAAGAGCGCATCGGCTACTGAGCTACGGTATGTTCAGGCTTTGACCACAGTGAAGGACATGAGCCCCCTCCCTACTTTGTACTTTTAATGTGTTACAGAGGATAATGCATCTGTACAATCAAATGGTTCTGTTAAGTTTTCCATCACGTCGGACTGACCCTTCCTAAATTGACAGCATGCATACCAAACCTGTTATTATTTCTGGTCCTTTTGGTGCTCCTTGATTTGAAGCACTTGACAAAAGAAAGGGAGGGATTCCAGAATGATTTTCACCCTTTATAGCTCTACCTGACCCCAACCACTGTCTTTATTCCACTTTTCATCCTGCTCCTGTAACCCATTTTTATTTTACCCTGGTGCCTTGGGAAACTTGGTCTGAAGACTCCAACCGGACACTTTGCCCTCCGTCCTGAGTCACTGCCTGGCCTCATGATCACCATATCATACTCTTTATTTGTGACTTCACTTTGATATTTGTTACAAAACAGAAAGTGGGCTCTTCATATTCTCTTTGGTGGCACACACACGCCAGAAGTTAAGACAGAAAAGGTTAGGAAAGACCGGATGGCCACCTCCAGATCTGAAAAGTGAAGCCAATGCAGAACTCTGTAAAAAATTGCATTATTTCTACTGGCCATCAGGGGGTGACTCTTGTGGTTGCAAAGAAGAAGTCTGATTGTATAGAAGTCTATGAGAAAATGACCCTACATCTCTCTTGATTTATTCCCTCAGTAAACATTGTAAACATGAGTTTATGGTCTCAATCTCTAGTTTCAAGTCTTCTTCAATACAGCATGATGTTCATTTAGTAAATTATGGTCCATTTAGAGTCAAACAGACCATAAAGCAGGTTATGCTTTAGGGCGGGGCTACCTTGTGATTGACTGGTTGCTACCGGAGCCGCATGCAGCTTTTCTACTTCACTCCTCCGCATTCCAAATATGGTCACTTCTGTTCACTGCTTTCAAAAAGCCAAGATGGCGATGAACGTAATTCAAGATGGTGACGGCCAAAACACCAAAGTCTAGGATTCAAAACAGCAGTCTGAAAAAAAAAAAAAAAAAAGCAATGGGTGAAATCCCGATGACAACGTCCATTTCTTATATACAGTCTCACAGGACTCAGTAATAACTTAACAGTTATATTTCCTCCATTAGCTCAAGATGTGCATTTTCCATCTCCCATTTTGTACAATGGAATATTAATAGGCTTTCTACTTTGGCTCAGGCCGTGGTTGACAGGAATCCAATTGTGCTCAGTAAGGTAAAGGCACGCAGCGATGGGGAGCTCCCTCTCCAGTCAGCCCCCATCGTCGCTGTTTTAAAGCACATTCCGCTCGTGGTTGTTTGGGGTTGCCCAAGCTGAAAGAGCGCACGTCCCTGGAGTTCCACCCGGGTAATTGTCAGGGTATTGGATTTGGCCCTCCCCAGCCTCATTTGCTCTCCCCCTACCTATCAGAGAGCTGCTTATCCCATGACAGGTGGAGGCAGGCATGAAGCTTAGCGTGAAGCAGTTCACGGATCAAAGCGGTGAGCGCTGAGCTAAAGTCCACCACCAGGCGGGATCCTTTCGCATAGATCTAGTCTGCTTACGGGCAAATTGCAGAGGATCCGGGGGGTGTGGGGGAGGGGGGAGGGGGAGGGGGGTTGTGATGTGATCAAGGCGAGGAGTCTATACAAGACTGTCAAAAGGCTTTTTGACCACTGAGTTTACTGTAGTCATTAAGGTCTTTGATGCAGAGTCTTTGGCGGATCGGACGACCACGGTTGAGAGCAACTAATTTGAGATTCCATCATTAGGGTTGGTGCTCTAACAACCAAATGTGCCACAAGTACACTACAATTAGTGTTGTGTCGCCAGACAGCCTCTCAGATATAAGAGCAGACTTGCATTCGTGTGCCTGCACCAAAATGGAAAAATCAATAAACAATTACCAGTACTCATTTATGCTGCCGTTTGCGTGGAAAATGTGAGAAAAAAAAAAACTAAAACAAAAACATAGGAATTTTCAAGGAAATTGTAGATCAAGAGGCATTGCAACATAGATTGTTAAAACAGTGGGTGAGTGAATTTTTGAAGAGCTGGTCGACGTTTCAGCTGAGCTGGAGTCCATTATAAAATAACACTCGCTGAAATCTAAATGGAATGAATCATGAAAAAGTAATCTTTCACTCATGCCTCCTACCCACATTTCTGACGTTGACGGCCCTGAATTCAGTTAAAAACCCCAACACTTAAAAAACATTCGTAAAGGGAACGGGAACAACAGCGGGGCCCTGTGACCTGCTAAATTTCCCATTACTTCAGTACCAGAGATCACTCCCTGGTTCCCTCGCACTCCCAATACAAATCACACAATGTAATTGTGTCCAACACTCGCTGCTGAGTGCGCTGACTTCGTGTTCAATGTTCCACGGCTTTAAAGTGCTTCAGCGAAGCGCCTCTCCTCCGTCTCCGTCACGGTCGATGCTTGCGAATGAAGTTCCCACTGCTGGTCCAACACGTTCTCACCCCGGCGTTTTGTGAGGCCGCCTTGGCCCAGCGCGTCAAACCACACCGCCCCGCTATGGGTCGCGGTAAACACACGGTTTTGTGAATTTAAAAAGGGGAAAATGACACTTTCTAACATTTAGGCAACAACACCACTTAGTCATGGCATGAACGAAGAAAGACGTAAACAACCGTAACATAGTTTTGGAAGCACATAACTTCAAAATAAATCAACAACACACCTGGACATGGATACCGGCCTCCTGGGTGAAAGTCCTGTGTTTGTGTGCGTTAATACGTCAGGAAAAATAAGTGGCGCCAAAACCAATTAGGGCTACTTCGACAGCCCCGCCCGTTTGGAACCTGTTTTGAAACATGATCGCTTAAAGCACATGTATGGCTGTTCATAATTAACATTCTACATTCTCCATTTTTTTGTCAACAAATTCCAATGAATTCCAACTATGAATTCATCCGACTAACAAGTATCGCCTGCATCTTCAAAAGCCTGCTATATTCTTTGCCTCTGTGCTATGGACCTCCATTGCTGTCCAATATATCGATCAATGAGCCACACTGATGCGATGGCTGACACGTTCCTTTATGAGGAACATGGACACAGTCGTTTATTTTGAGTCAATCCCTCACATAATCCGCAGCTGAGAAATAGTACCCGACAAATGCAGAATTAAGTTATGTGTGAGTCATATTATTGTGAAGGTTAGTGCTGTATATTTGTGACCTGAGTTCCTTCAGTAGGAATCCAATGGGCTCGTGGCTGAGTCAGAAAGTACAGAGAGACAAGCTGGTGCATTGTTGGTCCTCGGATTCAGTGACAATAACATAAACACAGAACACTGCCAACCTTATCCTTTTAAAGTGCTTATCTTGAAGATTTTCACTGACATAAATGTTTGTTAATTAAGTCACTATCTATATCGGAAGGAGGTAACGCAGTGGCGATTGAGCCATTTGGTCCACTGATAAGTAGTATTGAAGTATTGCAATATGTATATATTTGCAATATTAAGAACTGGGTGTCTGTGGAGATATTCCCAGAAAAAGTGCTGTATTCCAGATTTTTTTTCCATTGTGTTGGCACACAAAAGAATATAACTACACACACAATTCTTTAAAAAAAATGGCATGTTAGTATGGAATTTTGGACGCTGACCAAGACTCCAGACTGATAAACTCTGAGAATAAATCCTTTGTTTGCTCTCAAATAGACATTCTAAAATCAACCAGAGCTCGTAAGGATTGCCACTTTAGGTGAGAACATAACTGTACTTGCATAACTGTTGGGCTTTTTGATTTGGAAGCCGGCGGGGGCACAGAATGTCTTATTGCTAAGAAGCTGGTCCTGTTGTCTATTTGAACATTTTACCAGCAGTTTGAAATCCGAGTAACTGAAAACTACCAGGTAGGAAAGGGGGGAAATCAGCTGCTCTGATTCGTGTTTTGTGCTACTCTAACCCAAACAAAAGAATAGATGGATGGAAGGAAGGATTGAAATGCATATAGCCGACATATGCCTTGAAAAAAAGTGATCCTGGTGGGTCACGTGGTGAAGCTGTGATCCTCTTTTGTGACGGAGCAAACGGGCTAAAAACGGATGTCAACCCAGGTTATGTTTCTCCAAAGAAGAACACACACTCTCTCGCTCTCTCTCTCTCTCACACACACACACACACACACACACACACACACACACACAGAGTTCACTTTTCATTCAATATGCAAATTGAAACCGCAGTTCATTTGCTGATGAAAGAGGATTCGTGCTCAATTATGTCTTAATGGGTTGGATATAACGGCACGCTCAAGCCAACAGATTTATTTTAGATGATTTTTTTCTTTCCATTAGGTTAATAAATGTGACTTAAAAAATTTCCAAAATCAACTGAAGTAAAAGTGAACTGAGCTTGACCTGCAGGCCACAGCTACATGCACATATGCATCTCTCTTAAACTTTATCTCCCCCTTTTATTCTCCAAATTGGCGTGCGAGCTATAACGCACGCACGCCACGCCACGCACACCACATGGCAAAATCCCGCGATTGATTTCGAGGGATATAATAAAAATAAATTAAAAAAAACGCGCGCTTGTAGGTCGAACGACAGAGGGCGTGGGTGCGCTTGGAGCAGACGCGTGCTGATGCCTCTGGAATGTTAAGCACGTCGACCCACGCACACACACACACACACAAACACACACGCACACACACACACACACACACACACACACACACGCACACACACTCAAGTTGTTCTTGGTGCAGCTGAAAGAGCGAGAGATGGAAAAGGAAGAGAAAGTGTGTGTGTGTGTGTGTGTGAGAGAGAGAGAGAGAGAGAGAGAGAGAGGGGGGGGGGGGCTCTCTCTGCAGTTCGCCAGTCTTTGTTTACTCTCTGCACAGTCATAAACTGTTCACTAATAGCTGCTACACAGACCTCTCACTCGGTCAATAGCATTATGTTGGTGTGTGTGTGGGGGTGGGGGGGGGACTCCCCACTTTTCTAGCCAGGCACAGTTTTGGTCCTGAGTCCGACTGGCTCGGAGAACTAGACATGCAGAGGCGGGTTGTGGAAGCCCCGGTGGTGTTCAATACAGCAGCAGCAGACCCGATGCTGCAATGCGCTGCTCACCGAGCAGGTCGGTCCGCCGAGAGAACAGCATCCTCACAGCACCGCGTGTGTGTGTGTGTGTGTGTGTGTGTGTGCGTGTGTCTGTGTACGAGGGGGAGGATACTGGCAACAAAGAAACAGAAAACACGTCTCAGTTAAAAAAAAAAAGAAAAAAAAGATATATACGAAAAGTGTAAGTAAAATAGTATTTTTTATATTTATTATAAATATATATATATATATATATTTTTTTTTTTATGTATGTCTCATTACAATATTGGTTGCGGTAGTACCCATTAGACTAGTGTACTGTGTGTATAACTATAGCCTATTGTATAAATTACTGCGGGCCGTGAACATCGCTGCAATTTCCCATTAAGTAGGCGATAAGTGACCATCTCTGCCTCCTTCAGAAAAGAATGAATGAAGCCCTCCAACACTTGCCCCAGCAAAATAGCTGCACCAGCAGAAACACGACTGAGCAACTGAGCTGACTTGTATTAAAACCAGATCACTCTCTTTTCTTCCCCCCTGTCTCTCTTTGTCCTTTGTATGAATGTGTGAATAAAGATATTTTCCCACCAGGAGCTGTCAGCAGCCGGGACACCGAGCCATTTAATCTTCCTATATGACAGGGGGGGGGGGTCTGTCCCCGGTAACCGACATACATACACACACACACACACACACACACACAGGCGACCCAACACCGCCTCTGCTGCCTCTCCCGTTACAGCTCAGCGATCGAGTTACGCGGCCGGGGAAGAAATGTTGCAGTAGGAGAGAGAGAGGGAGAGAGAGAGAGAGAGAGAGAGAGAGAGAGAGAGAGAGAGAGAGAGAGAGACTGCAGCATCGCTGGAGATCGGCAGCAGCAGCAGCAGCAGTCCCAAGCAGTGCAGGTGAGAGGAGAAAAAAAGCCAGAGGAGGAGGCGCATGTGGAGGAGAGAGAGAGAGAGAGAGAGAGAGAGAGAGAGAGAGAGAGAGAGAGAGAGAGAGAGAGAGTGAGAGAATGCGGGACTCTTGGAAAAAGACGCATCTACTACACTCGGTCCGTCACCGAGACATCCATCCCGAACACGGGCTGCATGGGATTACGCTGCTTTTGACGACGGTGATGATGATGAGGATGTTGGGATCTCCGTTCTAGCCCCAACCGAGAGAGGCGAAAATAAATTCTTCTTTTTTTTTTTTTCGTTTGATGAGGGGAAAATAAAAATAAATTATCTCGGGAGAAACTCGCTCTGAAAAGCACTCTTGTCTCCTTCACAACTTGCGTGAAGGAATCCTACGGCTTGGCACGTTGCTCCACTGCGGGGAAGAAGGAGAGAGGAGAAAAAAGAAAAGAAAAAAAGAAGAAGAGCAGCCGGTTCTGAAGGTAAGAAGAGATCCAAGCAGCCGCAGCATCCCAAAGACTTTATTACATTTTTCTTCTTTTTGATTACCAAAACTGATTCTCATTCCTCTTTTTTGGGGGGACGTGAGTTCATTCTCTCCTCGGCGTCCGGAGAGCTGAGCACTGTGCTTTTCTTCTTCTTCTTTTGTGTGGTGCTGCATTGCAGTTTCGAACTGTGAAAAAAAGCTGCTGTCCCAAATGTGACTGGAATAAAAAAAAAAGAATGTAAAAAAAAAAAGAACTTACAAATGGCATTATGAGCTGATCACCGTCCTCGCGTGACAGCGGGACAGCTCTCCGGTTTACCGGAGAAAAGAAGAAGAAGAAGGAGTGAAGTGGATTTAATCAAACGCTGGTGAATTAGTTGGCTCTTCTTTTTTTTTTTTGCTCCTCGCAGCAGGATGGGCTTTTTGATATGTTTGTGGCGTGAGCAGCCCGGCAAGACATTATTATTATTATTGTAGAAGTTTGAGAGAGAATAAAAAAGCTGAGTACAGGAGAAGGATAAGAAGACACGGAGCCCCGCACCGCTGAAGTGAACTGTACGGTGAGAGTGCGGAAGCTCTTCCCCCGGACCTCAGGCGGCGGTCCGCAGAGAGCGATAGAGAGAAGAAGGTAAGAAACGGATAAATCAAACACCCACGCTGTGAGCCGGCACCGGACCACCAAGCACCAATAAAGAGGAGAGGAGCCGCGACTCGGAGGCAGACAGCGGGGAAGGAGAGAGAGAGAGAGAGGGGGAGAGAGACATAGAGACAGGGAGAGAGAGAGAAGGAGCCATGCAGAGGCTTGGCGCAGTGCACTCCTCCGCGGCGCAGGCTCTCAGCCTCGTGGTCCTAGTGCTGCAGCTGCTGACTCAGCTGCCGGGCGCCGACTCAGCCCTCCGGTACCGGGTGGCGGAGGAGGGCCCGCCCGACGTCAAGATCGGCAACGTGGCCACCGACCTGGGCCTCACGGCGGGCACGGGCAGCGGGGACGTCACCTTCGCCCTGGAGAGCGGCTCCGAGTTCTTCAAGATCGACAACGTGACAGGTGAGCTGACGACCGGCCCGCGGCGCATCGACCGGGAGAAGCTCGCGCAGTGCCAGATGATATTTGACGAGAACGACTGCTTCCTGGACTTCGAGGTGTCCGTGATTGGCCCGCTGCAGAGCTGGGTGGACCTGTTCGAGGGCCGCGTGGTCATAACCGACATCAACGACAACACCCCTTCCTTCCCCTCACCTGTGCTCCAGCTCTCGGTGGAGGAGAATCGCCCCATCGGAACCCTTTACCTGCTGCCCACAGCCACGGACAGGGATTTTGGACGGAACGGCATCGACCGCTACGAGCTGATCCAAGACGGTGCGGCCGGGTCGAGTTCGACGAGACGCGCGGCAGCGGGGAACCCCATCGCCAGAGTGGAGGCCCTCGGGGACCGGAGGGGTCGAAGTGGCGATAGCGGAGGAGGACCCCGCAGCACTGTGTTCGAACTGCAAGTTGCCGATATACCGGATGGCGAAAAGCAACCGCAGCTCATCGTGAAAGGCACATTGGATCGCGAGCAAAAGGACTCATACGAGCTGGTCCTCAGGGTTCGAGATGGAGGGAACCCACCGCGTTCCTCCCAAGCCCTGCTTCGCGTTTCCATCACCGATGTGAACGACAACAGCCCCCAGTTTGAGAGGTCCACGTACGAGGCAGAAATGGCAGAAAATGCCCCTCCAGGTACGCCCGTCCTCCAGGTCAGAGCTTCCGACCGCGACATTGGCGTCAACGGGCAGGTGGAGTACGTCTTCGGAGCGGCCACCGAATCCGTCCGGCGACTCCTGCGCCTGGACGAGGCCACCGGGTGGCTGAGCGTCCTCCACAGGATCGACAGGGAAGACGTGGCGCAGCTGAGGTTCACAGTGACGGCCAGAGACCGGGGTCAGCCGCCCCGCACCGACCGCACCACCGTGATTTTGGCCGTCCGGGACGAAAACGACAACGTGCCCATCGTGGAGATCCGAAAGATCGGACGGATCCCAGTTCGAGACGGTGCGGCGTTGGTGCCGGAGAACGTCCTGGTGGACACCCCCGTGGCTCTGGTTCAGGTGTCAGACCGAGACCAGGGAGAGAATGGGGCCGTGACGTGCACGGTCGTGGGAGACGTCCCGTTCACGCTGAAGCCAGCTGGTGAAACGGCGCTACCGCCCCTACCTGCAGACGAAGCCTTTGACAGGTAAGCCAAACCAAAGGTCCATGTTACAGAAATCCACTACAAAAGGAAAAGAAGCAACTGCTTATTGATGAGTAGTCCCTGAATTACTCTGAAACAAAGGCCTATATGTGAGATAATAAGTTAGTAAGAAAACAGACTGCTAGATACTGAAGTAATGACCCAGTATCTAATGATCAGCCCCTGTCATTCGGGTATGGATGATGCACCACTTTGTCTTGAGGGAGCACAAAATGCCAAGTAATGATGAGGTAATCATGAAGAAATGATGCATTCTAAATAGTAGCTCAGTATAATGTGCCATGTTATCTGAGGGGGCACAGAAACAACAATGTACATAATAAGCTAATAATGTTTGGATATGTGCCATTAAGCACCTGAATTGCAGATAAAAAGAACAATTAATTGAAAACCGGTTCTAATTCATTGAGAAAAGGGCCACAATGAGTAGATACACATGAGACATCATTCATGGAGAAACAGTATGTATGTCTTTTATTTTTATTTATTCGAGGCTGGTAATGTTTTTATCCAATATGTTTTCTAGCCATGTCAACTACCCATTCAGCATGCAGTTGCTACAAGTCTCACCTCCACTACTGCTCCAGGAGGAGTTACTACAATTTCTGTTTTTCCCCAGCGAACTCCGAGGAGAGTGGTGGGCTGTTGCGTTGAGATTTTATCGAAGCTTGGTTCAAGGGGTGCCACTCATTCGCTCAGGCTACAGAGTAGTTCAAATGTCGTACAATCGGTATGCTTAAACTTTCATTAAAGGCAAGGGTGTTTTAGTTATATTACTACTGCAGTGCAGGCTGTAAATGCCAGCACCCTTCAGTCCATCGTAAAGATATTTCCTAAAGGTATTGAATGGAGGGAGTGAGGAAAATAGAGTAGGCCATCTTAGGATATCACTGCCACTGCTATGACACCTGTGCAATAAGGCTGGTTGGTGTGTTGCCCTTAGGGTCGTCCTTGATGAAAGAAAGTCTGAATCAGAGTACTAATCATGATAGGTCTTCAGCAAATTCATTAGTAGATTTCATTTGTCACAGTTTTCCCCAGTATTGTTGTGTCTCGACAGATGACTGCAGTCATGCAGCAAGATCTGTCTTGAAATCAAGTGTGTCTTAAAGACCAAAGCATTATAAAGCTAAAAGGATTAGTTGGTTGATCGATTGGTCGATTCAAAGAAAATTGATTGCCAACCACTTTCATGATCAATTAAGGGTTTCAGACATTTTTAAAGCAAATATTCCAGTAATTCTTTGGTCCCTCTCCAGCTTAGCGAATGTGAGGTTTTGTGGCTTTTTTATGGCGAATATTATGCAGCGAAAAGGGGGGGCGTAATTTTTCAGAGCTTTTGCACAGCAAATAAAGGCATCAACCAATCACGTTGGGTGGAACAGACATATTCACAATGTGAACTATAGTGTACAACAAGACAGAGGATTCGTGGTCCAATACGAAACATCAAACTTTATTTGTCCTTTCAACCTTGACAAAGGCAGCGCAGGCCAGATCCCATCCTTCCGTTCTTACCTTTCACAATAAAAGCCCTAAACAAAAGCAGTACACTGCGTAGAATCGGAACTCAAATTCACTCAGATAAAAGGAAACTCGATAAAACAGCTTACAATATCTTAAGGCTATAAAACAATTTATCTCAGACAGACTGCCAGACACTGCTTTGGGTCAATAGAATGTTGGTGCATGAATCTACTTTAACCTTTTTTTTTGAAAAAGTGCTGCAAAAGTTTATTATTAACATTCATAGCTGCCGGTATGAATAGTTTCGATTCTAAATATCCGTATTTGGCATTTTCGTGTTGTTTATTCGTCACGCCCCTTTAGTGTAAAGGCCTTTTAGGATGTCACCTTGGCCTCTATGAAATGAAAATAAAATGTTCACAATTTCTTGGCATTTTGTTAGCATGTAATAGAACATTCACCATAAATAGACCAACACAATGGCTACTGGTAAAATATATGTTCTACCGACATCTTGGTGACTGATAAGTCAGCTAATGGACTAAAAGGGAGCAGCACTACTATTTTCATTTGACAATATCTGTATTATTTTCGTCTACGGTAGCAACCAGATTCATGAAATCTATTTTCTAATTATTTTCACAGGAATAAGAAAAAATACTTTTTACATACTTCTGCCTTGCTGGACTACGAGGCCACCAAAGAGTACAGTGTCACCATTGTGGCAGTCGATTCTGGCAGCCCCAGCCTGTCCAGCAACAGCTCACTGATGGTGCGAGTGGTGGATATCAATGACCATGCCCCGGCCTTTGCCCAGAGTGTTGTGGAGGTCCACTTTGCTGAGAACAACTCGCCTGGTGAAAGGGTAGTCACTGTTGTAGCCTCAGACGCAGACAGTGGCAAGAATGCGGAGATCGCGTACTCTCTGGAACCTGCTGGAAACGGACCCTTCTACATAGATGCAGATAATGGAGATATCCGTGCCACCGGGGTGCTGGACCGTGAGCTGCGAGAGAGGTATGAACTCCGGGTGATTGCCAAGGACAAGGGCACACCTTCCCTGCAAGGTTCCGCGACTGTTGTCGTTCAGGTGACCGACCGCAACGACAATGCGCCAAAGTTTGTTCAGGAAATCTTCACATTCTACGTGAAAGAGAACCTGCTCGCCAACAGCCCAGTCGGCATGGTCACCGTGACCGATGCCGACGAAGGCGACAATGCGGAACTCAGTTTGTTCGTCGAGATGGATGGAGTCGATGAGAAGAAGGTAGAAGGCGAAGATGGCGAGAAAGAGAAAGAAGAGGTGTTTTCCATCGAGAACAACACAGGAACTATCTTCTCTTCGGCGTCGTTTGACCGGGAAAAGCTTTCCACCTACACCTTCCGTGTCCGCGCTGTGGACGGAGGGGAGCCACGCAAAACCGCCACCGCCACGGTTTCGCTCTTTGTGACGGACGAGAACGACAACGCACCCTCAGTCACTTCCCCAGCCAATGAGTCCTACACACTCCTTCCACCCGCCAGCAGTGCCCGCACCATCGTCAGGACCGTGACCGCCATAGACTCAGACACCGGCCCCAATGCAGACCTTCGCTATGCCCTAGTGGGGGGAAATCCCTTCCGACTGTTTGAGATCGGCTACACCAACGGGGTGATCACCCTGGCGGAACCTCTGGAGCGGCGCCACAGGGGCCTGCATCGCCTGGTGATCCAGGTCAATGACAGCGGGGCCCCCTCCCTCTGTGCCACCGCCCTGGTTCATATCTTCATCAACGAGAGTTTGGCCAACGCCACCCTAGTGGATGCACAGGTAATCTTCGCATTTAAAGAGGTATTTTTCTGAGTTTAGCAACAGCAAGTGAAGGATAGTGAAATACATGTAACTTGAGTGAAAGAAATCCACTGTGCGATTTTGGTGTGTGTGCGGACCTCTATTGTTCCACAGAGTTGCTAATGATAACCCATAATGACAATGATGATATTGTCCTTTGATCCAGTCACATAATGGTCACTCTGATAACACATTACAATGGAGGAGGGCGGTAATGACAACTGATTGTGGCTGTTTAAACTAAACCGGTAAGAAGATTATTTTCTTGACAGAATCAGACGAATGCACAATTTCCACAGTCCGCATGGTGTTGCAATTTTCTGCCCATTTTTGAGGAAATAATTGCGTCTATATTTGTCCCAGATAAAGAAGCCCACTCCTCTTTTGAGGACTATTGGAAATGCCTGCTTCTTTGTAGTTTGAGCGTTCTTTGTCCAGAATGCATTCTTATAATGACCACGTGGTTGAAAGAAGTGTTATTACTGAGTGGTTCTTCTTTTATGGTACATTGAACTCAGAGCTGAGAGCATTAGGTGTGTGTGTCTGTGAGAGAGACGGAGGGAGAGAGAGAGAGAGAGAGAGAGAGAGAGCATTAGTGGTGAGTGTGTTCTAGAGGTAGAGAGAGAGATGGCCCTGTCCCAGTTTTGGCCTTTTAATACAGAATAGGTTGAAGCGTGTTCATTTGAATAGAAGTTTTGCTTTCGTAGTGTCTCTCCACGATGGGCCTGAATATTGATGAGCTTTCATTGTGTTATGCAGCACACTCTGAGCAGAGCCAGAGAAGTGGGCAAACTTGGAGAAAGCCACTACAAACTCTAAATGTTTACAGGGAGAATAAAGTGAAATACTTGATCACTAGGTTAGCGTTGGCATGAAAGATCCACGCTGAGGTGAAGAGGTAATTGACTCAACTCACTGGAGATACCAGAAATACCATTCTGTTCAAATTTAGCGTACGTTACGCTGACGGAAATCTTTCTCTCTCCTCTGCCCTCGTTGTATTAATCAAATGCACTTCCCATTATGCTTTAAAAAATGTTCCAACTAAGCTATAATTGCTGGCAGGTAATAATTACTAAAACTTGGGTCTCGATGGGCAAAGTCATTTGTATTGACTTATAATTAAATTGCCTCAGTGGCCTTGTGGTTACTGTGTTTGGTCTGAGACTGTGGTTTTTAAACACACACACACACACACTTGAAACTTGGTTTAGAACACGTTCTCTCTGAGGGAAAAGGTCTTCAGCTGTCAGGTCTGTGCATGTAACGTGACGTAAACAGTGTGAGCCCAAAGTCAGCGCTGAGACATTTGAGGGGAAGAGAGATAAGAGGCAGAAATCTCCCATAAGTGTGTAAGATTGTTGTTGGAACCCCTGAAATTCCTTGAATACCTTGATAGGGTCCTTTTGTATCAACAAGCTAAAAAACAAAAAGTGTTTTGTTGCACTCTGTCTAAACCCAGATAGTGATCTCCGAGGAAGGCACACCTTATGGCGCAGGTGTTTGCAAGCTGTGCGTGTTATGATTTTGGTGGTGCCTCCCTGGTGTTTCAACTTGTGAAAAAACAGGAGGCCCTCAGGGATTGGATGTTCCCAAGTGCGTAACGTAAACTTTAGCTGATTTTACGAGGGCACGTTGATATGACCAAAATATCCTGTCCCACTATAGGCAATTTCATATCTCGATATATATATCACGATATAGCATATAGTTTTCTGATAATTAAATAAATAAACAGTCTATATGAAATAACTACATGGTTAAGTGTTTATACTGAGACCTTAAGACCTTTAATGGACATCAATGAAATGAGAGAGAAACAACATAATTTGCGTGTCATGATAATCTCGATTAGTGACTTCCACACGATGCCACTGCACTGAAAGACGATGAGTCATCGAACAGAATGATCGCCCAGCCCCACATGTTACTGTGTAGCTCTTCTAGAAGGTAGCATAGCAACCACAACAAGACTGTGCTCCGTGTGCCCCTCGGGTTGTTGGGATCCTCGACACTTACATTTAAATCTCGTGTTTTGTCAGGAGAAAAATCCTGTGTAATCATAGCCTGAGAGTTTTGACTCACCTCATATATAGAAAGAACTTGGCATACAAAAATAGGTTGTGTTTTACTGCACTCTTTTTTTTTTAGAAGTTTTTCTTTCTTAAGAAAGCGAACAACTGAGCACAGAAAGAAGGTGTAGCATTGCGAGCACCAGCCAGTGTGTAGAACACCTCATAAATGTAACGCGAGAGTAGAATGAAAAGTACAAATTGAACAATCAAGTTGGTGAGGATTACAGCAGAACACTTGGTAAGCGGCGGAACAATGGTGTTGACAGGCGGGATTAACCGCAACGTGCCTAAACGGCAAAGGCCATTGAGTGGAACAATAGGGTGTAATGTGTCCGGGCCGGTATAAAAGCCGCCTTTGATTACAATATGCATAGTTTAGTTTGATTGTATGGAGGAACTTGGCAGAGTAATTGAGTAGAAGTCATTGAAGAGCGAATACCTCCATCTCATAATGAAGTCAAACCGAGTGGTGGATGGCTGCCAGATGTAATTAGGGAGGGAAACGTCTGCTGCCGCTGCAGCGCCGCGGCAGAAGATGACTCCAGTCTCTCCCATGCAAACGGTACTGGGTGAGCCACATGTTGGGTAATTAGCCACAATGTGATACTGCAGGGTTTGAGCTGGAGGAAGGAGTCGTGATATCCGAGACGTGGCCTGTCATTTGGGAAACTTTTAGGTACTTTGTAGGTGGAAATACGTTGTCTTGCGGATCTGATTAAGCCTCTTCGTGATGATATTTTCACAATGATGGTTTCATCTCAGATCAAGAGATTTTTTTTGTCTGTTTTTTTTTAATCTAGGAATGGGGAATTGTTTTTAGATATGTACAATCAGCTTTTTTTGAATATGAATGATAGATAAGCGCTACCAAATGGCAGCTCCCTGTTGTCACGCGTCGATCAAAGGCCGAGATCAGGCACAACAGTATGGTCGTGAGGGAGAGCTCCACCGTCTTGGTCAGCATTTGCAGCGACAACGCAGATAACCTGAGTCCTGGGAGAGCGGAGGAGATAGATAGATAGATAGATAGATAGATAGATAGATAGATAGATAGATAGATAGATAGATAGATAGATAGATAGATAGATAGATAGATAGATACATAGTTAGTTGGATAGATAGATAGATAGATAGATAGATAGATGGATGGATGGTGGTGTTAAGCCCGGGCCGGAACAAAAGCCCATGCAGCGGAACATAAGATTCCACTGGGAGTTGGGGATGCGCCAGAGGGATGCACTCCGAAGGGCTGCTGAACACTTTAGCTGTCTCTACACACATGCTGCACACGCAGCTTGCACTCGGACGGGCTATACATAGTGCATAGCCTGCACTTGACTCTGCACACTTTCCGCATTGCACACTCAAACAACTCGGCGGTCGTGCAGGGCGCCGCGCCGCTGTTCCCTCTATGTTTTGCACCGCGCGGTGCGGAGCGGCAGGCAGGCAGGCAGGCAGGCAGGCAGGCAGGCAGGCAGGCAGGCAGTGCGCTAAGCCAGAGAGAGAGATGCCCAGCAGAATGAGAATGGAAGAGCGAGTACTGCAGGGGCGAAGGAAGAACAATGGGGCCGAGGGGAAGAGAGAGCGGAGCCTGGCGGAGAGAGGGCCCTCCACAGTGGGAGCAGGATAATGAAACAGAAGCAACACAAGTCACTCAAAAAAACCAAAACAATGAACCTTAACCCAGAGATAGATGGCGATGTAACAATGAAATACGACAGTACCCCATTCTTAGCTCAGGGGGATTAAGGGGGGGGGCGAGAAGTGAGAGTGACTAATGTGTCACCGTGCGAGTAAGCCCAATAATACGTCTTGGATAATGTAATAGTCGAGTTCCGCGCTGCTGCTGTGTGAGCGGCGCTCTCTGGAGTAACACTCAAGGTTATTTTATTTTAGTTATTGCCCACCGTTGGGGGCTGAAATGCAACTTCTCCCTCACCTTTTGGCTCCCCCGTCCCTCCCGCGCTCCTCCCTGCGAGCTTTATTACCCAGCGCTCCGAAAGGCGCCGGGGATTACACGAGTATATAATTTCCTAGCCTTGACAGGCCAAAGGAATTGTCGCGCGGGGCTCCGAGACGAGGTGTCAGGGTTTGTGGAATGAGTCGTCTCGCTAATGGACAGCTCACACACACACACACACACACACACACACACACACACACACACACACACACACACACACACACACACCGTGTGGGCCAGAGTAGGTGCATGCATATATTTCAGCGTGTGTTCCCGTAGTTGGTCTGGTCCCCGGATAACAATTCCCCCCAACACACTTGCAATGTATTGATTAGACATATTCAGATTCATAACCTCCGGCCCCCATATTACCAGCAGGGCTCGGCAGACCAGAACTCCACAGCCTCATTGTCTCCTGTGGCGCGAGTCTCCATAACCAGTAATGGCTGTGTTTGTGCTTCGGCATCACACACTTTCTTGTAATGATGCTTTTATTAGAGGACAATCTCCGAGGATGAATATGTGTGTGTGTGTGTGTGTGTGTGTGTGTGTGTGCGCAGCCAGCCATGTACATGTGTTCATAATGGAAGACCATTATTTGTCTCCTCCATCTCCAACCCAAAACTATTTTTATGAGCGGGATATAAATTGATCAGAGTGGACGATCGTGGATTTGCCTCACCGTCCAGCAAACCCCAAGGTCTCTCTCTCTCTCTCTCTCTCTCTCTCTCTCTCTTTTTTTTTTGCAGTAGCCTTCTATCTGTCCATCCATCCAATTCTCAGTGCGAAAGAAATTGCGATAGCAAATCCTTAGCAAATCCACGCCCACACTATCATTTACAATAGGGGGCATTGTTCGGTGACGAGACAGTAGATGTGTTTGTGTTCTGGGGATATAGTCGCAGCACGTCTGCTGCCTTTATTCGCACATTTATCGACTGTTTCTCCCACTACTTTTTTTTTCTTTCTTTTTTTTTTTTCCCTCTCCCAACTGTCCCCGACCCTCAAGTTTCCCTTTATTCTTTTAATCAGCTTTAAACGGCGTAATCCCAGGCATTTCCTGTACCGGCGCAGATGATGATGTGAGATCACAAGCGGAGAAATTACAGGCGCTCCTTGAAATGCTGCAACTGGGAAGCAAGAGCAATTATATATTTAGTGACATTCCATGTGTCGGGGAATAATGGAGAGGCTCCGCCACTAAAAAACACGGTGATGAGTTTAATTAAGTGGAAGATGCTGTTTGATGTTTCTCCATGGCTCGCACCCACTGTGTCATCTTTTACAGACACAGTTGGACTTTTTTCTTTCTTTTTTCTGCATTTATGGTGTGTCTCTTCTTGTTGCTTTTCCCTTCTTGACTCTGCGTCTTCTTCCTCTCTCCCCTCCTCCCCCCAGGTGGCCCGAAGTCTCATGGCTCCACTGTCCCTGGACATCGCAGGGGACCCGGACAGCGAGCGCGCGTTGGGGAAACAGCGCCTCAGCGTGGCCATCGGCGTCCTGGCGGGAGCCGCGGCGGTCATCCTGGTCATCCTGCTCGTGGTCACGGCCCGGCAGTGTGGCGCCCAGGGCAAGAATGGCTACGAGGCCGGCAAGAAGGAGCCGGAGGAGGACTTCTTCAGTCCTCCGGGGGCTCAGCCGCAGGCCGGCCGCGGCAGGGGCTCGGACCGCGGGCGCAAACCCCGACGGGACAAGCGCAACGGAAGCGGCAGCAGCGCGGTGGTGGGAGGAGGCAAGGCGGACCGATCCCTCTACAGCGGCATCGTGACGGTCAACGGACTGCGTCGGCACGCCAACGACGACGACGAGGATGATCTGAGCAGCGCCAGCGAGCGCCTGGCGGCCCGATACTGCGCCATGGACGGCGACCCCGCGAGCCCGCGGATGGGCGGCGGCAGGAGGCACCAGTCGAGCCCGGACCTGGCCAGGCACTACAAATCCAGCTCCCCTCTGCCCGCGGTGAACCTGCAGCCCCACTCCCCACCGGCCGAGGGCAAGAAGCACCAGGCGGTCCAGGACCTGCCGCCCTCCAACACCTTCGTGGGCAGCGGGGGCTGCGCGGGCAGCGCCGGCTCCAGCAGCAGCAGCAGCGGGGGCAGCGGCAACGCAGACGCCATGTCCCTGGGATCTGACCAGTGCTCGGAGTACGGATGCCAGACTGGGAACAAGTACAGCAAACAGGTAGGAGGTCTGGGCGGGACTGGGGGGGACTTAGTCTCTATGGACCCGTCAGCGGTTTTAAAGATTTTTATGACAGATTTACGTCTCTTTACGTAAATCCGTCTTCAAAATCAGCTCTTTCTCACACTTTGTCCACTCTCTTGTCTCCTCCTCCTCCTCCTCCTCCTCCTCCCCGGCTTCATCTCTTCCTCTCCCCACATCCACCGACGTGCTCGACCGCGACACCCCGCCGCTGAAAGCCTAAACACCATTTCATCTCCACGAAATCGCTGACAGTGCACTCACGTGTCAGCGTCCCAAAGCCTGTGAGCGGCGTGACAGCACCCTGTTGTCAGAGCATGTGTGTGCTCCGTGTCAAACGTCAGCCCTCCGTAGAGCGAGATCTAATGCAGGGGACATGAGTCAAATCCCCCCGCTGTAGCTGAACAATATGCGAATGTGTACACACGCGTGAATGTGTACACACGCGTGACTGCGCACGTGTGTGTCTGTGTGTAACACATGCTTACCCTACGTGTAAACCCCTGAGGATCTCAGTTGGAGGAAGGACACAGAGGGAGCGGGCGAATAGTTGCTTCCAGCGGTGGTAATTGGTCATTTCGTGTCTCTGCCTCCCATGTCACGCTGTTATCTTTCTTTCATTTAGCATATATGTTCATTCTGGAAACAATATTAGTTGTACTGATAATGGATGCGTCAGGGCTTTGGTGTTTGCTTCGAGAAGCTCCGGCTAAAAGACGAAGTCCTGCAGACATATAAATTCACTCGCCCCTCCGCCCACGCACACACACACACACACACACACACACACACAGGCACCATCTATCATCTTGGACACACTGACACAGCAGGGTCCCCCTGGTCCGCCGCGTGGCGCTCCCCGAGAGCGATGCGTTGAGTGACAGCTAACCCTTCTTAAAGGGGCGGCGTCTCGTTTTCCGTGACGGACGGCCTCTACGTTTATCCTCCCCGCGGTGGAAAAGTGCTGATGTGGTCATTAAAAGAGAAAAAAAGGAAGGAGAGGAGAGGAGAGGAGCTTCATGGGCTAATCAATTCATACGTGGGGCTCTCTGATCCTGCTCAACGCACACGCGCGCACGCACACGCGCACGCACGCACACATAGAGGTTAATCCATTACAGAGTCAATCCTCTTAATCTGCCGTTCCCAGGGAAAGAAAATGCTTACTGGGAGAGTTTGCTGTTCATGCTTACGTGCACTCAAAACATGCCAGCACACATACGGAGAAGCGTAGACACACGAGCTGACAGCGTAATGAATTATTGATCGTATGGGGTAATTAACTCCTCTGCTGCAGTGGAGTGTGCCCCCCTTCAAACCCCCCCCCCCCCCAATACACAGGCCTGTGTGTGCGTGCGTGTCTAAGAATTTTGGGGCACTCACGTTCACTTACGTGTCAAAATGTGTTAACTCCAGCAGTTTGGCGGCAGGCTTGTGTCAGCGGGAGCCTGTCACCCGCGCGCTCGAGGGACCGCTTATTTCACGACGTCTTTTTTTTTTAATTTATTTTTTATACGCGAGTGCAAGTGAGAGATAGACTCGGGGAGTAATAGGCGGCGAGGACGTTGCCAAATGCAGGAACTGGGACGCCGACAGAACTTGGAATAGCATTAGACCAGGAGTGGGAGAGAATTACAGGAGGTTAGGAAGACGGGAAGTAAACGAGAAGGGAAGGGAGGAGGCAGAGAGGGAGGGAGGGATGGAGGGAGGGGAGGGAAGGAAGGATGGAGGAAGGGGAGGGGGCGGGATAACATTTCAAAGGTACTTTACTGGGTCAGTGAAAACTCCCCAAAAACTGTTCATTTTGAAGTCAGCACATCATCAGACCAACTAGGGTGCTCCGAATAGAGAAAAGAAAAAGAAAAAAAGGGAGTGGGGGGAGAAAAAAGTGATAAAAACCAGGCGTCATGGATGAAGCGCAAGATTGCATTAAAGAGGCATGATGAACATGATAAAACAGCTCAGTCGACTCGCTTACGTTAATCAAAAAATGTTCACAGAGGAGAGGGAAGAACATCCATATCAATGGGAATGAAAAGAGAGATGAAGAGGAGAGAATGGGATGTTTTCTGGAGATGTGTGAGATTTGTCTCCTCCTTCCTTTCTTTTTTTTTTTTTTTCTTTTTTTTGGGGGAAATTGATACAAGACTATAATAGCGTGATTGTATTTGTTAAATACAATCCAGCAACATCTCACTTAGTAAGAGCCAAACATGGTGAGATTTTTGGTTCGATGCGCCGTTTGGCAGCTGGTGTCCGTGTGTGTGCGCACGCGCACGTGTGTGTGTGTGTGTGTGTGTGTGTGTGTGTGTGTGTGTGTGTGTGCGTGTGTGTGTGTGTGTGTGTGTGTGTGTTTTGAATTTTGATTAGGGGGATATTTTCCGATATTAGTGCCAATATAATACCCGAGTTTCAGTCCAGACAAGAAAATACACCTTATTTAAAAACCTTACTTGTTTCTCTACAAGAACAAAAAACGTTTTGCTTCATTTAACAAAATAAGCTGAAGTTCCTAAACGTTAAATGTCGTCTAAATACAAACAGAAAAATGGATAAAGTCGGAAATGAGCAAATGTGTGATTTAAAACAATATAATGTTTTTGGTGGGTACCATTAAAAATGGAGGTTCGATAGCCCTCGTTGCTGGAAAGTGGAAAGGAGAAGGCCGGAGTATTTGCTTCCAAGTGGAGAGAGGCAGGGAGAGAGTGAGAGAGAGAGAGGGAGTGAGAGAGAGAGAGAGGGAGTGAGAGAAAGAGAGAGAGAGGGAGGTCTGGTTTGGGTGGCAGCCAGAGAGAGACAGAGAGAGGGAGTGAGAGAGAGAGAGAGAGAGAGAGAGGGAGTGAGAGAGAGAGAGAGGGAGGTCTGGTTTGGGTGGCAGCCAGAGAGAGAGAGAGAGAGAGAGAGAGAGAGAGAGAGAGAGAGAGAGAGAGAGAGGACTGCTGAGATGTGGGTCATCAGGATACCCGTTGGCATCAGGACACATTAATGATCACAGCAGTCACATGGCACTGCAGTCAATATGGGCAAAGTGGCCTCGTTCTGCCCTCTAACCGCCACCATGCACGCACACAACATACGCTCCACCACAAAGAGCGCCCCCCCGCCCGCCGCCTGTCCGCTGTCCTCCATCCGCCACAACAAAGGTCAGCGCGGTTGTTTTTTTTTATCTTGTTCTGCATCACATTTGTCGGCTTTTAATCTGATACCTTTTTCTTTTTATTGAGGTGGTCTCCATTTGTCTTACTTGTTTTTTTTTTCAACCACTCCCTTTGACTCTCGCCCTTCCTTCCATACTCTGTCGCTCTCTGTCCCTCTTTCTTTGCCAGTTCTCTGCTGCTGCCTCTGCGTCTTCCATGCGCCACACCGACCTCTGAGAACGAACCGACTCAGCGTTTTTCACTAGTGCGACTTCTTCTTTTACTGTAGTGAGCACTTTCTCTCCCTGGACCTGGCGTGCACGCTCGCTCGCGCCCGTGTGTGTGTGTGTGTGTGTGGGCGGGTGATAGCGCGGTGCCACAAAGGCTGAATCGAACCAGACACACACACACACACACTCACGCACACACACACACATCCAATGTCTAATCGATGCTCCGTTAACGAGGCCAAGACTGCAGTGGAAACAGGTGGGTTGACAGCGCAGTTTCTTTTGTGTGTGCGTGTGCGTGTGTGTGTGCGTGTGTGCGTGCTTTGCACAGTTTCACAACGCTCTGCGTAGGTCAGCGCACCGCTTTTTGACGCAGCGAGGACGAGCCACGGTGGGACTCATGTGGCCCGGACTTGTCCATCTAATTGGACTGTATGGACGGGCGCCGGCGGAGGGATTAGGTCTACCGGATTATAAAATTGAAAAGCAGCTTTTCATTTCAACGAAATCCCTCCAGGATTAAATATGATGAGCGTCTGTCGTGGACTCGCACTCGCACCCCGCCCCCCGCACCCCTTCCCGCCCCCCGCCCCTCCTCCCGCCCTACACGCGGTCGGGCATCCACACGCACAGCTCCTGCGATACCGTGCGGCCGTGCGCCAAGGCAACCAGAAACAACACTGTGCCCTCCCTCCAACCCTCTGTTACACAAGCGCACGCTGTAATCGACCCGTGACCCCTGTCACGGCGATACCAGCGCGCTGATGTATTTATTAAAAGCCACCGCGAGTTCAGGTCGACCATATGCTACCGGGGTGAGTCGGAGGGGAGGGTGAGGAGGTGAGGAGGTGAGGGTAAGCGAGAGGTGAGAGGGGCGAGGTAACCAAAGCGGGGGATCGCCCGACGAGCCAGGCAGAAACCTGATCTACTGACCCAGAGACAAAGGAAGGAGGGGAGGGGACAAGGGAGGAGGCGGGGGGGGAAGGAGGTAGAGACAGATAAGCGGAGACGGAGGACAAACGTTACGGGAAACAACGGAGACAGATGTGTGTGTTTGTGTTAGATGCTCGGGCAGTGGAGGCGGAGACACGCGCTTACCCTGTAAATATTGATTTTTCCGCTCGACCCGGATCATATGGAGACCCAACAAATGTGCTGTTTGAAAAAAAAAAAAAGCTGCAGCTCAGCTCCTCTGGCCGTTGAATACTTATGTCTCTGTCTCACACCCTCAACCACAGAATATGTGAATGGGCCGAGCTTCATTTATGGCACAAGGTCAAGGTCATGCTCAAGGTCGCATCCCACTTGGTCTTTCTCAGTGGAATCGACTTTTGACCCGTAAGTGTGGAACTTTTCATTGTAGGTGAGATCCGTCGCGCCACAGGACCCGCTGCCGCTGTGGCCGAGTTCAAACGCCCTCAGCCGGGCCAACAATGAGACGTCACACATTTACTTTCCGGCCGCCCGTCCCCGTCATAACAGGATTGAGGTAAAGGGTTAGGGGTGAGGGGTTAGTTTGAGGAGTCGTGGATGGAAAGTCAGCAGAACGTTCTTAAAAAAAGAAAGCGTATTCAATCAGAGATGTGGGTGTGTTTCTACGTGTGTGAGCCCGGGACAAAGACAGAGAGACAAAGCGTCGGGGGAGTGGAGGGAAAGGGAGGAAGAATAAGAGCGAGTGAGATCGTGCCAGGCAGAGAGGGAGCGAGAAATTGTCTGTTTCCTCACACATCAAGGTCACCCAAAAGCTGAAGAATGTGATTGGAAGTCCCCATCCTCCCCCCACCACGTCTGTCTTGGCTGTTTACCACACGCGAGAGATAACACCGACAGGCTGTTGGGCCGATAATGTTACCGTGTTAACAACTCTTCCCTTCAGCTTTTTGTTTTTTGTTTTCAAGCTCTCCGCTAAAAATGGCAAGAATGCGGGGGAAGTCATTCCAGCTCAGACAAGCCGAGACGAAGACACTCCGTCTGACGTGTGGTTTTATTTTAACACGCATGGACGTGTGTGTGTGTGTGTGTGTGTGTGTGTGCGTGCGTGTGCGTGTACGTGTGTGTGTACATAATAGCACATAATTACACACCCTCCCAGATCCTTATGCATATACACTTTTCACCGCGAGCAGACGAGCTCAGATAAGAATATGATGACACACGAGCGGGGAGTAAAGTTTTCCGGCTCTTACATCAGTTTCTTCTTCTTCCATTCCCTCTGGATCGCATCACATGCACAGGCCCGGGCACACCGTCTCCTAGAATCACACACACAGACACACACAGACACACACACACACACACACACACACACACAAAGACCTACATAGCAAGCCCCTCGCTGCGATGCTTCCTTTTATTTGCCTCTTGAAGACTCGGCTCTGTATTGAACAGCTCTGCATTCGGCTCGTCTGCCTTGCAGCGTTACCTTAATGGCTGTCTGCGGGTTGAGCAATTTTACCCAATATTGCAAAACAAAGGGCTGCCGCTCACACACCAGACAGGGATTCAAGTCAGCTTAGTGTCCCCGCGATTGGTCTCATCCGCCCCACACAAAAGAGCCTCCGGTGCGTTAAGTGGTGCTGAGTCAAGGTGGAATTAAAAAAAAAGGGACTCGAATGGATTCAGGACTGAACTGAATTGGACTCCGCTCGGTTAAATCTTCCCCACTGTGTGGCATTGAACTCGGAACAGTCAACAAAAATGTAATCAACCCGAAAGCGAGGTGATGCGATTTGAGTCACCTCGCCAGCGGGATGTTGTCTTCGTTTTATAGAGCAGGGGTCGTCCTCCAATCAGAGGATGGGCGGTTCGATCCACGCCAAGTTGCTCCCGTAGCCATAGCTACGGTGTGTGAATGTTGGATGAATGGTTAGTTGGAGGTAGGCCCTCCCATCAGCGTGTGAATGATGACAGCGTTAAAACGCTTTGAGTGGCCGTTGGACAAAGAAAAGCCCGAGACACAAGTTCAAGTCCGTTTACCAATTACCATTAAACTCTGTTTCCAAAAGTTCATTATTCAGCATCATGTTTGTTTTTTTTCTCGTCTGTAAACGTGTGAGTTTGCGCATTCGCCTCTTTAGGCTTCGAGCTTCCTCTTGTGCGGTCGAGAATTACACAAGTGCTCCGTCCGCCTCTGGAAAGTTCCGTATGCATGAAGCGAAGTGGGTCCGGAACCCCGTCTTTCACGTAAACCGCGATCCAGAAAAGCACTTTGTCTTCCAGGAAGCCTCCCATTGCCTTCACTTCATGCAGATTCATACGTCACATGTTTAGGGTGCATTTTAGGTATTTTACCTGGTTTCTGTGACATCATAAGTCTGGGATCTTGGAGCTATCAACGGACATCGGTGGTATTGCAGCTCCAGACAAACTGCTAAATGTGCAGGTTTCTTCTTGAGTATTTTCAGACAGAATGTTAATAATACTTTTTTTCCAGAAAGAGGCCGATTTCTCTGAGCCGTCGCACTGCTAATAAAGGCATCAACCAATAACGTGGTGCTTAACGGTCAAATTCAAAACGTAGA
>JACSYO010002138.1:423683-426183 GCA_016806645.1 Ophiodon elongatus | reverse complement strand
TAGGTTGACCTGCTTGACACACACGTACTCGCGCGGACTACATAATCACACGCTCAAACACCGCACTGCTTTTAACTCCCCTTCCCCTGCGGCCATTACAGATAACTTGAACCACCGCTATCATCCATAAGGTGTGCGATAACCCGCTTCTTCTTCTTCTTCTGCTTCATCTTCTTCTGCTTCATCTTCTTCTTCTGCTTCTTCTTCTGCTTCTTCTTCTGCTTCATCTTCTTCTTCTTCTTCTTCTTCTGCTTCTTCATCTTCTTCTGCTTCTTCTTCTGCTTCATCTTCTTCTGCTTCTTCTTCTGCTTCATCTTCTTCTGCTTCTTCTTCTGCTTCATCTTCTTCTGCTTCTTCTTCTGCTTCTTCTTCTGCTTCTTCTTCTTCTTCTGCTTCTTCTTCTTCTTCTGCTTCATCTTCTTCTGCTTCTTCTTCTTCTTCTTCTTCTGCTTCTGCTTCTTCTCCTTTTTTGCAACCCGTCCGAGCACAGGCGCAAACAGACTGAACTTTGAGGTAATAAACTCCACACTTTAAATGGATGGCTCGCTCCCAGTCACAGCGCGGTAATTGCACAGCACCGTGCAGCAAAGCTGCTTCTTAATGGGTCAGCGCAGGTACACGTCGGACGTGCATTATTTAAGAGGCTCTGTTCTCCCGTTTCACAACTACACAGATGTGATAAAGATGGCGGCTAACGGCACTTGAGGAAAAAGAAGAAGAAAAATGGGAATTAAAAACCAACAAAAATAACATCTCTTATTGAACGTCCACAGACACACAGACTTAAACGTGAGCGCGCGCGCTCGGGAAAAAGAAGAAAAAAAGATGTAATCAAAGTCATGCAAATCTATTTGCCAATTAGAGCCCCCAAACAGGTTTCCATGGGGATGAAATGGCAACCTCTAATTGGCTGGATAAAAAGAACGCTCACATCTGAGCCGACAAAAAACCTGAGACGGCTTGGAAAAATAAACACATCCGTGCACACACACAAAACACACACAAACACACACGCACGCGCACGCACACACGCAGGCACGGGCGGGCGGCGTGCACGGCGCGAGTGGGGGATCACTTGCAAATTCATGCACGGGTCGGGGGAGTCACACACAGTATCACCGGTAAGATGAGAAGCGCGGATCGAGTGTGTGGACACAGATATGGCGTATTGTCAGGTGCAGGGCGTGTGCGCACACACACACACACACACACACACACACATACACAACCACACACGCGCCCATTGACCGGCCGCTCGCTTTAAAGAGCGCGACTACAGCTTTGGTCGCGGTGTCGTGTTAACATGAAAGCTTTCACGGCTGTTTAAAAGGAGCAGGCTTTGATTAGACTGAGATGTGTGGGAGCGCTTCTTAATGCCGCCCTCCGCTGACGGCGGGCCTTTTCCTCTTTCAAGAATCCAGCGGAGCCGACGCAGGGAGCCTTCGATCAAGGAAACGTGTTGAATCGACGATTTCACCTGAACATGCTCTCCGTGGGTATTTTCCCCCTCTTTTATATTCTTTCTCTAAAAAGGCAGAAGTCAAGTGTGCTGCCTGGACACATCTTAAAGCAGCATCGGCTTCGAGGGTGCTCAAACGTCAGAATTCAAAATTGTTGACTAAACTACTAAGTGGGTATCAAGGAAGCTGGTGTTATTTTATTTTTTTCCTGCGAGTCTCCGCGTGAGTTTGTACAAAGCGGCGTTGCTCTCGCACTGCTCGATCATTATGAGCGGTTTAATAATTCATTCGCTACTCCCATATGGGGCTTTATGTAGAATATGAGTCTGAGATCGGGATTGTTAGAGAAACCAATTTACGCGCCCCCAACTTAGTGCAGACATTAGCCGGTGCAGAGATTAAGCTCTTCACTACAAAGTCATGCAAATTTGATCTGCGCTCGAGATTTTGTTTCCGTCCTGTCGAAAAAGCCACGTGTCTCGGGTGATTTCTTTTTTCCTGTTTTGTTGGAGGATTAATGACTTAAATAATCTTTTCTTCTATAAGCTTTTTTAAAAAAGTCATTGGATGATATCATGCATAAATGGTCTCCGAGCTTACAACAAAGGCTATCTTCTAGTTTATGAAAGAAAGAAAACACTTTTAGCGATGTGTAGTTTTCACAGCAGAGCGACGCCATGAGTCGTAGTTTAGAGCTGAAACCATGATACCATTGATCGGTTATTTTCCCAAGAGAAACACAATTCCAATATATTGATATTGTGGTTTGAGACCAGATATCGTCTTTGATTTCTTTGGATATTGTAATATACAATAAGTGTCTTTTCCTGGTTTTAAAACCACTTTTCTAAACTCAGCAGACTGCTCTAGCTGTTCTATTATTTGTCTTTACCCACTTAGGCATTATATCCACATCACTGATGATTATTTCTCAAAGAATTCTGGGAAAGTACCAAAAGTTACCCTTACACAATCCATATCGGCCCTCACAATGTTTCAGTCGTGTTTTTTAAGGCAAAATGAAACGACGACATTTACAC